>JAEOAE010002480.1:0-219324 GCA_036365155.1 Meriones psammophilus | reverse complement strand
GATTCAGAGAACTTAAAAACCCGCTTCCAATGAAATGACTCAAGACAACAAAAAGAAAGGATAGCAGAACACTTAAAAAACTGCTTTAAATGAAATGACTCCAGAGCACTTAAAAACCCGCTTCCAACAAACGGATACCAGAACACTTAAAAACCCGCTTCCAACGAAATGTCTCCAGAGCACTTAAAATACAGCTTCCAAAGAAATGACTCCAGAGTACTTAAACACCTGCTTCCAAGGACCTATTTCCAGATCACTTAAAAACCCGATTCCAAGAAAATGACTCCAGTGCACTTAAAAACCCACTTTCAACGAAATGACTCCAGAAAATTGAAAAACCCGCTTCCAACTAAACGATTCCAGAACACTTAAAAACCCTGTTCCAACAAAATGAATCCAGAGCACTTAAAAACCCTCTTCCAAGGATATGACTCTAGAGTTCTTCAAAACCCGCTTCCAACGAAATGACTTCAGAGCACTTAAAAACCTGCTTCTGTAAGAAATGAATCAGAGCACTTAAATCTAGCATCCAAAGAAATGACCCACAGCACTTAATAACCGCTTCCAAAGAAAGGACACCAGAACACTTAAAAACGAGCTTCCAAAGAAATGAATACAGAACAGTTAAAAACACGATTCGAACGAAATGACTTCATAGAAGCTGAAAATCCCACTTCCAACAAAATGACTCCTGAGCACATAAAAAACAGCTTCCAATGAAATGACTCCAGAAAACTGAAAAACCCGCTTCCAAAGAAATGACCTTAGAAAACATAAAAACCCAATTCCAACGAAATGACTCCAGAGCACGTAAAAATCCCCTTCCAACGAAATGACCTCAGGGCACTTAAAAACCCACTTACAACTAAATGACTCCAGTGCACTTAAAAACCCGCTTCCAACAAACTGATACCAGAACACTTGAAAACGCGCTTCCAAAGAAATGACCCCTGAACACTTAAAAACTCGCTTCTAACAAAAGGACACCAGAACAGTTAAAACCCAGCTTCCAACGAAATGACTCCAGAGCACTTAAAAACCCGCTTCCAAAGAAATGACTCCAGAGCACTTAAAAACCCGCTTCCGAGGAAATGACTCCAGAGCACTTAAAAACCTGCTTCCAATGAAATGACTCCAGAGCAGTTAAAAACTCGCTTCCAACAATAGGAAACCAGAACATTTAAAAGCCCACTTCGAACGAAATGACTCCAGAGCACTTAAAAACCCATTTCCAGCGAAAGGATACCAGAACATTTAAAAACCCACTTCCAACGAATCGACTCCAGAGCACTAAAAAACCCGCTTCCAACGAAATGATTCCAGAACACTTAAAAACCTGCTACCAATGAAATGACTCCAGAGCACTTCAAAACCCGCTTCCAACGAAATGATTCCAGAGAACTTAAAAACACGCTTCCAACGAAATGACTGCAGAGAACTTAAAAACCCGCTTCCAATGAAATGACTCCCGAGCACTTAAAAACCCGCTTCCAACAAATGGATACCAGAACACTAAAAACCCGCTTAAAACGAAATGACCTCAGATCATGAAAAAAACCGCTTCCTATGAAATGACTCCAGAGCACTTAAAAACCTGCTTCCAACGAAACGACCTCAGAGCACATAAAAACGCACTTCCAACGAAATGACTCCAAAACACTTAAAAACCCGCTTCTAAGGATATGAATCCAGAGCCCTTAAAAACCCGCTTCCAACGAAATGAATCCAGAGCACTTAACGACCTGCTTCCAAAGAAATGACCCCATAGCACTTAAAAACTTGCTTCCAACAAAAGGACACCAAAACACTTAAAATCCCCCTTCCAACGAAATGACACGAGAACACTTAAAAACCTGCTTCCAACAAAATGACTCCAGAGCACTTAAAAACCCGCTTCCAATGAAACGATTCCAGAACACTTAAAAAAATGCTTCCAACAAAATGACTCCAGAGCACTTAAAAAGCCGCTTCCAACGAAAGGATAGCAGAACACTTAAAAACCTGCTTCCAATAAAATGACTCCAGAGCACTTAAAAAACCACTTCCAAAGAAATGACCCAGAGCACTTAAAAACTCGCCCCAACAATAGGAAACCAGAACATTTAAAACCCCACTTCAAAAGAAATGACTCAGAGCACTTAAAAACCACTTCCAGCGAAAAAGATACCAGAAAATTGAAAACCCGCCTAAACGAAAATGACACCAGAACACTAAAAACCCACTTCCAACAAACTGACTCCAGAGCACTTAAAACCCGCTTCAACAAAACGATTCAGAACACTTAAAAAATGCTTCCAACAAAATGACTCCAGAGCACTTAAAAGCCGCTTCAATGAAAGGATAGCAGAACACTTAAAAACCTGCTTCCAATGAAAACTCCTCAGAGCACTAAAAAACCACTTCCAAAGAAATGACCCCAGAGCACTTAAAAAATGACTCAAACACTTCCAACAATAGGAAACCAGAACATTTAAAACCCACTAAGAACTTAAATGACTCCAGAGCAAAAAAACCCACTTCCAGCTGAAAGGATACAGAACATTTAAAACCCACTTCCATCGAAATGACTCCAGAACACTTAAAAACCCTTCCAACGAAGACTCAGAGCATAAAAACCAGCTTCCAACGAATGACTCAGAGCACTTAAAACCCTTCCAAACGAAAATGAATCAGAGCACTTAAAATCCAAAACTTACAACAAAATGACTCAGAGCACTTAAAAAACCGCTTCCAAAGAAATGACTCAGAGAAATTAAAACCCGCTTCAAAAAAATGACTCAGAGCACATCAAAACCTGCTTCCAACGAAATGATTCAGAGAACTTAAAATCTGCTGCCAATGAAATGACTCCAGAGCACATCAAAACCTGCTTCCAACGAAATGATTCAGAGAACTTAAAATCTGCTGCCAATGAAATGTCTCAGAGCACTTGAAAACCGCCTTCAAAGAAATGACACAGAACACTTAAAAACCCGCTTCCAACAAAATGACTCAGAGCATTTAAAAACCCGCTTCAAACTAAATCCATTCAGAACACTTAAAAACCTGCTTCCAACAAAATGACTCAGAGCACTTAAAAACCGCTTCCAACGAAAGGATAGCAGAACACTTAAAACAAAACTGCTTCAAATGAAATGACTCAGAGCACTTAAAAACCACTTCAAACAAACGGATACGAGAACACTTAAAAACCCGCTTCTAACGAAATGTCTCAGAGCACTTAAAATACAGCTTCCAAAGAAATGACTCCAGAGTACTTAAACACCTGCTTCCAACAAACTAATTCCAGATCACTACAAACCCGATTCAAGAAAATGACTCAGTGCACTTAAAAACCCACTTTCAACAAAATGACTTCAGAAAATTGAAAAACCTGCTTCAAGGTAAGGACTCCAGAACACTTAAAAACCTGGTTCCAAAGAAATGACTTTAAGAATCACTTAAAAACCAGCTTTCAAAGAAATGACTCAGAAAACTTAAAAAACAGCCTCCAAAAAATGACTCCAGAGCACTTAAAAACCTGCTTCCAAAGAAATGACTCAGAGCACTTCAACATCGCATCAAATAAATGACCCCAGAGCACTTAAAAACCCTCTGCCAACGAAAGGACAGGAGAACACTTAAAAACGAGGTTTCAAAGAAATGACTCCAGAGCACAAAACCCGCTTCAACAAAATGACTCAGAGCACTAAAAACATGCTTTCAAAGAAATGACTCAGAAAACTTAAAAACCGCTTCCAACGAAATAACTCAGAGCACTTAAAACCTAAGCTTGAAACGAAATGACTCCAGAGAACTTAAAAACTTGCTTCCAATGAAATGACTCAGAGCACTTAAAAACCGGCTTCAAAAAATGACACAGAACACTTAAAAACCACTTCAAATGACTCCAAGCACTTAAAAACCTGCTTCCAATGAAATGACTCAGAGCACTTAAAAACCCACTTCAAAGAAATGACACCAGAACACTTAAAACCCGCTTCCAACTAAATGACTCAGCGCACTTAAAAACCTGCTTCCAACTCCAGAATGAATCAGAGCACTTAAACCTCGACTCAATGAAATGACCCCACAGCACTAATAACCCGCTTCAAAAGAAAGGACACTCAGAACACTTAAAAACGAGCTTCAAATGAAATGACTCCAGAACAGTTAAAAACATGATTCCAAATAAAAATGAATCCATAGAAATGAAAAATCAAAAACACTTCCAACAAAATGACTGCTGAGCACATAAAAAACAGCTTCAATGAAATGACTCAGAAAACTGAAAAACCTGCTTCAAAAAAATGACCTCAGAACACATAAAACCCGCTTCCAAAAAATGACTCAGAGCACTTAAAAATCAGATTCCAATGAAATGACCTCCGGGCACATAAAAACCCACTTACAACAAATGACTCCAAAAACTTAAAAACCCACTTTCAACAAAATGACTCCAGAACACTTAAAAAAATGCTTTCAAAGAAATGACCCTGAGCATAAAAACTCGCTTCAACAAAAGGACACCAGAACAGTTAAAACCCTTCAACAGAAATGACTCAGAGCACTTAAAACCCGCTTCCAACGAAATGACTCAGAGCACTTAAAACCCGCTTCAAAAGAAATGACTCCAGTGCACTAAAAACCCGCTTCAATGAAAAAACCCCATAGCACTTAAAAACTCGCTTCCAACAATAGGAAACCAGAACACTAAAAACCCCACTTTCAAAGAAATGACTCAGAGCACTTAAAACCCATTTCCAAACAAAGGATACCAGGACCTTTAAAAACCCACTTCAAACAGAAATGACCTCAGAGCACTTGAAAACCCGCTTCAAAATGAAATGACACAGAACACTTAAAAACCCGCTTCAACAAAATGACTCCAGAGCACTTAAAAACCTGCTTCCAACAAAATGATTCAAGAACACTTAAAACCCTCTTCCAAGGATAATGACTCAGAGAGTTCTTCAAAAACCCTTCCAACAAAATGACTTCAGAGCACTTAAAAACCTGCTTCCAACAAAATGAATCAGAGAGCACTTAAAACTAAATCCAAAAAATGACTCCAGAGCACTTAATAACCCGCTTCAAAGAAAGGACACAGAACACTTAAAAACCTGCTTCAAAAAAAATGAATACAGAACAGTTAAAAACCGCGATTCAAAGAAATGACTTCAGAGAAGCTGAAAATCCGCTTCAACAAAATGACTCCTGAGCACAAAAAACAGCTTCCAATGAAATGACTCAGAAAACTGAAAAACCCGCTTCAAAGAAATGACCTTAGAAAACATAAAAAACCAATTCCAATAAAATGACTCCAGAGCACGTAAAAACCTTCCAACAAAATGACCTCAGGGCACTTAAAAACCCACTTACAACTAAATGACTCCAGTGCACTTAAAAACCCGCTTCCAACAAATGACTCAGAACACACTGAAAACCTGCTTCCAAAAAAATGACCCAGAACACTTAAAAACTCGCTTCAAAAAAATGACTCCAGAACAGTTAAAACCAGCTTCCAACAAATGACTCAGAGCACTTAAAAACCCGCTTCCAAAGAAAATGACTCAGAGCACTTAAAACCCCGCTTCAAAATGACTCAGAGCACTTAAAACCCGCTTCAATGAAATGACTCCAGAGCAGTTAAAAACTCGCTTCCAAAGAAATGAAACCAGAACATTTAAAAACCCACTTCCAAAAATGACTCAGAGCACTTAAAAACCCATTTCAGCGAAGGATACAGAACATTTAAAAACCACTTCCAACGAATCGACTCAGAGCACTTAAAAACCCGCTTTCCGAAAATGATTCCAGAACACTTAAAACCTGCTACCAATGAAATGACTCAGAGCACTTCAAAACCAGCTTCAAACAAATGATTCAGAGAACTTAAAACACGCTACAAAAAATGACTGCAGAGAAACTTAAAAACCCGCTTCCAATGAAATGACTCCAGAGCACTTAAAAACCCACTTCCAACAAATGGATCAGAACACTAAAACCAGCTTTCAAACGAAATGACCTCAGATCATTAAAAACCGCTTCCTATGAAATGACTCAGAGCACTTAAAAACCTGCTTCCAAAGAAACGACCTCAGAGCACATAAAAAACGCACTTCAACAAAATGACTCAGAACACTTAAAACCAGCTTCTAAGGATAATGAATCAGAGCCCGTTAAAAACCAGACTTCCAACGAAATGACTCAGAGCACTTAAAACCTGCTTCAAAGAAATGACTCCTAGAGCACTTAAAACCAGCTTCAAACAAAATGACACCAAAACACTTAAAATCCCCCTTCCAACGAAATGACTCAGAACACTTAAAACCTGCTTCCAACAAAATGACTCAGAGCACTTAAAAACCACTTCAATGAAAATGACTCCAGAACACTTAAAAAAATGCTTCAACAAAATGACTCCAGAGCACTTAAAAACCCAGTCCAAACAAAAGGATAGCAGAACACTTAAAAACCTGCTTCCAATAAAATGACTCCAGAGCACTTAAAAACCGCTTCAAAGAAATGACTCCAGAGCACTTAAAAACTCTAACTCAAACAATGAAACTAGAACATTTAAAACCCCACTCAAAGAAATGACTCAGAGCACTTAAAAACCCACTTCAAAAGAAATGATACCAGAAAACTGAAAAACCGCTTCCAAAGAAAATGACACAGAACACTTAAAAACCCACTTCCAACAAAAATGACTCAGAGCACTTAAAACCCGCTTCAAAAAAAATGATTCAGAACACTTAAAAACCCACTTCAACAAAATGACTCAGAGCACTTAAAAACCGCTTCAAATGAAAGGATAGCAGAACACTTAAAAACCTGCTTCCAATGAAATGACTCAGAGCACTTAAAAACCACTTCAAAAGAAATGACCCCAGAGCACTTAAAAACCAGCTCCAACAAATGAAACCAGAACATTTAAAACCCACTTCCAACAAAATGACTCAGAGCACTTAAAACCCACTTCAAAAGAAATGACTCCAGAACATTTAAAACCCACTTCCATCGAAATGACTCAGAACACTTAAAAACCGCTTCAAACTCCAGAGCATAAAAAAAGACTCAGAGCACTAAAAACCATCCAAAAGAAATGACTCAGAGCACTTAAAACCCGCTTCCAAAGAAATGACTCAGAGCACTTAAAAACCGCTTCAAAGAAATGACTCAGAGCAATTAAAAACCGCGCTTCAAAGAAATGACTCAGAGCACTTAAAACCCTTTTCAAAAAATGATTCAGAGAACTTAAAATCTGCTTCCAATGAATGACTCAGAGCACATAAAAACCTGCTTCAAAAACTGAAATGACTCCAGAGCACATCAAAACCCGCTTCAAAGAAATGACACAGAAACTTAAAACCCTGCTTCCAACAAAATGACTCAGAGCACATAAAAACCGCTAAGAAATGACTCAGAACACTTAAAAACTGCTTAAAATGACTCCAGAGCACTTAAAAACCCGCTTCCAAAAACGAACGAAACACTAAAAACATTTAAAACCGAGCACTTCAAAGAAAGGACTCAGAGCACTTAAAAACCTGCTTCAAACGAAATGACTCAGACTTCAAATGACTGAAAATGACTCAGAACACTTAAAAACCCTTCAAACAAAATGACTCAGAAAACTTAAAAACCCACTTTCAAACTTAAAATGACTCAGAAAATGCACTTAAAAAAACAGCTTCCAAAGAAATGACTCAGAGCACTTAAAAACCTGCTTCAAAAATGACTCCAGAGCACTTAAAAACCGCCAAGAAATGACTCCAGAGCACTTAGCCTCCAAGAAATGACTTAAAAACACCTAAAACAACAAAATGACTCAGAGAACATAAAAACCTGCTTCAAAAAAATGACTCAGAACACTAAAAAACCTCTCCAAAAAATGACTCAGAGCACTTAAAACATGTTTCAAAGAACTGACTTCCAGAAAACTTAAAAAATGACTCCAGAGCACTTAAAACCTGCTTCAAAAATGACTCAGAGCACTTAAAAACCCACTTCCAATGAAATGACTCAGAGCACTTAAAACCAGAACTTCAAAAAAATGACTCAGAGCACTTAAAAACCTGCTTCAAAGAAAATGACTCAGAGCACTTAAAAACCCGCTTCAAAAAATGACTCAGAACACTTAAAACCGCTTCAAAGAAATGACTCAGAAAACTTAAAACCTGCTTCCCAATGACTCAGAAACTGCAAAAACCAGAAATGACTCCACTAAACCGCTTCCAATGAAATGACTCAGAACTTAAAACCTGCTTCTCAAAGAAATGACTCCAGAACACTTAAAACCATTTCAAAAAATGACTCCAGAACACTTAAAAATCCACTTCCAACAAAATGACTCAGAACACTTAAAAACCGCTTCAATGAAATGACTCCAGAACACTGAAAAACCATTTCCAACAAAATGACTCAGAACACATAAAAACAGCTTCCAACTAAAATGACTCAGAACACTTAAAAATCCTGATTCCAATGAAATGACCTCAGAGACACATAAAAACCCTCTTCAAACAGAAATGACTCAGAACACTTAAAAACACTTCAAACAAATGACTCCAGAACACTTAAAAACCGCTTCCAAAATGACTCCAGAGCACTTAAAAACCCACTTCAACAAAATGACTCCAGAACACTTAAAAATACAGCTTCAAAGAAATGACTCCAGAGCACTTAAAAACCTGCTTCCAAAGAAACCTCAGAACACTTAAAAACCGCTTCTCAGAAAACCACTTAAAAAACCCATAGCACTAAAACCAAAGAAAATATGACTCAGAACACTTAAAACCCACTTTCAAAAAATGACTCAGAAAACTTAAAAACCCGCTTCAATGGAAAATGACCCCAGAAATGACTCAGAGCAAAAAAACCGCTTCAAAAGAAATGACTCCAGAACACTTAAAACCCAGCTTCAAAAAATGACTCCAGAACACTTAAAAACCAATGTTCAACAAAACCCGCTCAGATGACAGCAAAAACCTCTTCCAACAAAATGACTCCAGAACACTTAAAAAACAGCTTCAAACAAAATGACTCAGAACACTTAAAACCCGCTTCCAACAAAATGAACATCAAACCCACTGAAAAACCCAGAACAACAAAATGACTCAGAGAACACTTAAAAACCGCTTCCAATGAAATGACTCAGAGCACTTAAAAACCCGCTTCCAACAAAATGACTCAGAGCACTTAAAAACCTGCTTCAAAAAAATGACTCAGAAAACTTAAAAACCCGCTTCAAAAAAATGACTCAGAGCACTTAAAAACCTGCTTCAAGAAATGACTCCAGAAAACTTAAAAACTTCAAAAAACTCAGAAAACACTTAAAAACCGCTTTCAAAAGAAATGACTCCAGAGCAAAAAAAAACCCAGCTTCAAACAAAATGACTCCAGAACACTTAAAACCTGCAAAAAAATGACTCCAGAGCACTTAAAAACAGCTTCCAAATGACTCCAGAACACTTAAAAACCAAAATAACAAAAGGACTCAGAACACTTAAAAACCCACTTCCAAAAAATGACTCAGAAAACTTAAAAACCCGCTTCCAACAAAATGACTCAGAAAAAAAAACCGCAAAAACTCAGAGCACTAAAACCTTCAAACAAAAATGACTCCAGAAAACTTAAAACCCGCTTCCAAAGAAATGACTCAGAAAACTTAAAACCCAAAGTCCAACAAATGACTCAGAACACTTAAAAACCCATTTCAACGAAATGACTCAGAACACTTTAAAAACCCAATGACTCAGAAACAAAAACCGAAAACAAAATGACTCAGAGACATAAAACCCACTTCCAACAAAATGACTCAG
Organism: Meriones psammophilus; assembly: GCA_036365155.1. Taxonomy (NCBI): domain Eukaryota; kingdom Metazoa; phylum Chordata; class Mammalia; order Rodentia; family Muridae; genus Meriones; species Meriones psammophilus. The sequence goes on along the minus strand of JAEOAE010002480.1, from coordinate 209,518 downwards.
AGCACTTAAAACCGCTTCAAGGAAATGACTCAGAGAACAAAACCAGCTTCAAAAATGACTCAGAGAAATTAAAATGATTCAAATGACTCAGAGCACATTAAAACCTGCTTCCAATGAAATGATTCAGAGCACTTAAAACCCGCTACCAATGAAATGACTCAGAGCACTTAAAACCACGCTGATTCAGAGAACTGACTGAAATGACTGAGAACTTAAAAACCGCTTCCAATGAAATGACTCCGAACACTTAAAAACCGCTTCCAACAAATGGATACCAGAACACTAAAAACCCGCAAAAAATGAAATGACCTCAGATCATGAAAAAAAAATGACCCAGCTTCCTATGAAATGACTCCAGAGCACTTAAAACCTGCTTCCAAACAAAATGACCTCAGAGCACATAAAAACGCACTTCAAATGACTCAGAACACTTAAAAACCGGCTTCCAAAGATATGAATCCAGAGCCCTTAAAAACCCGCTTCAACGAAATGAATCAGAGCACTTAACGACCTGCTTCAAAAGAAATGACCCCATAGCACTTAAAACTTGCTTCAACAAAAGGACACCAAAACACTTAAAAAACCCCTTCCAACGAAATGACTCGAGAACACTTAAAAACCTGCTTCAAACAAAATGACTCAGAGCACTTAAAAACCCGCTTCAATGAAACGATTCAGAACACTTAAAAAATGCTTCCAACAAAATGACTCAGAGCACTTAAAAAGCCGCTCCAAAAAAGGATAGCAGAACACTTAAAAACCTGCTTCCAATAAAATGACTCAGAGCACTTAAAAAACCACTTCCAAAGAAATGACCCCAGAGCACTTAAAAACTCGCTTCCAACAATAGGAAACCAGAACATTTAAAACCCCACTTCGAAAGAAATGACTCCAGAGCACTTAAAAACCCACTTCCAGCGAAAAGATACCAGAAAATTGAAAAACCCGCTTCCAACGAAATGACACCAGAACACTTAAAAACCCACTTCCAACAAAATGACTCCAGAGCACTTAAAAACCCGCTTCCAACGAAACGATTCCAGAACACTTAAAAAAATGCTTCCAACAAAATGACTCCAGAGCACTTAAAAGCCGCTTCCAATGAAAGGATAGCAGAACACTTAAAAACCTGCTTCCAATGAAATGACTCCAGAGCACTTAAAAAACCACTTCCAAAGAAATGACCCCAGAGCACTTAAAAACTCGCTTCCAACAATAGGAAACCAGAACATTTAAAACCCCACTAAGAACGAAATGACTCCAGAGCACTTAAAAACCCACTTCCAGCGAAAGGATACCAGAACATTTAAAAACCCACTTCCATCGAAATGACTCCAGAACACTTAAAAACCCGCTTCCAACGAAGACTCCAGAGCATAAAAACCAGCTTCCAACGAAATGACTCCAGAGCACTTAAAAACCCGCTTCCAACGAAATGAATCCAGAGCACTTAAAAATCCGCTTACAACAAAATGACTCCAGAGCACTTAAAAAACCGCTTCCAAAGAAATGACTCCAGAGAAATTAAAAACCCGCTTCCAAAGAAATGACTCCAGAGCACATCAAAACCTGCTTCCAACGAAATGATTCCAGAGAACTTAAAAATCTGCTGCCAATGAAATGACTCCAGAGCACATCAAAACCTGCTTCCAACGAAATGATTCCAGAGAACTTAAAAATCTGCTGCCAATGAAATGTCTCCAGAGCACTTGAAAACCCGCTTCCAAAGAAATGACACCAGAACACTTAAAAACCCGCTTCCAACAAAATGACTCCAGAGCATTTAAAAACCCGCTTCCAACTAAACGATTCCAGAACACTTAAAAACCTGCTTCCAACAAAATGACTCCAGAGCACTTAAAAAGCCGCTTCCAACAAACGGATACGAGAACACTTAAAAACCCAACAAAATGATCCAACAAATGTCTCAGAGCACTTAAAATACAGCTTTCAAAGAAATGACTCAGAGTACTTAAACACCTGCTTCCAACGAACTAATTCCAGATCACTACAAACCCGATTCCAAGAAAATGACTCCAGTGCACTTAAAAACCCACTTTCAACGAAATGACTTCAGAAAATTGAAAAACCTGCTTCCAAGGTAAGGACTCCAGAACACTTAAAAACCTGGTTCCAAAGAAATTACTTCAGAGCACTTAAAAACCCGCTTTCAAAGAAATGACTCCAGAAAACTTAAAAAACAGCCTCCAAAGAAATGACTCCAGAGCACTTAAAAACCTGCTTCCAAAGAAATGACTCCAGAGCACTTCAACATCGCATCCAACGAAATGACCCCACAGCACTTAATAACCCTCTGCCAACGAAAGGACAGGAGAACACTTAAAAACGAGTTTCCAACGAAATGACTCCAGAGTACTTAAAAACCCACTTCCAACAAAATGACTCCAGAGCACTAAAAACATGCTTTCAAAGAAATGACTCCAGAAAACTTAAAAACCCGCTTCCAACGAAATAACTCCAGAGCACTTAAAAACCTGCTTCCAACGAAATGACTCCAGAGCACTTAAAAACTTGCTTCCAATGAAATGACTCCAGAGCACTTAAAAACCCGCTTCCAAAGAAATGACACCAGAACACTTAAAAACCCGCTTCCAACGAAATGACTCCAGCGCACTTAAAAACCTGCTTCCAATGAAATGACTCCAGAGCACTTAAAAACCCGCTTCCAAAGAAATGACACCAGAACACTTAAAAACCCGCTTCAACAAATGACTCCAGCGCACTTAAAACCTGCTTCCAACGAAATGAATCCAGAGCACTTAAACCTCGACTCCAATGAAATGACCCCACAGCACTTAATAACCCGCTTCCAAAGAAAGGACACCAGAACACTTAAAAACGAGCTTCCAATGAAATGACTCCAGAACAGTTAAAAACACGATTCCAACGAAATGAATCCATAGAAGCTGAAAATCACACTTCCAACAAAATGACTGCTGAGCACATAAAAAACAGCTTCCAATGAAATGACTCCAGAAAACTGAAAAACCTGCTTCCAAAGAAATGACCTCAGAACACATAAAAACCCGCTTCCAACGAAATGACTCCAGAGCACTTAAGAATCAGATTCCAATGAAATGACCTCCGGGCACATAAAAACCCACTTACAACGAAATGACTCGAGTGCACTTAAAAACACACTTTCAACAAAATGACTCCAGAACACTTAAAAACGCGCTTTCAAAGAAATGACCCCTGAGCACTTAAAAACTCGCTTCTAACAAAAGGACACCAGAACAGTTAAAACCCAGCTTCCAACGAAATGACTCCAGAGCACTTAAAAACCCGCTTCCAACGAAATGACTCCAGAGCACTTAAAAACCCGCTTCCAAAGAAATGACTCCAGTGCACTTAAAAACCCGCTTCCAATGAAAAAACCCCATAGCACTTAAAAACTCGCTTCCAACAATAGGAAACCAGAACACTAAAAACCCCACTTCGAACGAAATGACTCCCGAGCACTTAAAAACCCATTTCCAGCGAAAGGATACCAGGACCTTTAAAAACCCACTTCCAACGAATCGACTCCAGAGCACTTGAAAACCCGCTTCCAAAGAAATGACACCAGAACACTTAAAAACCCGCTTCCAACAAAATGACTCCAGAGCACTTAAAAACCTGCTTCCAACTAAACGATTCCAGAACACTTAAAAACCTGCTTCCAACAAAATGACTCCAGAACACTTAAAAAGCCGCTTCCAACGAAAGGATAGCAGAACACTTAAAAAACTGCTTCAAATGAAATGACTCCAGAGCACTTAAAAACCCGCTTCCAACAAACGGATACCAGAACACTTAAAAACCCGCTTCCAACGAAATGTCTCCAGAGCACTTAAAATACAGCTTCCAAAGAAATGACTCCAGAGTACTTAAACACCTGCTTCCAACGAACTAATTCCAGATCACTACAAACCCGATTCGAAAAAAATGACTCCAGTGCACTTAAAAACCCGCTTTCAAAGAAATGACTCCAGAAAACTTAAAAAACAGCCTCCAAAGAAATGACTCCAGAGCACTTAAAAACCTGCTTCCAACGAAATGACTCCAGAGCACTTCAACATCGCATCCAACGAAATGACCCCACAGCACTTAATAACCCGCTTCCAACGAAAGGACAGGAGAACACTTTAAAACGAGCTTCCAACGAAATGACTCCAGAGCACTTAAAAACCCGCTTGCAACGAAGTGACTCCAGAGCACTTAAAAACCCACTTCCAACGAAATGACTCCAGAGCACTAAAAACATGCTTTCAAAGAAATGACTCCAGAAAACTTAAAAACCCGCATCCAACGAAATGACTCCAGAGCACTTAAAAACCTGCTTCCAACGAATTGACTCCGGAGCAATAAAAACATGCTTTCAAAGAAATGACTCCAGAAAACTTAAAAACCCGCTTCCAACGAAATGACCCCACAGCACTTAATAACCCGCTTCCAACTAAATGACAGGAGAACACTTTAAAAACCCGCTTCCAACGAAATGACTCCAGAACACTTAAAAACCGCTTCAACAAAATGACTCAGAGCACTTAAAAACCCACTTCCAACAAAATGACTCAGAGCACTTAAAAACCCGCTTCAAGGAAATGACTCCAGAGTACTTAAAAACCGCTTCCAAGAAAATGACTCAGAGAAATTAAAACCCACTTCAAACGAATGACTCAGAGCACTTAAAAAGCACTTCCAAAGAAATAACCCCAGAGCACTTAAAATTTGCTTCCAACTAAGCAAACCAGAACACTTAAAACCCCACTTAGAACGAAATGACTCCAGAGCACTTAAAAACCCACTTCCAACAAAAGGATACAGAACATTTAAAACCCACTTCCAAAATCAAATGACTCAGAACACTTAAAAACCGCTTCCAACAGAAGACTCAGAGCATAAAAACCAGCTTCCAACTAAATGACTCAGAGCACTTAAAAACCCGCTTCAAATCTAATGAATCAGAGCACTTAAAAATCCGCTTCCAACGAAATGACTCCAGAGCACTTAAAAAACCGCTTCCAAAGAAATGACTCCAGAGAAATTAAAAACCCGCTTCCAAAGAAATGACTCCAGAGCACATCAAAACCCGCTTCCAACGAAATGATTCCAGAGAACTTAAAAATCTGCTGCCAATGAAATGTCTCCAGAGCACTTGAAAACCGCTTCAAAAAAATGACACAGAACACTTAAAAACCCGCTTCCAACAAAATGACTCCAGAGTACTTAAAAACCCGCTTACAACTAAACGATTCCAGAACACTTAAAAACCTGCTTCCAACAAAATGACTCCAGAGCACTTAAAAAGCCGCTTCCAACGAAAGGATAGCAGGACACTTAAAAAACTGCTTCAAATGAAATGACTCCAGAGCACTTAAAAACCCGCTTCCAACAAACGGATACAGAACACTTAAAAACCGCTTCCAACGAAATGTCTCCAGAGCACTTACAATACAGCTTCCAAAGAAATGACTCCTGAGTACTTAAACACCTGCTTCCAATGAACTAATTCCAGATCACTACAAACCCGATTCCAAGAAAATGACTCCAGTGCACTTAAAAACCCACTTTCAACGAAATGACTTCAGAAAATTGAAAAACCTGCTTCCAAGGTAAGGACTCCAGAACACTTAAAAACCTGTTTCCAAAGAAATGACTTCAGAGCACTTAAAAACCCGCTTTCAAAGAAATGACTCCAAAAAACTTAAAAAACAGCCTCCAAAGAAATGACTCCAGAGCACTTAAAAACCTGCTTCCAAAGAAATGACTCCAGAGCACTTCAACATCGCATCCAACGAAATGACCCCACAGCACTTAATAACCCTCTGCCAACGAAAGGACAGGAGAACACTTAAAAACGAGTTTCCAACGAAATGACTCCAGAGCACTTAAAAACCCACTTCCAACAAAATGACTCCAGAGCACTAAAAACATGCTTTCAAAGAAATGACTCCAGAAAACTTAAAAACCCACTTCCAACGAAATAACTCCAGAGCACTTAAAAACCTGCTTCCAACGAAATGACTCCAGAGCACTTAAAAACTTGCTTCCAACGAAATGACTGCAGATCACTTCAAAACCCACTTCCAACGAAATGACTCCAGAGAACTAAAAAACCTGCTTCCAATGAAATGACTCCAGAGCACTTAAAAACCCGCTTCCAAAGAAATGACACCAGAACACTTAAAAACCCGCTTCCAACGAAATGACTCCAGCGCACTTAAAAACCTGCTTCCAACGAAATGAATCCAGAGCACTTAAACCTCGACTCCAATGAAATGACCCCACAGCACTTAATAACCCGCTTCCAAAGAAAGGACACCAGAACATTTAAAACCTGCTTCCAACAAAATGACTCCAGAACAGTTAAAAACCTGATTCCAACAAAATGACTCCAGAACAGCTGAAAATCACACTTCCAACAAAATGACTCCTGAGCACATAAAAACAGCTTCCAATGAAATGACTCAGAAAACTGAAAAACCTGCTTCAAAAAGAAATGACCTCAGAACACATAAAAACCCGCTTCCAAAAAAATGACTCCAGAGCACTTAAAAATCAGATTCAATGAAATGACCTCCGGAGCACATAAAAACCCACTTACAACTTAAATGACTCCAGAGCACTTAAAAACCCACTTTCAACAAAATGACTCAGAACACTTAAAAACCAGCTTTCAAAGAAATGACCCTGAGCACTTAAAAACCACTTCCAACAAAAGGACACAGAACAGTTAAAAACCAGCTTCCAACGAAATGACTCAGAGCACTTAAAAACCCGCTTCCAACAAATGACTCAGAGCACTTAAAAACCCGCTTCCAAAGAAATGACTCAGTGCACTTAAAAACCCGCTTCCAATGAAAAAACCCCATAGCACTTAAAAACTCGCTTCCAACAATAGGAAACCAGAACACTAAAAACCCCACTTTGAACGAAATGACTCCCGAGCACTTAAAAACCCATTTCCAGCAGAAAGGATACCAGACCTTTAAAACCCACTTCCAACAAATCGACTCAGAGCACTTGAAAACCGCTTCAAAAGAAATGACACCAGAACACTTAAAAACCCGCTTCCAACAAAATGAATCCAGAGCACTTAAAAACCTGCTTGCAACTAAACGATTCCAGAACACTTAAAAACCTGCTTCCAACAAAATGACTCCAGAACACTTAAACAGCCGCTTCCAACGAAAGGATAGCAGAACACTTAAAAAACTGCTTCAAATGAAATGACTCCAGAGCACTTAAAAACCCGCTTCCAACAAAAAGATACAGAACACTTAAAAACCCGCTTCCAAACATTTAAATGTCTCCAGAGCACTTAAAAATACAGCTTCCAAAGAAATGACTCAGAGTACTTAAACACCTGCTTCCAACGAACTAATTCCAGATCACTACAAACCCGATTCGAAAAAAATGACTTCAGTGTACTTAAAAACCCGCTTTCAAAGAAATGACTCCAGAAAACTTAAAAAACAGCCTCCAAAGAAATGACTCCAGAGCACTTAAAAACCTGCTTCCAACGAAATGACTCCAGAGCACTTCAACATCGCATCCAACGAAATGACCCCACAGCACTTAATAACCCGGTTCCAACGAAAGGACAGGAGAACACTTAAAAACGAGCTTCCAACGAAATTACTCCAGAGCACTTAAAAACCCACTTCCAACGAAATGACTCCAGAGCACTAAAAACATGCTTTCAAAGAAATGACTCCAGAAAACTTAAAAACCCGCTTCCAACGAAATGACTCCAGAGCACTTAAAAACCTGCTTCCAATGAATTGACTCCGGAGCACTTAAAAACTTGCTTCCAACGAAATGACTGCAGATCACTTCAAAACCCGCTTCCAACGAAATGAATCCAGAGCACTTAAAAATCCGCTTCCAACGAAATGACTCAGAGCACATAAAAACCCGCTTCCAACTAAATGACTCCAGAGCACTTAAAAAACCCGCTTCAACAAAATGACTCAGAGCACTTAAAAACCCGCTTCCAAAAAAATGACTCAGAGTACTTAAAAACCCGCTTCAATGAAATGACTCAGAGCACTTAAAAACCCCTTCAAAAAATGACTCCAGAGAAAATAAAACCCGCTTCCAAAGAAATGACTCCAGAGCACTTAAAAACCACTTCAAAGAAATAACTCCAGAGCACTTAAAAACCCGCCTCCAACTAAATGAAACCAGAACACTTAAAAACCCCTACTTAGAACGATATGACTCCAGAGCACTTAAAAACCCACTTCCAGCGAAAGGATACCAGAACATTCAAAAACCCACTTCCATCGAAATGACTCCAGAGCACTTAAAAACCAGCTACCAACGATATGATTCCAGAACACTTAAAAACCCGCTTCCAATGAAGACTCCAGAGCATAAAAACCAGCTTCCAATGAAATGACTCCAGAGCACTTAAAAACCCGCTTCCAACGAAATGAATCCAGAGCACTTAAAAATCCGCTTACAACGAAATGACTCCAGAGCACTTAAAAAACCGCTTCCAAAGAAATGACTCCAGAGAAATTAAAAACCTGCTTCCAAAGAAATGACTCCAGAGCACATCAAAACCCGCTTCCAACGAAATGATTCCAGAGAACTTAAAAATCTGCTGCCAATGAAATGTCTCCAGAGCACTTGAAAACCCGCTTCCAAAGAAATGACACCAGAACACTTAAAAACCCGCTTCCAACAACATGACTCCAGAGCACTTAAAAACCCGCTTCCAACTAAAAGATTCCAGAACACTTAAAAACCCGCTTCCAACGAAATGAATCCAGAGCACTTAAAAATCCGCTTCCAATGAAATGATTCCAGAGCACTTAAAAACCCCCTTCCAGGGAAATGACTCCAGAGCACTTAAAAACCCGCTTCCAACGAAATGACTCCAGAGAACTTAAAAATATGCTTCCAAGAAAAAGTCCCCAGAGCAAATAAAAACCCCCTTCCAATGAATTGACTACAGAGCACTTAAAAACCTGCTTCCAAAGAATTGACTCCAGAGCACTTAAAAACCCGCTTCCAAAGAAATGACTCCAGAGAAATTAAAAACCTGCTTCCAAAGAAATGACTCCAGAGCACTTCAAAACCCGCTTCCAACGAAATGACTCCAGAGAACTTAAAAACCCGCTTCCAAAGAAATGACTCCAGAGCACTAAAAACCTTCTGCCAATGAAATGACTCCAGAGAATTTAAAAACCCGCTTCCTACGAAATGACTCCAGAGAACTTAAAACCCCGCTTCCAACGAAATGACTCCAGAGCACTTAAAAAGCCGCTTCCAACGAAAGGATAGCAGAACACTTAAAAAAACTGCTTCAAATGAAATGACTCCAGAGCACTTAAAAACCCGCTTCCAACAAACGGATACCAGTATACTTAAAAACACGCTTCCAACGAAATGTCTCTAGAGCACTTAAAATACAGCTTCCAAAGTAATGACTCCAGAGTACATAAACACCTGCTTCCAACGAACTAATTCCAGATCACTACAAACCCGATTCGAAAAAAAATGACTCAGTGCACTTAAAACCCAAAAACCACTTCAAACGAAATGACTCCAGACAATTGAAAACCCGCTTCCAAGGTAAGCACTGCAGAACACTTAAAAACCCGCTTCCAAAGAAATGACTTCAGAGCACTTAAAAACCCACTTTCAAAGAAATGACTCCAGAAAACTTAAAAAACTGCCTCCAAAGAAAGGACACCAGAACACTTAAAAACGAGCTTCCAACGAAATGACTCCAGAGCACTTAAAAACCCGCTTGCAACAAAGTGACTCCAGAGCACTTAAAAACCTGCTTCCAACGAAATGACTCCAGATCACTTCAAAACCCGCTTCCAACGAAATGACTCAGAGAACTTAAAAACCTGCTTCTAATGAAATGACTCAGAGCACTTAAAAACCACTTCAAAGAAATGACACCAGAACACTTAAAAACCCGCTTTCAACAAAAATGAATCCAGAGCACTTAAAAACCGGCTTCAAGGATATGACTCCAGAGTCCTTAAAAACCCGCTTCCAACAAAATGACTCCAGAGCACTTAAAACCTGCTTCAACAAAATGAATCAGAGCACTTAAACCTCCTGCTTCCAACAACAAATGACCCCAGAGCACTTAAAAACCCGCTTCAAACAAATGACTCCAGAACACTTAAAAACCTGCTTCCAACGAAATGACTCAGAACAGTTAAAAACACTTCCAAAGAAATGACTTCAGAGAACTTAAAAATCCCAATTCAACAAAATGACTCCAGAGCACATAAAAACAGCTACCAATGAAATGACTCAGAAAACTGAAAAACCCGCTTCAGATAAATGACCTCAGAACACATAAAAACCGCTTCCAAATGAAATGACTCCAGAGCACTTAAAAATACGCTTCCAAAGAAATGACCTCAGGCACTTAAAAACCCACTTACAAAGAAATGACTAAAGTGCACTTAAAAACCCACTTTCAAAGAAATGACTCCAGAAAATTTAAAACCCTCTTCCAAGGAAAGGACTCCAGAGCACTTAAAAACCAGCTTCCAACAAAATGACTCCAGAACACTTAAAAACCCACTTCCAAGAAATGACCCAGAGCACTTAAAAACCGCTTCAACAAAATGACACCAGAACAGTTAAAACCCAGCTTCCAACGAAATGACTACAGAGCACTTAAAAACCGCTTCCAAAGAAATGACTCCAGAAAACTTAAAAACCCTCTGCCAAGGAAATGACTCCAGAGCACTTAAAAACCCGCTTCCAACAAACTGATACCAGAACACTTAAAAACGCTCTTCCAAAGAAATGACCCCTGAGCCCTTAAAAACTCCCTTCTAACAAAAGGACACCAGAACAGTTAAAACCCCGCTTCCAAAGAACTGACTACAGAGCACTTAAAACCCACTTCCAAATGAAAGGATACAGAACACTTAAAACCTGCTTCCATCTAAATGACTCCAGATAACTTAAAAATCCGCTTCCAAAGAAATTACCCCGAGCACTTAAAAACCCACTTCCAATGAAAGGACACCAGACCACTTAAAAACCCGCTTCCAACGAAATGACTCCAGAGCACTTAAAAACCAACTTCCAACGAAATGACTCCAGAGCACTTAAAAACCCGATTCCAACGAAGTGACTCCAGAGCACTAAAAACACGTTTTCAAAGAAATGACTCCAGAAAACTTAAAAACCCGCTTCCAATGAAATGACTCCAGAACACTTAAAAACCCGCTTTCAAAGAAATGACGTCAGAACATTTAAAAACCCACTTCGAACGAAATGACTCCAGAGGACTTAAAAACCCACTTACAGTGAAAGGATACCAGAACATTTAAAAACCCCCTTCCAACGAAATGACTCCAGAGCACTTAAAAACCCGCGTCCAACGAAATAACTCCAGAGCACTTAAAAACCCGCTTACAAAGAAGAGTCCAGAGCACATAAAAACCCGCTTCCAACTAAATGACTCCAGAGCACTGAAAAACCCGCTTCCAACGAAATGACTCCAGAGCACTTAAAAACCATGCTTCCAAAGAAAAGACCCCAGAGCAAATAAAAACCAGCTTCAAATGAAAATGACTACAGAGCACTTAAAACCCGCTTTTAAAAATGACTCCAGAACACTTAAAAAACCCGCTTCCAAAGAAATGAATCCAGAGAAATTAAAAACCTGCTTCCAACGAAATGACTCCAGAGCACATCAAAACCCGCTTCCAACGAAATGATTCCAGAGCACTTAAAAACCCGCTTCCAACTAAATGAATCCAGAGAAATTAAAAACCTGCTGCCAATGAAATGTCTCCAGAGCACTTGAAAACCCGCTTCCAAAGAAATGACACCAGAACACTTAAAAACCCGCTTCCAACAAAATGACTCCAGAGCACTTAAAAACCTGCTTCCAACTAAACGATTCCAGAACACTTAAAAACCCTCTTCCAACAAAATGAATCCAGAGCACTTAAAAACCCTCTTCAAAGGATATGACTCCAGAGTCCTTCAAAACCCGCTTCCAACAAAATGACTCCAGAGCACTTAAAAACCTGCTTCCAACAAAATGAATCCAGACCCCTTAAATCTCGCATCCAACGAAATGACCCCACAGCACTTAATAACCCGCTTCAAAAGAAAGGACACCAGAACACTTAAAAACGAGCTTCCAACGAAATGACTCCAGAACAGTTAAAAACACGATTCGAACGAAATGACTTCATAGAAGCTGAAAATCCCACTTCCAACAAAATGACTCCTGAGCACATAAAAAACAGCTTCCAATGAAATGACTCCAGAAAACTGAAAAACCCGCTTCCAAAGAAATGACCTCAGAACACATAAAAACCCGCTTCCAACGAACTGACTCCAGAGCACTTAAAAATCAGCTTCCAACGAAATGACCTCAGGGCACATAAAAACCCACTTACAACGAAATGACTCCAGTGCACTTAAAAACCCGCTTCCAACAAACTTTTACCAGAACACTTAAAAAAGCGCTTCCAAAGAAATGACCCCTGAACACTTAAAAACTCGCTTCTAACAAAAGGACACCAGAACAGTTAAAACCCAGCTTCCAACGAAATGACTCCAGAGCACTTAAAAACCCGCTTCCAAAGAAATGACTCCAGAGCACTTAAAAACCCGCTTCCAAGGAAATGACTCCAGAGCACTTAAAAACCCGCTTCCAACGAAATGACTCCAGAGCACTTAAAAACCGCTTCCAAAAAAAATGACTCCAGAACACTTAAAAACCCGCTTCCAAAATGAATAAAGAGCACTTAAAAACCAACTTCAATGAAAATGACTCCAGAGCACTTAAAAACCGCTTCCAAAGAAATGACTCAGAGAAATTAAAAACCCGCTTCCAATGAAAATGACTCAGAGCACATCAAAACCCGCTTCCAACGAAATGATTCAGAGAACTTAAAACCCTGCTGCCAATGAAATGTCTCCAGAGCACTTAAAAACCCGCTTCAAAGAAATGACACCAGAACACTTAAAAACCTGCCAAACAAAATGACTCCAGAGCACTTAAAAACCCGCTTCCAACTAAACGATTCCAGAACACTTAAAAACCTGCTTCCAACAAAATGACTGCAGAGCACTTAAAAAGCCGCTTCCAACAAATGGATACCAGAACACTTAAAAACCTGCTTCCAACGAAATGTCTCAGAGCACTTAAAAATACAGCTTCCAAAGAAATGACTCCAGAGTACTTAAACACCTGCTTCCAACGAACTAATTCCAGATCACTACAAACCCGATTCCAAGAAAATGACTCCAGTGCACTTAAAAACCCACTTTCAAGGAAATGACTTCAGAAAATTGAAAAACCTGCTTCCAAGGTAAGGACTCCAGAACACTTAAAAACCAGGTTCAAAGAAAATGACTCCAGAGCACTTAAAAACCCAGCTTTCAAAGAAATGACTCCAGAAAACTTAAAAACAGCCTCCAAAGAAATGACTCCAGAGCACTTAAAACCTGCTTCCAACAAAATGAATCCAGAGCACTTAAAAACTCGCATCCAAAAACTAAATGACCCAGAGCACTTAAAAACCCGCTTCAAAGAAATGACACCAGAACACTTAAAAACCGCTTCCAACGAAATGACTCCAGAACAGTTAAAACACTGCTTCCAACGAAATGACTCCAGAGAAGCTGAAAATCCGCTTCCAACAAAATGACTCCAGAGCACATAAAAACAGCTTCCAATGAAATGACTCAGAAAACTGAAAAACCCGCTTCCAAAGAAATGACCTCAGAACACATAAAAACCCTCTTCCAACGAAATGACTCCAGAGCACTTAAGAATCAGATTCCAACGAAATTACCTCCGGGCACATAAAAACCCACTTACAACAAAATGACTCGAGTGCACTTAAAAACCCACTTTCAACAAAATGACTCCAGAACACTTAAAAACGCGCTTTCAAAGAAATGACCCCTGAGCACTTAAAAAATCGCTTCTAACAAAAGGACACCAGAACAGTTAAAACCCAGCTTCCAACGAAATGACTACAGAGCACTTAAAAACCCGCTTCCAAGGAAATGACTCCAGAGCACTTAAAAACCCGCTTCCAATGAAAAAACCCCAGAGCACTTAAAAACTCGCTTCAAAACAATAGGAACCCAGAACACTAAAAAACACGCTTCAAACAAAATGACTCCAGAGCACTTAAAAACCCATTTCCAGCAAAAGGATACCAGGACATTTAAAAACCCACTTCCAACGAATCGACTCCAGAGCACTTGAAAACCCGCTTCCAACAAAATGACTCCAGAGCATTTAAAAACCCGCTTCCAACTAAACGATTCCAGAACACTTAAAAACCTGCTTCCAACAAAATGACTCAGAACACTTAAAAACCCGCTTCCAACAAAATGACTACAGAACACTTAAAAACCTGCTTCCAAAGAAATGACTCCAGAGCACTTAAAAAACAGCTTCAAAGAAATGACTCAGAGTACTTAAAACCTGCTTCCAACGAAATGAATTCAGATCACTTAAAAACCCGCTTCAAAGAAAATGACTCCAGAACACTTAAAAACCCACTTTCAACGAAATGACTCCAGAAAATTAAAAACCGCTTCAAGGTAAATGACTCCAGAACACTTAAAAACCTGTTTCAAAAGAAATGACTCCAGAGCACTTAAAAACCCGCTTTCAAAGAAATGACTCAGAAAACTTAAAAACAGCCTCCAAAGAAATGACTCCAGAGCACTTAAAAACCTGCTTCCAACGAAATGACTCAGAGCACTTAAAAACCCAGCTTCCAACAAAATGACCCCAGAGCACTTAAAACCCGCTTCAAAGAAAATGACTCGAGAACACTTAAAAACCCGCTTCCAAAATGACTCCAGAGCACTTAAAACCCGCTTGCAACAAAATGACTCCAGAGCACTTAAAAACCCGCTTCCAACAAAAAATGACTCAGAGCACTTAAAACATGCTTTCAAAGAAATGACTCAGAAAACTTAAAAACCTGCTTCCAACGAAATGACCCCAGAACACTTAAAACTTGCTTCCAACAAATGACTGAAGAGCACTTCAAAACCCGCTTCCAACTAAATGAATCCAGAGCACTTAAAAAACAGCTTCCAACGAAATGACTCCAGAGCACTTAAAAACCTGCTTCCAAAGAAATGACCTCAGAGCACATAAAAACCCGCTTCCAACGAAATGACTCCAGAGCACTTAAGAATCAGATTCCAATGAAATGACCTCCAGAAACACAAAAAAACCACTTACAACGAAATGACTCCAGAGCACTTAAAACCCACTTTCAACAAAATGACTCCAGAACACTTAAAAACGCGCTTTCAAAGAAATGACCCCTGAGCACTTAAAAACTCGCTTGTAACAAAAGGACACGAGAACAGTTAAAACCCAGCTTCCAACGAAATGACTACAGAGCACTTAAAAACCCGCTTCCAACGAAATGACTCCAGAGCACTTAAAAACCCGCTTCCAAGGAAATGACTCCAGAGCACTTAAAAACCCGCTTCCAAGGAAATGACTCCAGAGCACTTAAAAACACGCTTCCAATGAAAAACCCCAGAGCACTTAAAAACTAGAAAAATAGGAAACCAGAACACTAAAAACCCACTTCCAAGAAAATGACTCCAGAAAACTTAAAAACCCATTTCCAGCGAAAGGATACGAGGACATTTAATAACCCACTTCCAACGAATCGACTCGAGAGCACTTGAAAACCTGCTTCCAAAGAAATGACACCAAAACACTTAAAAACCCGCTTCCAACAAAATGACTCCAGAGCACTTAAAAACCCGCTTCCAACTAAACGATTCCAGAACACTTAAAAACCTGCTTCCAACAAAATGACTCCAGAACACTGAAAAAGCCGCTTCCAACGAAAGAATAGCAGAACACTTAAAAAACTGCTTAAAATGAAATGACTCCAGAGAACTTAAAAACCCGCTTCATACGAAATGACTCCAGAGAACTTAAAAACCCGCTTCGAACGAAATGACTCCAGAGCACTAAAAACCTGCTGCCAATGAAATGAATCCAGAGCACTTGAAATCCCGCTTCCAAAGAAATGACACCAGAACAATTAAAAACCTGCTTCCAACAAAATGACTCCAGAGCACTTAAAAACCCGCTTCCAACTAAACGATTCCAGAACACTTAAAAACCTGCTTCCAACAAAATGACTGCAGAGCACTTAAAAAGCCGCTTCCAACAAACGGATACCAGAACACTTAAAAACCTGCTTCCAACGAAATGTCTCCAGAGCACTTAAAATACAGCTTCCAAAGAAATGACTCCAGAGTACTTAAACACCTGCTTCCAATGAAATAATTCAGATCACTTAAAACCCGATTCAAGAAAATGACTCCAGTGCACTTAAAAACCCACTTTCAAGGAAATGACTTCAGAAAATTGAAAAACCTGCTTCCAAGGTAAGGACTCCAGAACACTTAAAAACCTGGTTCCAAAGAAATGACTTCAGAGCACTTAAAAACCCGCTTTCAAAGAAATGACTCCAGAAAACTTAAAAAACAGCCTCCAAAGAAATGACTCCAGAGCACTTAAAAACCTGCTTCCAACGAAATGAATCCAGAGCACTTAAAAACTGCTCCAACGAAATGACTCCACAGCACTTAAAAACCCGCTTCCAAAGAAATGACACAGAACACTTAAAAACAGCTTCCAACGAAATGACTCCAGAACAGTTAAAAACCCGATTCCAACGAAATGACTCCAGAGAACTGAAAATCCCACTTCCAACAAAATGACTCCTGAGCACATAAAAACAGCTTCCAATGAAATGACTCAGAAAACTGAAAAACCGCTTCCAAAGAAAATGACCTCAGAACACTTAAAACCCATTTCCAACGAAATGACTCCAGAGCACTTAAAAATCAGATTCCAACGAAATGACCTCCAGAACACTTAAAAACCCACTTAAACGAAATGACTCCAGAAAAACTTAAAAACCCACTTCAAAAAAATGACTCCAGAACACTTAAAAACGCGCTTTCAAAGAAATGACCCTGAGCACTTAAAACCTGCTTCAACAAAGGACACCAGAACAGTTAAAAACCCAGCTTCCAACGAAATGACTACAGAGCACTTAAAAACCCGCTTCCAAGAAATGACTCAGAGCACTTAAAAACCCTTCAAAGGAAATGACTCAGAGCACTTAAAACCCGCCTAATGAAAAAACCCCAGAGCACTTAAAAACTCGCTTCAAAACAATAGGAACCCAGAACACTAAAAACCCCACTTCGAACGAAATGACTAGCGAGCACTTAAAAACCCATTTCCAGCAAAAGGATACGAGGACATTTAATAACCCACTTCCAACGAATCGACTCCAGAGCACTTGAAAACCCGCTTCCAAAGAAATGACACCAAAACACTTAAAAACCCGCTTCCAACAAAATGACTCCAGAGCACTTAAAAACCCGCTTCCAACTAAACGATTCCAGAACACTTAAAAACCTGCTTCCAACAAAATGACTCCAGAACACTTAAAAAGCCGCTTCCAACGAAAGAATAGCAGAACACTTAAAAAACTGCTTAAAATGAAATGACTCCAGAGCACTTAAAAACCCGCTTCCAACAAACGGATACCAGAACACTTAAAAACCCGCTTCCAACGAAATGTCTCCAGAGCACTTAAAATACAGCTTCCAAAGAAATGACTCCAGAGTACTTAAACAACTGCTTCCAAGGACCTAATTCCAGATCACTACAAACCCGAATCCAAGAAAATGACTCCAGTGCACTTAAAAACCCACTTTAGAAGAAATGACTCCAGAAAATTGAAAAACCCACTTCCAAGGTAAGGACTCCAGAACACTTAAAAACCCGCTTCCAAAGAAATGACTCTAGAGCACTTAAAAACCCACTTTCAAATAAATGACTCCAGAAAACTTAAAAAACCGCCTCCAACGAAAGGACACCAGAACACTTAAAAACGAGCTTCCAACGAAATGACTCCAGAGAACTTAAAAACACACTTCCAACGAAATGATTCCAGAACACTTAAAAACCAGCTTCCAACGAAGACTCCAGAGCACTAAAAACATGCTTTCAAAGAAATGACTCCAGAAAACTTAAAAACCCGCTTCCAACGAAATGACTCAAGAGCACTTCAAAACCCGCTTCCAACGAAATGACTCCAGAGAACTTATAAACCCGCTTCCAACGAAATGACTCCAGAGCACTAAAAACCTGCTGCCAATGAAATGACTCCAGAGAACTTAAAAACCCGCTTCCTACGAAATGACTCCAGAGAACTTAAAAACCCGCTTCGAACGAAATGACTCCAGAGCACTAAAAACCTACTGCCAATGAAATGAATCCAGAGCACTTGAAAACCCGCTTCCAAAGAAATGACACCAGAACAATTAAAAACCCGCTTCCAACAAAATGACTCCAGAGCACTTAAAAACCCGCTTCCAACTAAACGATTCCAGAACACTTAAAAACCTGCTTCCAACAAAATGACTCCAGAGCACTTAAAAAGCCGCTTCCAACGAAAGGATAGCAGAACACTTAAAAAACTGCTTCAAATGAAATGACTCCAGAGCACTTAAAAACCCGCTTCCAACAAACGGATACCAGAACACTTAAAAACCCGCTTCCAATGAAATGTCTCTAGAGCACTTAAAATACAGCTTCCAAAGAAATGACTCCAGAGTACTTAAACACCTGCTTCCAAGGAACTAATTCCAGATCACTACAAACCCGATTCGAAAAAAATGACTCCAGTGCACTTAAAAACCCACTTTCAACGAAATGACTCCAGAAAATTGAAAAACCCTCTTCCAAGGAAAGGACTCCAGAGCACTTAAAAACCAGCTTCCAACAAACTGATACCAGAACACTTAAAAAAGCGCTTCCAAAGAAATGACCCCTGAGCACTTAAAAACTCGCTTCTAACAAAAGGACACCAGAACAGTTAAAACCCAGCTTCCAATGAAATGACTACAGAGCACTTCAAAACCCGCTTCCAACGAAATGACTCCAGAGCACTTAAAAATCCGCTTCCAAATAAATGACTCCAGAGCACTTAAAAAAACACTTCCAAAGAAATGACCCCAGAGCACTTAAAAACTCGCTTCCAACAGTAGGAAACCAGAACACTTAAAACCCCACTTCGAACGAAATGACTCCAGAGCACTTAAAAACCCATTTCCAGCGAAAGGATACCAGAACATTTAAAAACCCACTTCCAAAGAATCGACTCCAGAGCACTTAAAAACCGCTTCCAACAAAACGATTCCAGAACACTTAAAAACCCTCTTCCAACGAAGACTCCAGAGCACATAAAAACCCGCTTCCATCGAAATGACTCCAGAGCACTTAAAAACCTGCTTCCAATGAAATGACTCCAGAGCACTTAAAAACCCGCTTCCAACGAAATGACTCCAGAGAACTTTAAAACCCGCTTCCAATGAAATGACTCCCGAGCACTTAAAAACCTGCTTCCAACAAACGGATACCAGAACACTTAAAAACCCGCTTCAAACGAATTGACCTCAGATCATGTAAAAACCTGCTTCAAACGAAATGACTCCAGAGCACTTAAAAACCCGCTTCCAACGAAATGACCTCAGAGCACATAAAAACGCACTTCCAACAAAAGGACACCAAAACACTTAAAATCCCCCTTCCAACGAAATGACACCAGAACACTTAAAAACCCGCTTCCAACAAAATGACTACAGAACACTTAAAAACCCGCTTCCAAGGATAGGAATCCAGAGCCCTTAAAAACCCGCTTCCAACGAAATGACTCCAGAGCACTTAAACCCTGCTTCCAAAGAAATGACCCCATAGCACTTAAAAACTTGCTTCCAACAAAAGGACACCAAAACACTTAAAATCCCCCTTCCAACGAAATGACACCAGAACACTTAAAACCCGCTTACAACAAAATGACTCCAGAGCACTTAAAAACCCGCTTCCAAAGAAACGATTCCAGAACACTTAAAAAAATGCTTCCAACATAATGACTCCAGAGCACTTAAATAGCTGCTTCCAAAGAAAGGATAGCAGAACACTTAAATACCTGCTTCAAATGAAATGACTCCAGAGCACTTAAAAACCCGCTTCCAACAAATGGATAACATAACACTTAAAAACCCGATTCCAAGAAAATGACTCCAGAGCACTTAAAAACCAACTTCCAATGAAATGACTCCAGAGCACTTAAAAACCAACTTCCAACGAAATGACCTCAGAGCACATAAAAACCCGTTTCCAAGGAAATGACTCCAGAGCACTTAAAAACCCGCTTCCAAGGAAATGACTCCAGAGCCCTTTAAAAGCCGCTTCCAAGGAAATGACTCCAGAGCACTTAAAAACCCGCTTCCAATGAAATATCTCCAGAGCACTTAAAAAACCACTTCCAAAGAAATGACCCCAGAGCACTTAAAAACTCGCTTCCAACAATAGGAAACCAGAACATTTAAAACCCGACATCGAACGAAATGACTCCAGAGCACTTAAAAACCCACTTCCAGTGAAAGGATACCAGAACATTTAAAAACCCACTTCCAACGAAATGACTCCAGAGCACTTAAAAACCCGCTTCCAAGGATATGAATCTAGAGCCCTTAAAAACCCGCTTCCAAGGAAATGACTCCAGAGCCCTTAAACCCTGCTTCCAAAGAAATGACCCCAGAGCACTTAAAAACTTGCTTCCAACAAAAGGACACCAAAACACTTAAAATCCGCCTTCCAACGAAATGACACCAGAACACTTAAAAACCCGCTTCCAACAAAATGACTCCAGAGCACTTAAAAACCCGCTTCCAACGAAACGATTCCAGAACACTTAAAAAAATGCTTCCAACATAATGACTCCAGAGCACTTAAAAAGCTGCTTCCAACGAAAGGATAGCAGAACACTTAAAAACCTGCTTCAAATGAAATGACTCCAGAGCACTTAAAAACCCGCTTCAAACAATCGGATAACATAACACTTAAAAACCCGATTCCAAGAAAATGACTCCAGAGCACTTAAAAACCCGCTTCCAACGAAATGACTCCAGAGCACTGAAAAACCCGCTTCCAACGAAATGACTCCAGAGCACTTAAAAATATGCTTCCAAGGAAAAGACCCCAGAGCAAATAAAAACCAGCTTCCAATGAAATGAATACAGATCACTTAAAAACCTGCTTCCAACGAAATGACTCCAGAGCACTTAAATACCCGCATCCAAAGAAATGACTCCAGAGAAATTAAAAACGCGCTTCCAACGAAATGACTCCAGAGCATTTCAAAACCCGCTTCCAACGAAATGACTCCAGAGAACTTAAAAACCCCCTTCCAACTAAATGACTCCAGAGAACTTAAAAACCCGCTTCAAACGAAATGACTCCAGAGCACTTAAAAACCCGCTTCCAACGAAATGACTCCAGAGCACTTCAAAACCCGCTTCCAACGAAATGACTCCAGAGAACTTAAAAACCCGCTTTCAACGAAATGACTCCAGAGCACATAAAAACCTGCTGCCAATGAAATGACTCCAGAGCACTTGAAAACCCTCTTCCAACTAAACGACTCCAGAGCACTTAAAAACCTGCTTCCAACGAAACGATTCCAGAACACTTAAAAACCTGCTTCCAACAAAATGACTCCAGAGCACTTAAAAAACCCGCTTCAACGAAAGGATAGCAGAACACTTAAAAAACTGCTTCAAATGAAATGACTCCAGAGCACTTAAAAACCCGCTTCCAACAAACGGATACCAGAAAACTTAAAAACCCGCTTCCAACGAAATGTCTCCAGAGCACTTAAAATACAGCTTCCAAAGAAATGACTCCAGAGTACTTAAACACCTGCTTCCAAGGAACTAATTACAGATCACTACAAACCCGATTCCAAGAAAATGTCTCCAGTGCACTTAAAAACCCACTTTCAACGAAATGACTCCAGAAAATTGAAAAACACGCTTCCAAGGTAAGGACTCCAGAACACTTAAAAACCCGCTTCCAATGAAATGACTCTAGAGCACTTAAAAACCCGCTTTCAAAGAAATGACTCCAGAAAACTTAAAAAACCGCCTCCAACGAAAGGACACCAGAACACTTAAAAACGAGCTTCCAACGAAATGACTCAAGTGCACTTAAAAACCCGCTTCCAACTAAATGACTCCAGAGCACTTAAAAATCTGCTACCAAAGAAATGACTCCAGAGCACTTAAAAACCGCTGCCAGGAAATGACTCAGAGTACTTAAAAACCGCTTTAAAATGACTCCAGAGCACTTAAAAACCGATTCAATGAAGACTCAGAGCACATAAAAACCCGCTTCCAACGAAATGACTCAGAGCACTTAAAAACCGCTTCAAAAAATGACTCAGAGTACTTAAAAAACCCGCCCAACGAAATGACTCCAGAGCACTTAAAAATATGCTTCCAAGGAAAAGACCCCAGATCAAATAAAAACCGCTTCCAATGAAATGACTACAGAGGACTTAAAAACCTGCTTCCAACGAAATGACTCAAGAGCACTTAAAAACCCGCTTCCAAAGAAATGACTCCAGAGAAATTAAAAACCCGCTTCCAACGAAATGACTCCAGAACACTTAAAAACCCGCTTCCAAAGAAATGACTCCAGAGCACTTAAAAACCCACTTTCAAAGAAATGACTCCAGAAAACTTAAAAAACCGCCTCCAACGAAAGGACACCAGAACACTTTAAAACGAGCTTCCAACGAAATGACTCCAGAGCACTTAAAAACCCGCTTGCAACAAAGTGACTCCAGAGCACTTAAAAACCCACTTCCAACGAAATGACTCCAGAGCACTTAAAACCCTGCTGATTCAGAGCACAAAAAACCTGCTTCCAACGAAATGAATCCAGAGCACTTAAACCTCGCATCCAATGAAATGACCCCACAGCACTTAATAACCCGCTTCCAAACAAAGGACACCAGAACACTTAAAAACGAGCTTCCAACGACATGACTCCAGAACAGTTAAAAACACGATTCCAACGAAATGACTTCATAGAAGCTGAAAATCCCACTTCCAACAAAATGACTCCTGAGCACATAAAAAACAGCTACCAATGAAATGACTCCAGAAAACTGAAAAACCCGCTTCCAGAGAAATGACCTCAGAACACATAAAAACCCGCTTCCAACGAAATTACTCGAGAGCACTTAAAAATACGCTTCCAATGAAATGACCTCAGAGCACATAAAAACCCACTTACAAAGAAATGACTAAAGTGCACTTAAAAACCCACTTTCAACGAAATGACTCCAGAAAATTGAAAAACCCTCTTCCAAGGAAAGGACTCCAGAGCACTTAAAAACCAGCTTCCAACAAACTGATACCAGAACACTTAAAAAAGCGCTTCCAAAGAAATGACCCCTGAGCACTTAAAAACTCGCTTCTAACAAAAGGACACCAGAACAGTTAAAACCCAGCTTCCAACGAAATGACTACAGAGCACTTCAAAACCCGCTTCCAACGAAATGACTCCAGAGAACTTAAAAACCCGCTTCCAACGAAATGACTCCATAGAAGCTTAAAATCCCACTCCCAACAAAATGACTCCTGAGCACATAAAAAACAGCTTCCAATGAAATGACTCCAGAAAACTGAAAAACCTGCTTCCAAAGAAATGACCTCAGAACACAAAAAAACACGCTTCCAACGAAATGACTCCAGAGCACTTAAAAATCTGCTTCCAAAGAAATGACCTCAGGGCACATAAAAACCCACTTACAACGAAATGACTCCAGAAAATTGAAAAACCCTCTGCCAAGGAAATGACTCCAGAGCACTTAAAAACCCGCTTCCAACAAACTGATACCAGAACACTTAAAAACGCTCTTCCAAAGAAATGACCCCTGAGCCCTTAAAAACTCCCTTCTAACAAAAGGACACCAGCACAGTTAAAACCCCGCTTCCAAAGAACTGACTACAGAGCACTTAAAAACCCACTTCCATCGAAAGGATACCAGAACACTTAAAAACCCGCTTCCATCGAAATGACTCCATATAACTTAAAAATCCGCTTCCAAAGAAATTACCCCGAGCACTTAAAAACCCACTTCCAATGAAAGGACACCAGACCACTTAAAAACCCGCTTCCAACGAAATGACTCCAGAGCACTAAAAACACGCTTTCAAAGAAATGACTCCAGAAAACTTAAAAACCCGCTTCCAAAGCAATGACTCCAGAACACTTAAAAACCCGCTTTCAAAGAAATGACTTCAGAACATTTAAAACCCCACTTCGAACGAAATGACTCCAGAGGACTTAAAAACCCACTTACAGTGAAAGGATACCAGAACATTTAAAAACCCCCTTCCAACGAAATGACTCCAGAGCACTTAAAAACCCGCTTCCAACGAAATAACTCCAGAGGACTTAAAAACATGCTTCCAAGGAAATGACTCCACAGTACTTAAAAACCCGCTTCCAACGAAATGACTCCAGAGCACTTAAAATCCTGCTTCCAACGAAATGACCTCAGAGCACATAAAAACGCACTTCCAACGAAATGACTCGGGAACACTTAAAAAACCGCTTCCAAGGTAATGACTCCAGAGCCCTTAAAAACCCGCTTCAAAGAAATGAATCCAGAGCACTTAAAGACCTGCTTCCAATGAAATGACTCCAGAGCACTTAAAAATCCGCTTCCAAAGAAATAACCCCATAGCACTTAAAAAATTAAGCTTCCAAAAAAAGACACCAAAACACTTAAACCCCACTTCCAACGAAATTACTCCAGAGCACTTAAAAATCCACGTCCAAGGATATGACTCCAGAGTCCTTCAAAACCCGCTTCCAATGAAATGACTCCAGAGCACTAAAAACATGCTTTCAAAGAAATGACTCAGAAAACTTAAAAACCGCCTCCAACTAAATGACTCAGAGCACTTAAAATACTGCTTCAACGAAATGACTCCAGAGCACTTAAAAACTCGCATCCAAAGAAATGACCCCACAGCACTTAAAAATCCGCTTCCAACGAAAGGACACCAGGACACTTAAAAACGAGCTTCCAAATCCGCTAAATGACTCCAGAGCACTTAAAAACCCGCTGCAACGAAATGACCTCAGAGCACATAAAACCCGTTTCCAACAAAATGACTCAGAGCACTTAAAAACCCGCTTCCAATGAAATGACCTCAGAGCACATAAAAACCCGTTTCCAATGAAATGACTCCAGAGCACTTAAAAACCCGCTTCCAAGGAAATGACTCCAGAGCCCTTAAAAACCCGCTTCCAACAAAATGACTCCAGAGCACTTAAAAACCCGCTTCCAATGAAATGACTCCAGAGCGCTTAAAAAACCACTTCCACAGAAATAACCCCAGAGCACTTAAAAACTCGCTTCCAACAATAGCAAACCAGAACACTTAAAACCCCATTTAGAACGAAATGACTCCAGAGCACTTAAACACCTGCTTCCAACGAAATGAATCCAGAGCACTTAAACCTCGCATCCAACGAAATGACCCCACAGCACATAATAACCCACTTCCAAAGAAAGGACACCAGAACACTTAAAAACGAGCTTCCAACGAAATGACTCCAGAACAGTTAAAAACACGATTCCAACGAAATGACTCCATAGAAGCTGAAAATCCCACTTCCAACAAAATGACTCCTGAGCACATAAAAAACAGCTTCCAATGAAATGACTCCAGAAAACTGAAAAACCTGCTTCCAAAGAAATGACCTCAGAACACATAAAAACCTGCTTCCAACGAAATGACTCCAGAGCACTTAAAAGTCCGCTTCCAACGCAATGACCTCAGGGCACATAAAAACCCACTTACAACGAAATGACTCCAGTGCACATAAAAACCCGCCTAAAAGAAATGTCTCCACAGCACTTAAAAACCTGCTTCCAATGAAATGACTCTAGAGCACTTAAAAACCTGCTTCCAACGAAATGACTAGAGAGAACTTAAAAACCCGCTTCCAACGAAATGACTCCAGAGCACTTAAAAACCGCTTCCAACGAAATGACCTCCGAGCACATAAAAACGCACTTCCAACGAAATGACTCGAGAACACTTAAAAAACCGCTTCCAAGGATATGACTCCAGAGCCCTTAAAAACCCACTTCCAACGAAATGAATCCAGAGCACTTAAAGACGTGATTCCAATGAAATGACTCCAGAGCACTTAAAAACACCCTTACAAAGAAAAGGCCCTATAGCACTTTGAAACTCGCTTCCAACAAAGGACACCAAAACACTTAAACCCCACTTCCAAATGAAATGACTCAGAGCACTTAAAACCCGCTTCCAAGGATAAGACTCCAGAGTCCTTCAAAACCCGCTTCCAACGAAATGACTCCAGAGCGCTTAACAAACAGCTTACAAGGAAATGACTCCAGAGCACTTAAAAACCCATTTCCAACGAAATGACTCCAGAGCACTTAAAAACCCGCCTCCAAAGAAAGGACACCAGAACACTTAAAAACCCGCTTCCAACGAAATGACTCCAGAGCACTTAAAAACCCGCTTCCAACGAAATGACTCAGATCACTTCAAAACCGCTTCAAAATGACTCAGAGAACTTAAAAACCTGCTTCTAATGAAATGACTCCAGAGCACTTAAAAACCCGCTTCCAAAGAAATGACACCAGAACACTTAAAAACCTGTTTCCAACAAAATGAATCCAGAGGACTTAAAAACCCGCTTCGATCGTAGTATCGAATTCTCCAGTCCAATTACCTAAAATATAGCTTGACAATTGTTTAGACAGATTTGCAGCAAAGGGAAAGTTCTCATGTTGTATGCTAGTGACACAAAGTCCAACATACGTTCATTGACAGCCAAATTGAGCGATTTGCCATAGGGTATCAATTTGCTCCTGCACGAGGTCAAACCTCTGATTGAGCACCATCAAACCTCCTTTTAGTTGAGCATTAATTCCTTTTTGTACATCTAAGGCATGGGCTACATTGGCTAAAAGGTTATTCAGGGTCTGAGCAGTCTGCCCCGTATGACTCATGGCTAATGCCGTGGTGGTAGCTCCAACAGCCGCCAATGAGATAGCAATAACAATGGCAGCTGTAATTCCAAGATCCCTTTTCTGTCTGAAGAGAGTCATAGCGTGAGGGCATCAACGGGCACAGGCACCCAGTGAGGCATGTGAGTAACCAGCTAGTAAATTTACTAGCATTACAGCATTGCCAAAAAAAGCAAGTATCATTACCACAATTACTTGGCTCTATCTGGCTAATAATGAATAAAAATGGGGGATGTAAACAAACAGGTATGGGCTTATGGGAAGTATTATGAGAAGCCTTAACCCCCTCGTTGGAACATCCTGCATCAGTTCTAGAACTAGCATGGTAAATTCTACCAGAGTGGACGCAGGACTAGCCACAGGAGTATCATCATGGATTGCTGCAGCCATGAATCATCTGAAGGAATGGGCGGGCATGGGAGTGTTAGCAGGCCTTCTGGTGTTGGTCACCTTGGTTTGCCTGTGGTATATATGCAAGATTAGAGTCTCACAACAGTGCAATGCAGCCATGACCATTCAGGCCTTTACAGCCATTGAAGCAGGACAGTCTCCCCAAGCATGGTTGGCTACCATAAAAAGCCAAAATATTACGCTCAGGATGCGAGGCAAAGCACTGCACTCAGGGTCAGCCGCCTTGGACCCAGAGAAGAGCATGTCTGATTGCATGCGGGTTGATGCCCCAGGTCCCGCCTCTGAGAAAAAGGTATCGGACGGGTCTGATGCTCTTTGGGTGGATGACACCTAAATGAACATCAGTACAAAGTCCCAATTTATTTCTAATATCAGAGATCAGACTCTACTCTTGCCTGATGCGTCCAAAACAAAAGGGGACTGTAGAGACTGCGTAATGCCACTCCTGAAAGATGGAGCTGGTTTCCGCCTTCCACCCTCCCGATGGTGAGTGCTCTCTGTCACAAACAACTCTGACATTTAAAAGGCTGAGGATCTGGCTTGCTTCCATGGATGTGGACCTATCTGCATTGCCCACGTGGCATACTGAGGTTGGCTGCACAGAGGCTATTTAAAGTGGGCTGGCTTTCCCCAGGGTCAGATGATTGTTCAAGGTTCCTAAATAAACTGCATTGAAAAAAAAAATAAAAAAATAAAAAAACCCGCTTCCAAGGATATGACTCCAGAGTCCTTCAAAACCCGCCTCCAACGAAATGATTCCAGAGCACTTAAAAACCTGCTTCCAACGAAATGAATCGTGAGCACTTAAACATCGCATCCAACGAAATGACCCCACAGCACTTAATAACCCGCCTCCAAAGAAAGGACACCAGAACACTTAAAAACGAGCTTCCAACGAAATGACTCCAGAACAGTTAAAAACACAGTTCCAACGAAATGACTCCATAGAAGCTGAAAATCCCACTTCCAACAAAATGACTCCTGAGCACATAAAAAACAGCTTCCAATGAAATTACTCCAGAGCACTTAAAAATCCGGTTCCAACGAAATGACCTCAGGGCACATAAAATTCCACTTCCAACGAAATGACTCCAGAGCACTTAAAAACCCGCTTCCAACGAAATGACTCCAGAGCACTTAAAAACCCGCTTCCAACGAAATGACTCCAGAGCACTTAAAAACCTGCTTCCAATGAAATGACTCTAGAGCACTTAAAAACCTGCTTCCAACGAAATGACCTCCGAGCACATAAAAACGCACTTCCAACGAAATGACTCGAGAACACTTAAAAAACCGCTTCCAAGGATATGACTCCAGAGCACTTAAAAACACCCTTACAAAGAAATGACTCCAGAGCACTTAAATCCCGCTTCCAACGAAATGACTCCAGAGCACTTAAAAACACCCTTACAAAGAAATGACCCCAGAGCACTTAAAAACCCGCTTCCAACGAAATGACCCCAGAGCACTTAAAAACCTTCTTCCAACAAAAGGACAGCAGAACACTTAAAAACCGGCTTCCAACCAAATGACTCCAGAGCACTTAAAAACCGCCTAAACGAAATGACCTGAGCACATAAAAACGCACTTCCAACGAAATGACTCGAGAACACTTAAAAACCGCTTCAAGGATATGGCTCCAGAGCCTTAAAAACCCGCCAATCGAAATGACTCCAGAGCACATAAAAACCGCTGTCCAAAAATGACTCAGAGCACTTAAAACCGCTAACAGAAATGACCTCCGAGCACATAAAAACGCGCTTCCAACGAAATGACTCGAGAACACTTAAAAAACCGCTTCCAATGAAATGACTCCAGAGCACTTAAAAACACCCTTACAAAGAAAAGGCCCCATAGCACTTTGAAACTCGCTACCAAGCAAAGGACACCAAAACACTTAAACCCCACTTCCAACTAAATGACTCCAGAGCACTTAAAAATCCGCTTCCAACGAAATGACTCCAGAGCACTTAAAAACCCGCTTCCAAGGAAATGACTCCAGAGCACTTAAAATATGCTTCCAAGGAAAAGACCCCAGATCAAATAAAAACCTTCAATGAAATGACTACAGAGGACTTAAAAAACCTGCTTCTGTAAATGCCTCCAGAGCACTTAAAAACCTTCAAAGAAATGACTCCAGAGCACTTAAAAACCCGCTTCCAACGAAATGACTCCAGAGCACTTAAAAATATGCTTCCAAGGAAAAGACCCCAGATCAAATAAAAACCGCTTCCAATGAAATGACTACAGAGGACTTAAAAACCTGCTTCCAACGAAATGCCTCCAGAGCACTTAAAAACCCGCTTCCAAAGAAATGACTCCAGAGAAATTAAAAACCCGCTTCCAACGAAATGACTCCAGAGCACTTCAAAACCCGCTTCCAACGAAATGACTCGAGAGAACTTAAAAACCCGCTTCCAACGAAATGACTCCATAGAAGCTTAAAATCCCACTTCCAACAAAATGACTCCTGAGCACATAAAAAACAGCTTCCAATGAAATGACTCCAGAAAACTGAAAAACCTGCTTCCAAAGAAATGACCTCAGAACACATAAAAACATGCTTCCAACGAAATGACTCCAGAGCACTTAAAAATCTGCTTCCAAAGAAATGACCTCAGGGCACATAAAAACCCACTTACAACGAAATGACTCCAGAAAATTGAAAAACCCTCTGCCAAGGAAATGACTCCAGAGCACTTAAAACCCGCTTCAACAAACTGATGCAGAACACTTAAAACGCTCTTCAAAGAAAAGACCCCTGAGCCCTTAAAAACTCCCTTCTAACAAAAGGACACCAGAACAGTTAAAACCCCGCTTCCAAAGAACTGACTACAGAGCACTTAAAAACCCACTTCCATCGAAAGGATACCAGAACACTTAAAACCGCTTCCATCGAAATGACTCCATATAACAAAAATCCGCTTCCAAAGAAATTACTCCAAAGCACTTAAAAACCCACTTCAATGAAAGGACACAGACCACGTAAAAACCCGCCTAAACGAAATGACTCAGAGCACTAAAAACACGCTTTTCAAAGAAATGACTCAGAAAACTTAAAACCCTTCAATGCAATGACTCCAGAACACTTAAAAACCGCTTTCAAAGAAATGACTTCAGAACATTTAAAACCCCACTTCGAACGAAATGACTCCAGAGGACTTAAAAACCCACTTACAGTGAAAGGATACCAGAACATTAAAAACCCCTTCAAAGAAATGACTCAGAGCACTTAAAACCCGCTTCCAATGGAAATAACTCAGAGGGACTTAAAAACATGCTTCAAGGAAATGACTCACAACACTTAAAACCCGCTTCCAACGAAATGACTCCAGAGCACTTAAAATCCTGCTTCCAACGAAATGACCTCAGAGCACATAAAAACGCACTTCCAACGAAATGACTCGGGAACACTTAAAAAACCGCTTCCAAGGTAATGACTCCAGAGCCCTTAAAAACCCGCTTCCAACGAAATGAATCCAGAGCACTTAAAGACCTGCTTCCAATGAAATGACTCCAGAGCACTTAAAAATCCGCTTCCAAAGAAATAACCCCATAGCACTTAAAAATTCGCTTCCAACCAAAAGACACCAAAACACTTAAACCCCACTTCCAACGAAATTACTCCAGAGCACTTAAAAATCTGCGTCCAAGGATATGACTCCAGAGTCCTTCAAAACCCACTTCCAACGAAATGACTCCAGAGCACTAAAAACATGCTTTCAAAGAAATGACTCCAGAAAACTTAAAAACCCGCTTCCAACGAAATGACTCCAGAGCACTTAAAATACTGCTTCAACGAAATGACTCCAGAGCACTTAAAAACTCGCATCCAAAGAATTAACCCAAAGCACTTAAAAATCCGCCTCCAACGAAAGGACACCAGGACACTTAAAAACGAGCTTCCAACGAAATGACTCCAGAGCACTTAAAAACCCGCTTCCAACGAAATGACCTCAGAGCACATAAAAACCCGTTTCCAACAAAATGACTCCAGAGCACTTAAAAACCCGCTTCCAATGAAATGACCTCAGAGCACATAAAAACCCGTTTCAATGAAATGACTCAGAGCACTTAAAACCCGCTTCAAGGAAATGACTCAGAGCCCTTAAAACCCGCTTCAACAAAATGACTCCAGAGCACTTAAAAACCGCTGTAATGAAATGACTCAGAGCGCAAAAAAACCACTTCCACAGAAATAACCCCAGAGCACTTAAAACTCGCTTCAACAATAGCAAACCAGAACACTTAAACCCCATTTAGAACAGAAATGACTCCAGAGCACTTAAACACCTGCTTCCAACAAAAATGAATCAGAGCACTTAAACCTCGCATCCAAATCTAAATGACCCACAGCACATAATAACCCACTTCCAAAGAAAGGACACAGAACACTTAAAAACAGGCTTCCAACTAAATGACTCAGAACAGTTAAAAACACGATTCCAACGAAAATGACTCCATAGAAGCTGAAAATCCACTTCCAACAAAATGACTCCTGAGCACATAAAAACAGCTTCAATGAAATGACTCAGAAAACTGAAAAACCTGCTTCAAAAGAAATGACCTCAGAACACATAAAAACCTGCTTCCAACGAAATGACTCCAGAGCACTTAAAAGTCCGCTTCCAACGCAATGACCTCAGGGCACATAAAAACCCACTTACAACGAAATGACTCCAGTGCACATAAAAACCCGCTTCCAACGAAATGTCTCCACAGCACTTAAAAACCTGCTTCCAATGAAATGACTCTAGAGCACTTAAAAACCTGCTTCCAACGAAATGACTAGAGAGAACTTAAAAACCCGCTTCCAACGAAATGACTCCAGAGCACTTAAAAACCGCTTCCAACGAAATGACCTCCGAGCACATAAAAACGCACTTCCAACGAAATGACTCGAGAACACTTAAAAAACCGCTTCCAAGGATATGACTCCAGAGCCCTTAAAAACCCACTTCCAACGAAATGAATCCAGAGCACTTAAAGACGTGATTCCAATGAAATGACTCCAGAGCACTTAAAAACACCCTTACAAAGAAAAGGCCCTATAGCACTTTGAAACTCGCTTCCAACCAAAGGACACCAAAACACTTAAACCCCACTTCCAACGAAATGACTCCAGAGCACTTAAAAACCCGCTTCCAAGGATATGACTCCAAAGTCCTTCAAAACCCGCTTCCAACGAAATGACTCCAGAGCGCTTAAAAAACAGCTTACAAGGAAATGACTCCAGAGCACTTAAAAACCCATTTCCAAATCTAAATGACTCCAGAGCACTTAAAAAACCGCCTCAAAGAAAGGACACCAGAACACTTAAAAACCCGCTTCCAACGAAATGACTCCAGAGCACTTAAAAACCCGCTTCCAACGAAATGACTCCAGATCACTTCAAAACCCGCTTCCAACGAAATGACTCCAGAGAACTTAAAAACCTGCTTCTAATGAAATGACTCCAGAGCACTTAAAAACCCGCTTCCAAAGAAATGACACCAGAACACTTAAAAACCTGCTTCCAACAAAATGAATCCAGAGGACTTAAAAACCCGCTTCCAAGAATATGACTCCAGAGTCCTTCAAAACCCGCTTCCAACGAAATGATTCCAGAGCACTTAAAAACCTGCTTCCAACGAAATGAATAGTGAGCACTTAAACCTCGCATCCAACGAAATGACCCCATAGCACTTAATAACCCGCCTCCAAAGAAAGGACACCAGAACACTTAAAAACGAGCTTCCAACGAAATGACTCCAGAACAGTTAAAAACACAGTTCCAACGAAATGACTCCATAGAAGCTGAAAATCCCACTTCCAACAAAATGACTCCTGAGCACATAAAAAACAGCTTCCAATGAAATTACTCCAGAGCACTTAAAAATCCGGTTCCAACGAAATGACCTCAGGGCACATAAAATTCCACTTCCAACGAAATGACTCCAGAGCACTTAAAAATCCGCTTCCAACGAAATGACTCCAGAGCACTTAAAAACCCGCCTCCAACGAAATAACTCCAGAGCACTTAAAAACATGCTTCAAAGGAAATGACTCCAGAGCAAATAAAAACCTGCTTCCAACGAAATGACTCCAGAGCACTTCAAAACCCGCTTCCAAGGAAATGACCTCAGAGCACATAAAAACGCACTTCCAACGAAAAGACTGGAGAACATTTAAAAAACCGATTCCAAAGATATGACTCCAAAGCCCTTAAAAACCCGCTTCCAACGAAATGAATCCAGAGCACTTAAAGACCCGCTTCCAAAGAAATGGCCCCATAGCACTTAAAAACTCGCTCCAACCAAAGGACACCAAAACACTTAAATCCCACTTCCAACGAAATGATTCCAGAGCACTTAAAAACCTGCTTCCAAAAAAAATGACTCTAGAGCACTTAAAAAGCTGCTTCCAACGAAAGGATAGCAGAACACTTAAAAACCTGCTTCAAATGAAATGACTCCAGAGCACTTAAAAACCCACTTTTAACAAACGGATACAAGAACACTTAAAAACCCACTTCCAAAGAAATGTCTCCAGAGCACTTAAAATACAGCTTCCAAAGAAATGACTCCAGCGTACTTAAACACCTGCTTCCAACGAACTAATTCCAGATCACTCAAAAACCCGATTCCAAGAAAATGACTCCAGTGCACTTAAAAACCGACTTTCAATGAAATGACTCCAGAAAATTGAAAAAACCCGCTTCCAACGAAATGACTCCAGAGCACTTAAAAACCCACTTCCAACGAAATGACTCCAGAGCACTAAAAACATGCTTTCAAAGAAATGACTCAGAAAACTTAAAAACCGCTCAAGGAAATGACTCCAGAGCACTTAAAACCCGCTTCAACAAAAGGACACCAGAACACTTAAAACCCCGCTTCAACAGAAATGACTCCAGAGCACTTAAAAACCCACTTCCAGAGAAAGGATACCAGAACACTTAAAAACCAGCTTCCAACGACATGACTCCAGAGCACTTAAAAACCCACTTCCAACGAAATGACTCCAGAGCACTTAAAAACCAACTTCCAACAAAGTGACTCCAGAGGTCTTAAAAACCCACTTCCAATGAAATGACTCCAGAGCACTAAAAACATGCTTTCTTTTTATTTATTTATTTATTTATTTATTTATTTATTTATTTAAATGCAGTTTATTCAGGAACCTTGAACAATCCTCAGACCCAGGGGAAAGCCAGCCCACAGCTTAAATAGCCTCTGGGTAGCCAACCCAGGCGTGCCACGTGGGCAATGCAGATAGGTCCACATACATGGAAGCAAGCCAGATCCTCAGCCTTAGCCAAATGTGGAATTGTTCGTGACCGAGAGCATTCACCATCAGGAAGGTGGAAGGCAGAAACCAGCTCCATCTTTAAGGCATAGCATTCCGCAGCTCTCTACAGTTCCCCCTTTTTGTTTTAGACGCATCCGTTTGCTTGGAAAGTCGTCTTCCAACCCTTTACCCTCAGGTAATGTCTATCATTGTGTCTTAGGTGTGTTTCTTGTATGCAACAGATTGCTGGGTTTAGTTTATGTATCCATTCTGTTAATCTGTGTCTTTTTATTGGAGAGTTGAGTCCATTGATGTTGAGAGAGATTAATGACCAGTGGCTCTTAGATCTCTTGATTTTGATGTTGGCTGTGGTCATAAGGTTGTGTGCTTGGTTGCTTTTTGTTTTACTGAAGTGAGGTTATTTATTTCCTGTGTTTTCTTGAATGTAGCTAGCTTTCTTGGGTTGTATTTTCCCTTCCAGTGTCTTCTGTAATGCTGGATTTGTGTGTAGGTATTGTTGAAATTTGTTTTTGTCATTGAATATCTTGTTTTCTCCATCTATGAGGACTGAGAGTTTTGCAGGGTATAGTAGCCTGGGCTGACATCTGTGTTCTCTTAGAGTCTGCATGATATCTGTCCAGGCCCTTCTGGCTTTCATAGTCTCTGTTGAAAAGTCAGGTGTGATTCTAATGGGTTTGCCATTATATGTTACTTGGCCTTTTCCCTTGCAGCTTTTAGTATTTTTTTTTTGTTCTGTATACTTACTGTTTTGATTATTATGTATGGGAGGATTTTCTTTCTGGTCAAATTTGTTGGGTGTTCTGTAGGCCTCATGTATTCTAATTGGCCTCTCCTTTAGCTTGGGGAAATTTTCTTCAATGATTTTGTTGATAATATTTTCTGGGCCTTGGAGAAGGGAGTCTTCTTTTTCCTCTATACCTATTATTCTTAGGTTTTGTCTTTTCATATTGTCTTGCATTTCTTGGACGGTCTGTTTCAGGAATTTTTCAGATTTAACATTTTCTTTGACAGATACATCGATTTCTTCCATTGTATCTTCTACACCTGAGATTCTTTCTTCCATCTCTTGTATTCTTACAAGTATGGTTATGCTTACCTCTGTAGTTCCTGTTTTCTTCCCTAGATTCTTCCTTTCCATTATTTCTTCCATTTGTGTTTTCTTTAATTTTTCCAATTCTACCTTCAGGTCTTGAGTTGTTTTGTTTACTTCCTTCACTTGTCTGATTGTACTTTCCTGTTTTTCTTTTAGTTCCTTCAACTCTATTTCTATCATTTCATTCAGTGTTTTAAGCATTTCCTTTCTAAAGGCCATAAGCTGTTTGGCTGCAGCTTCCTCTATTTCTTTATGGATGGCAATATTCTGTTTGAGTTTATCTTCCTCTATGTCTTTACGAATCTTATTTGTTTCCTCTGTTATCATCTTCATGAGCATACTTGTTAGGTCATCTTCTTGGATTTCAGTTATGGTGGGGTGTCAGGGCTACTTGCCCTGGGTAACTGGGTTCTGGAGATGCCATATTGCTCTGTCTTTTGTTGCTTGAGCTTTTACGCTGGCCTCTACCCATTGTGTTATCTTAGGTGTTTGGGGTTATTTTCTGGTGGTTCCTGGGGATCCTGGGGTGGAGAGAATCCCCTTTGCCGAAGGCTGGTTTTTCCTGAAGGACGTCTTCTCAGGTTTTTGGGTATAGTCCCTGAATGGCTGGTGTTTTTTCAGGAGTTGCTCACCTCAGGGATATAGACCTGAGTGGTAACTGTGGTCTTTGTTAGTCGAGAGGGTTCTCCTCTCACCCAGGGAAGTCCTGAGGGCAGCTGCCCTGTTTCTGGGTTTCTTGTTGTAAATTTAATGATCAGCTG
The DNA here is from genome assembly GCA_036365155.1 of Meriones psammophilus. NCBI lineage: Eukaryota > Metazoa > Chordata > Mammalia > Rodentia > Muridae > Meriones > Meriones psammophilus. The sequence goes on along the minus strand of JAEOAE010002480.1, from coordinate 172,985 downwards.
CTGTGACCCAGTTGGACATCAGGCGCGCCTCAACTGTTTGTGCCTGTGTCTGGAGCACAGCTGAGTGCTGGCGCCTCGGCCCCACTAGACTGCTAGACTTTTTCTAGGGAAGGATTGGATGATTTAGGTCAGTACAGTTTCCTTCCTTCTCCGTGGATTTTCTGGAGACACGGAGTCCCAGCGTCTTTTTTTTTTTTTTTTTTTTTTGCCCTGGTGCACACTGCTCAGTGTCCGCCAGCTGGCTGGCCGCAGAAACTGCCTGTGCCTGGAGCACAGCTGTGTGATGGCGGCTCAGTCTCTGCCAGCTGTCTGGTGCGCAGAAACTGCCTGTGTCTGCCTTTGTGGCTTTTGAGAGCCTGAGTGCTTCCCTAAGCTGGGTAATTTTCCGGGGACCTTTTCAGGTTGGGGGTGAACTGAGTGCTCTGAGATCAGACCCGCTGTTTCTATCTCCCGCGGCGAATCAGGCGCGCAGGCAGGCAGGGCTCTGTGCCGGAACCTGGGTCCCCGGCTCTGGCTCCGGTTGGCTCCTGGGGTGCCCGTGGAACCCGCCTGAGTCTTTTCCAGGGGATGCCTGGGTGACCTAAGGCCGGTCCCAATCGTTTCCTGTACCCTGGGGTTATCTCTCGACTGAAAATTCCAGTCTCTGATAGTGTGGTGCACACGGTTCAGTCTGGAACCGTGACCAGAGACTTAAAAACCCGCTTCCAATGAAATGACTCCAGAGCACTTAAAAAAAAAAACACTTCCAAAGAAATGACCCCAAAGCACTTAAAAAATCGCTTTCAACAATAGCAAACCAGAACACTTAAAACCCCACTTAGAATGAAATGACTCCAGAGCACTTACAAACCCACTTCCAGCAAATGGACACCAGAACATTTAAAAACCCACTTCCAACGAAATGACTCCAGAGCACTTGAAAACCCGCTTCCAATGAAATGACTCCAGAGCACTTAAAAACACGCTTCCAAGGAAATGACTCCAGAGCAAATAAAAACCTGCTTCCAACGAAATGACTCCAGAGCACTTAAAAACCCGCTTCCAAAGAAATGACTCCAGAGAAATTAAAAACCCGCTTCCAACGAAATGACTCCAGAGCACTTAAAAAAAAAACACTTCAAAAGAAATGACCCCAAAGCACTTAAAAACTCGCTTTCAACAATAGCAAACCAGAACACTTAAAAACCCACTTAGAATGAAATGACTCCAGAGCACTTACAAACCCACTTCCAGCAAATGGACACCAGAACATTTAAAAACCCACTTCAACAAAAAATGACTCAGAGCACTTAAAACCCGCTTCAAATGAAATGACTCCAGAGCACTTAAAAACACGCTTCCAAAGAAATGACTCCAGAGAAATTAAAAACCCGCTTACAACGAAATGACTCCAGAGCACTTAAAAAGCTGCTTCCAATTAAATGACTCCAGAGCACTTAAGAACCCGCTTCCAAAGAAATGCCACCAGAACTCTTAAAAACACGCTTCCAACAAAATGACTCCAGAGCATTTAAAAACCTGCTTCAATGAAATGACTCAGAGCACTTAAAAAACCACTTCCAAAGAAATAACCCCAGAGCACTTAAAAACTTGCTTCCAACAATAGCAAACCAGAACACTTAAAACCCCACTTAGAACGAAATGACTCCAGAGCACTTAAAAACCCACTTCCAGCGAAAGGATACCAGAACATTTAAAAACCCACTTCCAACGAAATGACTCCAGAGCACTTAAAAACCCGCTTCCAACAAATGACTCCAGAGCACTTAAAAACCGGATTACAAGGAAATGACTCCAGAGCACTTAAAAACCCGCTTCCATCGAAATGACTCCAAAGCACTTAAAAACACTTTTCCAAGGAAATGACTCCAGAGCAAATAAAAACACGCTTCCAACAAAATGACTCCAGAGCACTTAAAAAGCCGCTTCCAACGAAAGGATAGCAGAACACTTAAAAACCTGATTCAAATGAAATGACTCCAGAGCACGTAAAAACCCGCTTCCAACAAACGGATACCAGAACACTTAAAAACCCGCTTCCAATTAAATGTCTCCAGAGCACTTAAAATTCAGCTTCCAAAGAAATGACTCCAGAGTAATTAAAGACCTGCTTCCAACAAACTAATTCCAGATCACTTAAAAACCCGATTCCAAGAAAATGACTCCATTGCACTTAAAAACCCACTTTCAACGAAATGACTCCAGAAAATTGAAAAACCCGCATCCAAGGAAATGACTCCAGAACACTTAAAAACCCGCTTCCAAAGAAATGACTCCAGAGCACTTAAAAACCCGCTTCCAACGAAATGACCCCAGAGCACATAAAAATCCGTTTCCAACAAAATGACTCCAGAGCACTTAAAAACCTGCTTCCAACGAAATGACTCCAGAGCACTTAAAAACCCTCTTCCAAAGAAATGACTCCAGAGAAATTAAAAACCCGCTTCCAACGAAATGACTCCAGAGCACTTAAAATTCAGCTTCCAAAGAAATGACTCCAGAGTAATTAAAGACCTGCTTCCAACGAACTAATTCCAGATCACTTAAAAACCCGATTCCAAGAAAATGACTCCAGTGCACTTAAAAACCCACTATCAAAAAAATGACTCCAGAAAACTTAAAAAACTGCCTCCAAAGAAATGACTCCAGAGCACTTAAAAACCTGCTTCCAACGAAATGACTCCAGAGCACTTAAAAACTCGCATCCAAAGAAATGACCCCACAGCACTTAAAAACCTGCTTCCAACGAAAGGACACCAGGACACTTAATAAAGAGCTTCCAACGAAATGACTCCAGAGCACTTAAAAACCCGCTTCCAACGAAATGACCTCAGAGCACATAAAAACCCATTTCCAACAAAATGACTCCAGAGCACGTAAAAAACCGCTTCCAATGAAATGACCTCAGAGCCCATAAAAACCCATTTCCAACGAAATGACTCCAGAGCACTTAAAAACCCGCTTCTAAGGAAATGACTCCAGAGCACTTAAAAACCCGCTTCCAACGAAGGGACTCCAGAGCACTAAAAACACGCTTTCAAAGAAATGACTCCAGAAAACTTAAATCCCCCTTCCAATGAAATTACTCCAGAGCACTTAAAAACATGCTTCCAAGGAAATGACTGCAGAGCAAATAAAAACCCGCTTCCAACGAAATGACTCCAGAGCACTTAAAAACGCGCTTCCAACGAAATGACTCGAGAGAACTTAAAAACTCGCTTCCAACGAAATGACTCCAGAGCACTTAAAAACCCGCTTCCAACGAAATGACCTCAGAGCACATAAAAACGCACTTCCAACGAAATGACTCGAGAACACTTAAAAAACCGCGTCTAAGGATATGACTCCAGAGCCCTTAAAAACACGCTTCCAACGAAATGAATCCAGAGCACTTAAAGACCTGCTTCCAATGAAATGACTCCAGAGCACTTAAGAACCCGCTTCCAAAGAAATGCCACCAGAACGCTTAAAAACATGCTTCCAACAAAATGACTCCAGAGCATTTAAAAACCCGCTTCCAATGAAATGACTCCAGAGCACTTACAAAACCACTTCCAAAGAAATAACCCCAGAGCCCTTAAAAACTTGCTTCCAACAATAGCAAACCAGAACACTTAAAATCCCACGTAGAACGAAATGACTCCAGAGCATTTAAAAACCCACTTCCAGCGAAAGGATACCAGAATATTTAAAAACCCACTTCCAACGAAATGACTCCAGAGCACTTAAAAACCCGCTTCCAACAAATGACTCCAGAGCACTTAAAAACCCGCTTCCAATGAAACGATTCCAGAACACTTAAAAACCCGCTTCCATCGAAATGACTCCAGAGCACTTAAAAAGCCGCTTCCAACGAAAGGATAGCAGAACACTTAAAAACCTGATTCAAATGAAATGACTCCAGAGCACTTAAAAACCCGCTTCCAACAAACGGATACCAGAACACTTAAAAACCCGCTTCCAATTAAATGTCTACAGAGCACTTAAAATACAGCTTCCAAAGAAATGACTCCATAGTACTTAAACACCTGCTTCCAACGAACTAATTCCAGATCACTACAAACCGGATTCCAAGAAAATGACTCCATTGCACTTAAAAACCCACTTTCAACGAAATGACTGCAGAAAATTGAAAAACCCGCATCAAAGGAAATGACTCCAGAACACTTAAAAACTCGCTTCCAAAGAAATGACTCCAGAGCACTTAAAAACCCGCTTCCAACGAAATGACCCCAGAGCACATAAAAATCCGTTTCCAACAAAATGACTCCAGAGCACTTAAAAACCTGCTTCCAAAGAAATGACTCCAGAGCACTTAAAAACCCTCTTCCAAAGAAATGACTCCAGAGAAATTAAAATCCTGCTTCCAACGAAATGACTCCAGAGCACTTCAAAACCCGCTTCCAACGAAATGATTCAATAGAACTTAAAAACCCCCTTCCAACGAAAAGACTCCAGAGAACTTAAAAACCCGCTTCCAACGAAATGACTCCAGAGCACTTAAAAACCTGCTTCCAATGAAATGACTCCAGAGCACTTAAAAACCCGCTTCCAACGAAACGATTCCAGAACACTTAAAAACCTGCTTCCAAAAAAATGAATGCAGAGCACTTAAAAAGCCGCTTCCAACGAAAGCATAGCAGAACACTTAAAAACCTGCTTCAAATGAAATGACTCCAGAGCACTTAAAAACCCACTTCAAACAAACGGATACCAGAACACTTCAAAACCCGCTTCCAACAAAATGTCTCCAGAGCACTTAAAATTCAGCTTCCAAAGAAATGACTCCAGAGTAATTAAAGACCTGCTTCCAACAAACTAATTCCAGATCACTTAAAAACCCGATTCCAAGAAAATGACTCCAGTGCACTTAAAAACCCACTATCAAAAAAATGACTCCAGAAAACTTAAAAAACTACCTCCAAAGAAATGACTCAGAGAACTTAAAAACATGCTTCCAACGAAATGACTCAGAGCACTTAAAAAACTCAAGCATCCAAAGAAATGACCCACAGCACTTAAAACCCCGCTGAAAGGACACCAGGACACTTAAAAAGAGCTTCCAACGAAATGACTCCAGAGCACTTAAAAACCCGCTTCCAACGAAATGACCTCAGAGCCCATAAAAACCCGTTTCCAACGAAATGACTCCAGAGCACGTAAAAAACCGCTTCCAATGAAATGACCTCAGAGCCCATAAAAACCCGTTTCCAACGAAATGACTCCAGAGCACTTAAAAACCCGCTTCTAAGGAAATGACTCCAGAGCCCTTTAAAATCCGCTTCCAACAAAATGACTCCAGAGCACTTAAAAACCCGCTTCCAAAGAAATAACTCCAGAGCACTTAAAAAACCACTTCCAAAGAAATGACCCCAGAGCACTTAAAAAATCGCTTCCAACCAAAGGATACCAAAGCACTTAAACCTCACTTCCAACGAAATGACTCCAGAGCACTTAAAAACCTGCTTCCAAGGATATGACTCCAGAGTCCTTCAAAACCCGATTCCAACGAAATGACTCCAGAGCGCTTAAAAAACAGCTTACAAGGAAATGGCTCCAGAGCACTTAAAAACACGCTTCCATCGAAATGATTCCAGAGCACTTAAAAACACGTTTCCAAGGAAATGACTCCAGAGCAAATAAAAACCCGCCTCCAACAAAATGACTCCAGAGCACTTAAAAACCCGCTTCCAACGTAAAGATTCCAGAACACTTAAAAACCTGCTTCCAACAAAATGACTCCAGAGCACTTAAAAAGCCGCTTCCAACGAAAGGATAGCAGAACACTTAAAAACCTGATTCAAATGAAATGACTCCAGAGCACTTAAAAACCCGCTTCCAACAAACGGATACCAGAACACTTAAAAACCCGCTTCCAATTAAATGTCTCCAGAGCACTTAAAATACAGCTTCCAAAGAAATGACTCCAGAGTACTTAAACACCTGCTTCCAACGAACTAATTCCAGATCACTACAAACCGGATTCCAAGAAAATGACTCCATTGCACTTAAAAACCCACTTTCAACGAAATGACTCCTGAAAATTGAAAAACCCGCATCCAAGGAAATGACTCCAGAACACTTAAAAACCCGCTTCCAAAGAAATGACTCCAGAGCACATAAAAACCCGCTTTCAACGAAATGACCCCAGAGCACATAAAAATCCGTTTCCAACAAAATGACTCCAGAGCACTTAAAAACCTGCTTCCAACAAAATGACTCCAGAGCACTTAAAAACCCTCTTCCAAAGAAATGACTCCAGAGAAATTAAAAACCCGCTTCCAACGAAATGACTCGAGAGCACTTCAAAACCCGCTTCCAAAGAAATGATTCCAGAGAACTTAAAAACCCGCTTCCAACGAAATGACTCCAGAGCACTTAAAAACCCGCTTCCAACGAAACGATTCCAGAACACTTAAAAACCTGCTTCCAACAAAATGAATCCAGAGCACTTAAAAAGCCGCTTCCAACGAAAGGATAGCAGAACACTTAAAAACCTGCTTCAAATGAAATGACTCCAGAGCAGTTAAAAACCCACTTCCAACAAACGGATACCAGAACACTTCAAAACCCGCTTCCAACGAAATGTCTCCAGAGCACTTAAAATTCAGCTTCCAAAGAAATGACTCCAGAGTAATTAAAGACCTGCTTCCAACAAACTAATTCCAGATCACTTAAAAACCCGATTCCAAGAAAATGACTCCAGTGCACTTAAAAACCCACTATCAAAAAAATGACTCCAGAAAACTTAAAAAACTACCTCCAAAGAAATGACTCCAGAGCACTTAAAAACCTGCTTCCAACGAAATGACTCCAGAGCTCTTAAAAACTCGCATCCAAAGAAATGACCCCACAGCACTTAAAAACCTGCTTCCAACAAAAGGACACCAGGACACTTAAAAAAGAGCTTCCAACGAAATGACTCCAGAGCACTTAAAAACCCGCTTCCTACGAAATGACCTCAGAGCACATAAAAACCCATTTCCAACAAAATGACTCCAGAGCACGTAAAAAACCGCTTCCAATGAAATGACCTTAGAGCCCATAAAAACCCATTTCCAACGAAATTACTCCAGAGCACTTAAAAACACGCTTCTAAGGAAATGACTCCAGAGCACTTAAAAACTTGCTTCCAACAATAGCAAACCAGAACACTTAAAACCCCACTTAGAACGAAATGACTCCAGAGCACTTAAAAACCCACTTCCAGCGAAAGGATACCAGAATATTTAAAAACCCACTTCCAACAAAATGACTCCAGAGCACTTAAAAACCCGCTTCCAACGAAATGATTCCAGAACACTTAAAAACCCGCTTCCAACAAAGACTCCGGAGCACAGAAAAACCCGCTTCCAACGAAATGACTCCAGAGCACTTAAAAACCCGCTTCCAAGGAAATTACTCCAGAGCACTTAAAAACGCGCTTCCAACGAAGGGACTCCAGAGCACTAAAAACACGCTTTCAAAGAAATGACTCCAGAAAACTTAAATCCCCCTTCCAATGAAATTACTCCAGAGCACTTAAAAACGTGCTTCCAAGGAAATGACTGCAGAGCAAATAAAAACCCGCTTCCAACGAAATGACTCCAGAGCACTTAAAAATGCGCTTCCAACGAAATGACTCGAGAGAACTTAAAAAGTCGCTTCCAACGAAATGACTCCAGAGCACTTAAAAACCCGCTTCCAAAGAAATGGCCCCACAGCACTTAAAAACTCGCTTCCAACCAAAAGATACCAAAGCACTTAAACCCCACATCCAACAGAGTCCTTCAAAACCTGCTTCCAACGAAATGACTCCAGAGCGCTTAAAAAACAGCTTACAAGGAAATGGCTCCAGAGCACTTAAAAACCCGCTTCCATCGAAATGACTCCAGAGCACTTAAAAACACGTTTCCAAGGAAATGACTCCAGAGCAAATAAAAACCCGCTTCCAACAAAATGACTCCAGAGCACTTAAAAACCCGCTTCCAACGATATGATTCCAGAACACTTAAAAACCTGCTTCCAACAAAATGACTCCAGAGCACTTAAAAAGCTGCTTCCAAAGAAAGGATAGCAGAACACTTAAAAACCTGATTCAAATGAAATGACTCCAGAGCACTTAAAAACCCACTTCCAACAAACGGATACCAGAACACTTAAAAACCCGCTTCCAATGAAATGTCTCCAGAGCACTTAAAATACAGCTTCCAAAGAAATGACTCCATAGTACTTAAACACCTGCTTCCAACGAACGAATTCCAGATCACTACAAACCGGATTCCAAGAAAATGACTCCATTGCACTTAAAAACCCACTTTCAACGAAATGACTCCAGAGCACTTAAAAACGCGCTTCCAATGAAATGACTCGAGAGAACTTAAAAAGTCGCTTCCAACGAAATGAATCCAGAGCACTTAAATACCCGCTTCCAACGAAATGACCTCAGAGCACATAAAAACGCACTTCCAACAAAATGACTTGAGAACACTTAAAAAACCGCGTCCAAGGATATGACTCCAGAGCCCTTAAAAACACGCTTCCAACGAAATGAATCCAGAGCACTTAAAGACCTGCTTCCAATGAAATGACTCCAGAGCACTTAAAAACCCGCTTCCAAAGAAATGGCCCCACAGCACTTAAAAACTCGCTTCCAACCAAAGGATACCAAAGCACTTAAACCCCACTTCCAACGAAATGACTCCAGAGCACTTAAAAACCTGCTTCCAAGGATATGACTCCAGAGTCCTTCAAAAAGCGCTTCCAACGAAATGACTCCAGAGAAATTAAAAACCCGCTTCCAACGAAATGACTCCAGAGCACTTAAAAACCTGCTTCCAATGAAATGACTCCAGAGCACTTAACAACCCGCTTCCAAAGAAATGCCACCAGAACTCTTAAAAACACGCTTCCAACAAAATGACTCTAGAGCATTTAAAAACCCGCTTCCAATGAAATGACTCCAGAGCACTTAAAAAACCACTTCCAAAGAAATAACCCCAGAGCACTTAAAAACGTGCTTCCAACAATAGCAAACCAGAACACTTAAAACCCCACTTAGAACGAAATGACTCCAGAGCACTTAAAAACCCACTTCCAGCGAAAGGATACCAGAACATTTAAAAACCCACTTCCAACAAAATGACTCCAGAGCACTTAAAAACCCGCTTCCAACAAATGACTCCAGAGCACTTAAAAACCGGATTACAAGGAAATGACTCCAGAGCACTTAAAAACCCGCTTCCATCGAAATGACTCCAGAGCATTTAAAAACACGTTTCCAAGGAAATGACTCCAGAGCAAATAAAAACACGCTTCCAACAAAATGACTCCAGAGCACTTAAAAAGCCGCTTCCAACGAAAGGATAGCAGAACACTTAAAAACCTGATTCAAATGAAATGACTCCAGAGCACTTAAAATACAGCTTCCAAAGAAATGACTCCATAGTACTTAAACACCTGCTTCCAACGAACTAATTCCAGATCACTACAAACCGGATTCCAAGAAAATGACTCCATTGCACTTAAAAACCCACTTTCAACGAAATGACTCCAGAAAATTGAAAAACCTGCATCCAAGGAAATGACTCCAGAACACTTAAAAACCCGCTTCCAAAGAAATGACTCCAGAGCACTTAAAAACCTGCTTCCAACGAAATGACTCCAGAGCACTTAAAAACGCTCTTCCAAAGAAATGATTCCAGAGAATTTAAAAACCCGCTTCCAAGGAAATGACTCCAGAGCACTTAAAAACCCGCTTCCAACGAAGACTCCGGAGCACATAAAAATCCGCTTCCAACGAAATGAATCCAGAGCACTTAAAAATCCGCTACCAACGAAATGATTCCTGAACACTTAAAAACCCGCTTCCAACGAAATGACTCCAGAGCACTTAAAAACCCGCTTCCAACGAAGGGACTCCTGAGCACTAAAAACACGCTTTCAAAGAAATGACTCCAGAAAACTTAAGTCCCCCTTCCAATGAAATGACTCCAGAGCACTTAAAAACATGCTTCCAAGGAAATGACTGCAGAGCAAATACAAACCCGCTTCCAACGGAATGACTCCCTAGCACTTAAAAATGCGCTTCTAACGAAATGACCTCAGAGCACATAAAAACGCACTTCCAACGAAATGACTCGAGAACACTTAAAAAACCGCGTCCAAGGATATGACTCCAGAGCCCTTAAAAACACGCTTCCAATGAAATGAATCCAGAGCACTTAAAGACCTGCTTCCAATGAAATGACTCCAGAGCACTTAAAAACCCGCTTCCAAAGAAATGGCCCCACAGCACTTAAAAACTCGCTTCCAACCAAAAGATACCAAAGCACTTAAACCCCACTTCCAACAAAATGACTCCAGAGCACTTAAGAACCTGCTTCCAAGGATATGACTCCAGAGTCCTTCAAAACCCGCTTCCAACGAAATGACTCCAGAGCGCTTAAAAAACAGCTTACAAGGAAATGGCTCCAGAGCACTTAAAAACCGCTTCCATCGAAATGACTCCAGAGCACTTAAAAACACGTTTCCAAGGAAATGACTCCAGAGCAAATAAAAACCCGCTTCCAACAAAATGACTCCAGAGCACTTCAAAACCCGCTTCCAACGAAACGATTCCAGAACACTTAAAAACCTGCTTCCAACAAAATGACTCCAGAGCACTTAAAAAGCCGCTTCCAAAGAAAGGATAGCAGAACACTTAAAAAACTGCTTCAAATGAAATGACTCCAGAGCACTTAAAAACCCGCTTCCAACAAACGGATACCAGAACACTTAAAAACCCGCTTCCAATTAAATGTCTCCAGAGCACTTAAAATACAGCTTCCAAAGAAATGACTCCATAGTACTTAAACACCTGCTTCCAACGAACGAATTCCAGATCACTACAAACCGGATTCCAAGAAAATGACTCCATTGCACTTAAAAACCCACTTTCAACGAAATGACTCCAGAGCACTTAAAAACGCGCTTCCAATGAAATGACTCGAGAGAACTTAAAAAGTCGCTTCCAACGAAATGAATCCAGAGCACTTAAATACCCGCTTCCAACGAAATGACTCCATTGCACTTAAAAACCCACTTTCAACGAAATGACTCCTGGAAATTGAAAAACGCGCATCCAAGGAAATGACTCCAGAACACTTAAAAACCCGCTTCCAAAGAAATGACTCCAGAGCACTTAAAAACCAGCTTCCAACGAAATGACCCCAGAGCACATAAAAATCCGTTTCCAACAAAATGACTCCAGAGCACTTAAAAACCTGCTTCCAACGAAATGACTCCAGAGCACTTAAAAACCCTCTTCCAAAGAAATGACTCCAGAGAAATTAAAAACCCGCTTCCAACGAAATGACTCCAGAGCACTTCAAAACCCGCTTCCAACGAAATGATTCCAGAGAACTTAAAAACCCCTTTCCAACGAAATAACTCCAGAGAACTTAAAAACCCGCTTCCAACGAAATGACTCCAGAGCACTTAAAAACCCGCTTCCAACGAAATGACCTCAGAGCCCATAAAAACCCGTTTCCAACGAAATGACTCCAGAGCACTTAAAAAACCGCTTGCAATGAAATGACCTCAGAGCCCATAAAAACCCGTTTCCAACGAAATGACTCCAGAGCACTTAAAAACCCGCTTCTAAGGAAATGACTCCAGAGCCCTTTAAAATCCGCTTCCAACAAAATGACTCCAGAGCACTTAAAAACCCACTTCCAAGAAATAACTCCAGAGCACTTAAAAAACCACTTCCAAAGAAATGACCCCAGAGCACTTAAAAAATCGCTTCCAACAATAGCAACCCAGAACACTTAAAACCCCACTTAGAACGAAATGTCTCCAGAGCAATTAAAAACCCACTTCCAGCGAAAGGATACCAGAATATTTAAAAACCTACTTCCAACAAAATGACTCCAGAGCACTTAAAACCCGCCTAAAACGAAATGATTCCAGAGAACTTAAAACCCCTTCCAACTAAATAACTCCAGAGAACTTAAAACCCGCCTAAATCTAAATGACTCCAGAGCACTTAAAAACCTGCTTCCACTGAAATGACTCCAGAGAACTTAAAACCCGCCTAAATAAAAACGATTCCAGAACACTTAAAAACCTGCTTCCAACAAAATGAATCCAGAGCACTTAAAAAGCCGCTTCCAACGAAAGCATAGCAGAACACTTAAAAACCTGCTTCAAATGAAATTACTCCAGAGCACTTAAAAACCCACTTCCAACAAACGGATACCAGAACACTTCAAAACCCGCTTCCAACGAAATGTCTCCAGAGCACTTAAAATTCAGCTTCCAAAGAAATGACTCCAGAGTAATTAAAGAACTGCTTCCAACAAACTAATTCCAGATCACATAAAAACCCCATTCCAAGAAAATGACTCCAGTGCACTTAAAAACCCACTATCAAAAAAATGACTCCAGAAAACTTAAAAAACTGCCTCCAAAGAAATGACTCCAGAGCACTTAAAAACCTGCTTCAAACGAAATGACTCCAGAGCACTGAAAAACTCGCATCCAAAGAAATGACCCCACAGCACTTAAAAACCCGCTTCCAACGAAAGGACACCAGGACACTTAAAAAAGAGCTTCCAACGAAATGACTCCAGAGCACTTAAAAACCCGCTTCCAACGAAATGACCTCAGAGCCCATAAAAACCCGTTTCCAACGAAATGACTCCAGAGCACTTAAAAACCGGCTTCTAAGGAAATGACTCCAGAGCCCTTTAAAATCCGCTTCCAACAAAATGACTCCAGAGCACTTAAAAACCCACTTCCAAAGAAATAACTCCAGAGCACTTAAAAAACCACTTCCAAAGAAATGACCCCAGAGCACTTAAAAAATCGCTTCCAATAGCAACACAGAACACTTAAAACCCCACTTACAAAAAAATGATTCCAGAGCACTTAAAAACCCACTTCCAGCGAAAGGATACCAGAATATTTAAAAACCCACTTCCAACAAAATGACTCCAGAGCACTTAAAAACCCGCTTCCAACGAAATGACTCCAGAGCACTTAAAAACCCGCTTCCAAGGAAGGGACTCCAGAGCACTAAAAACACGCTTTCAAAGAAATGACTCCAGACAACTTAAATCCCCCTTCCAATGAAATGACTCCAGAGCACTTAAAAACGTGCTTCCAAGGAAATGACTGCAGAGCAAATAAAAACCCGATTCCAACGAAATGACTCCAGAGCACTTAAAAACGCGCTTCCAACGAAATGACTCGAGAGAACTTAAAAAGTCGCTTCCAACGAAATGACTCCAGAGCACTTAAAAAACCCGCCCAAATCGAAATGACCTCAGAGCACATAAAAACGCACTTCCAACGAAATGACTCGAGAACACTTAAAAAACTGCGTCCAAGGATATGACTCCAGAGCCCTTAAAAACACGCTTCCAACGAAATGAATCCAGAGCACTTAAAGACCTGCTTCCAATGAAATGACTCCAGAGCACTTAAAACCCGCTTCCAAAGAAATGGCCCCACAGCACTTAAAAAAACTCGCCCAACCCAAAGGATACCAAAGCACTTAAACCCCACTTCCAACGAAATGACTCCAGAGCACTTAAAAACCTGCTTCCAATGAAATGACTCCAGAGAACTTAAAAACCCCCTTCCAACGAAATAACTCCAGAGAACTTAAAAACCCGCTTCCAACGAAATGACTCCAGAGCACTTAAAAACCTGCTTCCAATGAAATGACTCCAGAGCACTTAAAAACCCGCTTCCAACGAAACGATTCCAGAACACTTAAAAACCTGCTTCCAACAAAATGAATCCAGAGCACTTAAAAAGCCGCTTCCAACGAAAGCATAGCAGAACACTTAAAAACCTGCTTCAAATGAAATTACTCCAGAGCACTTAAAAACCCACTTCCAACAAACGGATACCAGAACACTTCAAAACCCGCTTCCAACGAAATGTCTCCAGAGCACTTAAAATTCAGCTTCCAAAGAAATGACTCCAGAGTAATTAAAGACCTGCTTCTAACGAACTAATTCCAGATCACTTAAAAACCCGATTCCAAGAAAATGACTCCAATGCACTTAAAAACCCACTATCAAAAAAATGACTCCAGAAAACTTAAAAAACTGCCTCCAAAGAAATGACTCCAGAGCACTTAAAAACCTGCTTCCAACGAAATGACTCCAGAGTACTTAAAAACTCGCATCCAAAGAAATGACCCCACAGCACTTAAAAACCCGCTTCCAACGAAAGGACACCAGGACACTTAAAAAAGAGCTTCCAACGAAATGACTCCAGAGTACGTAAAAAACCGCTTCCAACGAAATGACCTCAGAGCCCATAAAAACCCGTTTCCAACGTAATGACTCCAGAGCACTTAAAAACCCGCTTCTAAGGAAATGACTCCAGAGCCCTTTAAAACCCGCTTCCAACAAAATGACTCCAAAGCACTTAAAAACCCACTTCCAAAGAAATAACTCCAGAGCACTTAAAAAACCACTTCCAAAGAAATGACCCCAGAGCACTTAAAAAATCGCTTCCAACAATAGCAACCCAGAACACTTAAAACCCCACTTAGAACGAAATGACTCCAGAGCACTTAAAAACCCGCTTCCAACGAAATGATTCCAGAACACTTAAAAACCCACTTCCAACAAAGACTCCGGAGCACATAAAAACCCGCTTCCAACGAAATGACTCCAGAGCACTTAAAAACCCGCTTCCAAGGAAGGGACTCCAGAGCACTAAAAACACGCTTTCAAAGAAATGACTCCAGACAACTTAAATCCCCCTTCCAATGAAATGACTCCAGAGCACTTAAAAACGTGCTTCCAAGGAAATGACTGCAGAGCAAATAAAAACCCGATTCCAACGAAATGACTCCAGAGCACTTAAAAACGCGCTTCCAACGAAATGACTCGAGAGAACTTAAAAAGTCGCTTCCAACGAAATGACTCCAGAGCACTTAAAAACCCGCTTCCAAAGAAATGACCTCAGAGCACATAAAAACGCACTTCCAACGAAATGACTCGAGAACACTTAAAAAACCGCGTCCAAGGATATGACTCCAGAGCCCTTAAAAACACGCTTCCAACGAAATGAATCCAGAGCACTTAAAGACCTGCTTCCAATGAAATGACTCCAGAGCACATAAAAACCCGCTTCCAAAGAAATGGCCCCACAGCACTTACAAACTCGCTTCCAACCAAAGGATACCAAAGCACTTAAACCCCACTTCCAACGAAATGACTCCAGAGCACTTAAAAACCTGCTTCCAACGAAATGACTCCAGAGCACTTAAAAACGCGCTTCCAACGAAATGACTCGAGAGAACTTAAAAAGTCACTTCCAACGAAATGACTCCAGAGCACTTAAAAACCCGCTTCCAACGAAATGACCTCAGAGCACATAAAAACGCACTTCCAACGAAATGACTCCAGAGCACGTAAAAAACCGCTTCCAATGAAATGACCTCAGAGCCCATAAAAACCCGTTTCCAACGAAATGACTCCAGAGCACTTAAAAACCCGCTTCTAAGGAAATGACTCCAGAGCCCTTTAAAATCCGCTTCCAACAAAATGACTCCAGAGCACTTAAAAACCCACTTCCAAAGAAATAACTCCAGAGCACTTAAAAAACCACTTCCAAAGAAATGACCCCAGAGCACTTAAAAAATCGCTTCCAACAATAGCAACCCAGAACACTTAAAACCCCACTTAGAACAAAATGACTCCAGAGCACTTAAAAACCCACTTCCAGCGAAAGGATACCAGAATATTTAAAAACCCACTTCCAACAAAATGACTCCAGAGCACTTAAAAACCCGCTTCCAACGAAATGATTCCAGAACACTTAAAAACCCGCTTCCAACAAAGACTCCGGAGCACATAAAAACCCGCTTCCAACGAAATGACTCCAGAGCACTTAAAAACCCGCTTCCAAGGAAGGGACTCCAGAGCACTAAAAACACGCTTTCAAAGAAATGACTCAGACAACTTAAATCCCCTTCCAATGAATGACTCCAGAGCACTTAAAAACGTGTTTCCAAGGAAATGACTGCAGAGCAAATAAAACCCGATTCCAACGAAATGACTCCAGAGCACTTAAAAACGCCTAAATCGAAATGACTCGAGAGAACTTAAAAAGTCGCTCAACGAAATGACTCCAGAGCACTTAAAAACCCGCTTCCAAAGAAATGACCTCAGAGCACATAAAAACGCACTTCCAACGAAATGACTCAAGAACACTTAAAAAACCGCGTCCAAGGATATGACTCCAGAGCCCTTAAAAACACGCTTCCAACGAAATGAATCCAGAGCACTTAAAGACCTGCTTCCAATGAAATGACTCCAGAGCACTTAAAAACCCGCTTCCAAAGAAATGGCCCCACAGCACTTAAAAACTCGCTTCCAACCAAAGGATACCAAAGCACTTAAACCCCACTTCCAACGAAATGACTCCAGAGCACTTAAAAACCTGCTTCCAACGAAATGACTCCAGAGCACTTAAAAACCCTCTTCCAAAGAAATGACTCCAGAGAAATTAAAAACCCGCTTCCAAAGAAATGACTCGAGAGCACTTCAAAACCCGCTACCAAAGAAATGATTCCAGAGAACTTAAAAACCCGCTTCCAACGAAATGACTCCAGAGCACTTAAAAAACTGCTTCCAATGAAATGACTCCAGAGCACTTAAAAAGCCGCTTCCAACGAAAGGATAGCAGAACACTTAAAAACCTGCTTCCAACAAAATGAATCCAGAGCACTTAAAAAGCCGCTTCCAACGAAAGCATAGCAGAACACTTAAAAACCTGCTTCAAATGAAATGACTCCAGAGCACTTAAAAACCCACTTCCAACAAACGGATACCAGAACACTTCAAAACCCGCTTCCAACGAAATGTCTCCAGAGCACTTAAAATTCAGCTTCCAAAGAAATGACTCCAGAGTAATTAAAGACCTGATTCCAACAAACTAATTCCAGATCACTTAAAAACCCGATTCCAAGAAAATGACTCCAGTGCACTTAAAAACCCACTATCAAAAAAATGACTCCAGAAAACTTAAAAAACTGCCTCCAAAGAAATGACTCCAGAGCACTTAAAAACCTGCTTCCAACGAAATGACTCCAGAGCACTGAAAAACTCGCATCCAAAGAAATGACCCCACAGCACTTAAAAACCCGCTTCCAACGAAAGGACACCAGGACACTTAAAAAAGAGCTTCCAACGAAATGACTCCAGAGCACTTAAAAACCCGCTTCCAACGAAATGACCTCAGAGCCCATAAAAACCCGTTTCCAACGAAATGACTCCAGAGCACGTAAAAAACCGCTTCCAATGAAATAACCTCAGAGCCCATAAAAACCCGTTTCCAACGAAATGACTCCAGAGCACTTAAAAACCCGCTTCTAAGGAAATGACTCCAGAGCCCTTTAAAATCCGCTTCCAACAAAATGACTCCAGAGCACTTAAAAACCCACTTCCAAAGAAATAACTCCAGAGCACTTAAACCTCGCATCCAACGAAATGACCCCACAGCACTTAATAATCCGCTTCCAACGAAAGGACATCAGAACACTTAAAAATGAGCTTCCAATGAAATGACTCCAGAACAGTTAAAAACACGATTCCAACGAAATGACTGAAAGAAGCTGAAAATCCCACTTCCAACAAAATGACTCCTGAGCACATAAAATCAGCTTCCAATGACTCCAGAAAACTGAAAAACCCGCTTCCAACGAAATGACCTCAGAGCACATAAAAACGCACTTCCAATGAAATGACTCCAGAACACTTAAAAACCCGCTTCCAACGAAATGAATCCAGAGCACTTAAAGACCTGCTTCCAATGAAATGACTCTGGAGCACTTAAAAACACGCTTCCAACCAAAGGACCCCAAAACACTTAAAGCCAAGTTTCCAAGGAAATGACTCCAGAGCACTTAAAAACCCGCTTCCAAGGATATGACTCCAGAGCCCTTCAAAACCCGCTTCCAACGAAATGACTCCAGAACACTTAAAAACCCGCTTCCAAGGATATTACACCAGAGCCCTTAAAAACCCACTTCCAACGAAATGAATCCAGAGCACTTAAAGACCTGCTTCCAATGAAATGACTCCAGAGCACTTAAAAACACGCTTCCAAGGAAATGACTCCAGAGCAAATTAAAACCCGCTTAAACGAAATGACTCCAGAGCACTTAAAAACCTGCTTCCAACGAAATGAATCCAGAGCACTTAAAGACCCGCTTCCAAGGAAAAGACTCCAGAGAAACTTTAAAACACGCTTCCAAAAAAATTACTCCAGAGCACTTAAAAACCCGCTTCCAATGAAATGACTCCAGAGCACTTGAAAACCCTCTTCCAAAGAAATTACCCCAGAGTACTTAAAAACCCACTTCCAATGAAAGGACACCAGACCACTTAAAAACCCGTTTCCAACAAAATTACTCCAGAGCTCTTAAAAACCAACTTCCAACGAAATGACTCCAGAGCACTTAAAAATTCGCTTCCATCGAAATGACTCCAGAGCACTAAAAACACGCTTTCAAAGAAATGACTCCAGAAAACTTAATAACCCACTTCCAACGAAAGGACATCAGAACACTTAAAAACGAGCTTCCAATGAAATGACTCCAGAACAGTTAAAAACACGATTCCAACGAAATGACTGAAAGAAGCTGAAAATCCCACTTCCAACAAAATGACTCCTGAGCACATAAAATCAGCTTCCAATGAAATGACTCCAGAAAACTGAAAAACCCGCTTCCAACGAAATGACCTCAGAGCACATAAAAAGGCACTTCCAACGAAATGACTCCAGAACACTTAAAAACCCGCTTCCAAGGATATTACACCAGATCCCTTAAAAACCCGCTTCCAACGAAATGAATCTAGAGCACTTAAAGACATGCTTCCAATGAAATGACTCCAGAGCACTTAAAAACCCGCTTCCAAGGAAATGACTCCAGAGCAAATTAAAACCCGCTTAAACGAAATGACTCCAGAGTACTTAACAACCTGCTTCCAATGAAATGACTCTAGAGCATTTAAAAACCCGCTTCCAACGAAATGACTCGAGAGAACTTAAAAACCCACTTCCAACCAAATGACTCCAGAGCCCTTAAAAACCGGCTTCCAACGAAATGAATCCAGAGCAATTAAAGACCTGCTTCCAATGAAATAACCAAATAGCACTTAAAAACTCGCTTCCAACCAATGGACACCAAAACACGTAAAACCCCGCTTCCAAGGAAATGACTCCAGAGCACTTAAAAACCTGCTTCCAAGGATATGACTCCAGATCCCTTCAAAACCCACTTCCAACGAAATGACTCCTGAGCGCTTAAAAAACAACTTACAAGGAATTGACTCCAGAGCACTTAAAAACACGTTTCCAAGGAAATGACTCCAGAGTAAATAGTAACCCGCTTCCAACGAAATGACTCCAGAGCACTTAAAAACTTGCTTCCAATGAAATGACTCCAGAGCACTTAAAAACCCGCTTCCAACGAACGGATACCAGAACACTTAAAAACCTCTTTCAACGAAAAGACTCCAGAGCACTTAAAAACCCGCTTCAAACAAAATGACTCCAGAGCACTTAAAAGCCGCTTCCAACGAAAGGATAGCATAACACTTAAAAACCTGCTTCAAATGAAATGACTGCAGAGCACTTAAAAACTCGCTTCCAACCAACTGATACCAGAACACTTAAAAACCTGCTTCCAACGAAATGTCTCCAGAGCACTTAAAATACAGTTTCCAAAGCAATGGCTCCAGAGTACTTAAACACCTGCTTCCAACGAACTAATTCCAGATCACTTAAAAACCCGATTCCAAGAAAATGACTCCAGTGCACTTAAAAACCCACTTTCAACGAAATGAAACCAGAAAATTGAAAAACCCTCTTCCAAGGAAATGACTCCAGAGCACTTAAAAACCTGCTTCCAACAAACGGATCCCAGAACACTTAAAACCCCGCTTCCAATGAAATGACTCCAGAGGACTTACAGACCCGCTTCCAAGGAAAAGACTCCAGAGAACCTTTAAAACACGATTCAAAAAAATGACTCCAGAGCACTTAAAAACCCGCTTCCAATGAAATGACTCCAGAGCACTTGAAAACCCTCTTCCAAAGAAATTACCCCAGAGTACTTAAAAACCCACTTCCAACGAAAGGACACCAGACCACTTAAAAACCCGTTTCCAACAAAATGACTCCAGAGCACTTAAAAACCAACTTCCAACGAAATGACTCCAGAGCACTTAAAAATTCGCTTCCATCGAAATGACTCCAGAGCACTAAAAACACGCTTTCAAAGAAATGACTCCAGAAAACTTAAAAACCCGCTTCCAACGAAATGACTCCAGGGCACTTAAAAACCTGCTTCCAACGAAATGACTCCAGAGCACTTAAACCTCGCTTCCAACGAAATGACCCCACAGCACTTAATAACCCGCTTCCAACGAAAGGACATCAGAACACTTAAAAACGAGCTTCCAATGAAATGACTCCAGAACAGTTAAAAACACGATTCCAACGAAATGACTGAAAGAAGCTGAAAATCCCACTTCCAACACAATGACTCCTGAGCACATAAAATCAGCTTCCAATGAAATGACTCAGAAAACTGAAAACCCGCCCAAATCTAAATGACCTCAGAGCACATAAAAACGCACTTCCAAAAATGACTCCAGAACACTTAAAACCCGCCCAAGGATATTACACCTGATCCCTTAAAAACCCGCCTAACGAAATGAATCCAGAGCACTTAAAGACCTGCTTCCAATGAAATGACTCCGGAGCACTTAAAAACACGCTTCCAAACAAAGGACCCCAAAACACTTAAAACCAAGCTTCCAAGGAAATGACTCCAGAGCACTTAAAAACCCGCTTCCAAGGATATGACTCCAGAGCCCTTCAAAACCCGCTTCCAACGAAATGACTCCAGAGCGCTTAAAAAACAGCTTACAAGGAAATGACTCCAGAGCACTTAAAGACCCCCTTCCAAGGAAAAGACTCCAGAGCCCTTTAAAACCCACTTCCAACAAAATGACTCCAGAGCACTTAAAAACCCGCTTCCAATGAAATGACTCCAGAGCACTTAAAAACCTGCTTCCAAAGAAATTACCCCAGAGCACTTAAAAACCCTCTTCCAACGAAAGGACACCAGACAAATTAAAAACCCTCTTCCAACGAAAGGACACCAGACAAATTAAAAACCCGCTTACAACGAAATGACTCCAGATCACTTACAAATCCGCTTCCAATGAAATGACTCCAAAGCACTTAAAAAGCCACTTCCAAAGAAATGACTCCAGAGCAATTAAAGACCCGCTTCCAAGGAAATGACTCCAGAAAACTTAAAAACCTACTTCCAACGAAATGACTCCAGAGCACTTAAAAACCCGCTACCAACAAAATGTCTCCAGAGCACTTAAAAACCCGTTTTGAACGAAATGTCCTCAGAGCACTTAAAAAACCGCTTCCTAAAAAGACACCTGAACACTTAAAAACCCGCAACCAACGAAATGACACCAGAGCACTTAAAAACCCGGTCCAACGAAATGACTCCAGAGCACTTAAAACCCGCTGTCAACGAAATGACTCCAGAGGAATTAAAAACCCGATTCCAATGAAATGACTCCAGAGCAATTAAAAACCCGCTTCTATCGAAATGACTCCAGAGCACTTAAAGACCCGCTTCCAACGAAATGACTCCAGAGCACTTAAACCTCGCTTCCAACGAAATGACCCCACAGCACTTAATAACCCGCTTCCAACGAAAGGACATCAGAACACTTAAAAACGAGCTTCCAATGAAATGACTCCAGAACAGTTAAAAACACGATTCCAACGAAATGACTGAAAGAAGCTGAAAATCCCACTTCCAACACAATGACTCCTGAGCACATAAAATCAGCTTCCAATGAAATGACTCCAGAAAACTGAAAAACCCGCCTCCAAACGAAATGACCTCAGAGCACATAAAAACGCACTTCCAAATCTAAATGACTCCAGAACACTTAAAAACCCGCTTCCAAGGATATTACACCTGATCCCTTAAAAACCCGCCTAAACGAAATGAATCCAGAGCACTTAAAGACCTGCTTCCAATGAAATGACTCGAGCACTTAAAACACGCTTCCAAACAAAGGACCCCAAAACACTTAAAACCAAGCTTCCAAGGAAATGACTCAGAGCACTTAAAAACCCGCTTCCAAGGATATGACTCCAGAGCCCTTCAAAACCCGCTTCCAACGAAATGACTCCAGAGCGCTTAAAAAACAGCTTACAAGGAAATGACTCCAGAGCACTTAAAGACCCCCTTCCAAGGAAAAGACTCCAGAGCCCTTTAAAACCCACTTCCAACAAAATGACTCCAGAGCACTTAAAAACCCGCTTCCAATGAAATGACTCCAGAGCACTTAAAACCTGCTTCCAAAGAAATTACCCCAGAGCACTTAAAACCCTCTTCCAACGAAAGGACACCAGACAAATTAAAAACCCTCTTCCAACGAAAGGACACCAGACAAATTAAAAACCCGCTTACAACGAAATGACTCCAGATCACTTACAAATCCGCTTCCAATGAAATGACTCCAAAGCACTTAAAAAGCCACTTCCAAAGAAATGACTCCAGAGCAATTAAAGACCCGCCTTCAAGGAAATGACTCAGAAAACTTAAAACCTACTTCCAACGAAATGACTCAGAGCACTTAAAAACCCGCTACCAACAAAATGTCTCCAGAGCACTTAAAACCCGTTTTTGAACGAAATGTCCTCAGAGCACTTAAAAACCGCTTCCTAAAAAGACACCTGAACACTTAAAAACCCAACCAACGAAATGACACCAGAGCACTTAAAAACCGGTCCAACGAAATGACTCCAGAGCACTTAAAAACCCAAGGTCCAACGAAATGACTCAGAGGAATTAAAAACCCGATTCCAATGAAATGACTCAGAGCAATTAAAAACCCGCTTCTATCGAAATGACTCCAGAGCACTTAAAGACCCGCTTCCAACGAAATGACTCCAGAGCACTTAAACCTCGCCTAAAACGAAATGACCCCACAGCACTTAATAACCCGCCTAACGAAAGGACATCAGAACACTTAAAAATGAGCTTCCAATGAAATGACTCCAGAACAGTTAAAAACACGATTCTAACGAAATGACTGAAAGAAGCTGAAAATCCCACTTCCAACACAATGACTCCTGAGCACATAAAATCAGCTTCCAATGAAATGACTCCAGAAAACTGAAAACCCGCTTCCAACGAAATGACCTCAGAGCACATAAAACGCACTTCCAAATCGAAATGACTCCAGAACACTTAAAAACCCGCTTCCAAGGATATTACACCAGATCCCTTTAAAACCCGCCTAACGAAATGAATCCAGAGCACTTAAAGACCTGCTTCCAATGAAATGACTCCGGAGCACTTAAAAACACGCTTCCAAACAAAGGACCCCAAAACACTTAAAACCAAGCTTCCAAGGAAATGACTCCAGAGCACTCAAAAACCCGCTTCCAAGGATATGACTCCAGAGCCCTTCAAAACCTGCTTCCAACGAAATGACTCCAGAGCGCTTAAAAAACAGCTTACAAGGAAATGACTCCAGAGCACTTAAAGACCCCCTTCCAAGGAAAAGACTCCAGAGCCCTTTAAAACCCACTTCCAACAAAATGACTCCAGAGCACTTAAAAACCCGCTTCCAATGAAATGACTCCAGAGCACTTGAAAACCCTCTTCCAAAGAAATTACCCCAGAGTACTTAAAAACCCACTTCCAACGAAAGGACACCAGACCACTTAAAAACCCGTTTCCAACAAAATGACTCCAGAGCACTTAAAAACCAACTTCCAACGAAATGACTCCAGAGCACTTAAAAATTCGCTTCCATCGAAATGACTCCAGAGCACTAAAACACGCTTTCAAAGAAATGACTCCAGAAAACTTAAAACCCGCCTAAATCTAAATGACTCCAGGGCACTTAAAAACCTGCTTCCAACGAAATGACTCCAGAGCACTTAAACCTCGCTTCCAACGAAATGACCCCACAGCACTTAATAACCCGCTTCCAACAAAAGGACATCAGAACACTTAAAAACGAGCTTCCAATGAAATGACTCCAGAACAGTTAAAAACACGATTCCAACGAAATGACTGAAAGAAGCTGAAAATCCCACTTCCAACACAATGACTCCTGAGCACATAAAATCAGCTTCCAATGAAATGACTCCAGAAAACTGAAAAACCCGCTTCCAACGAAATGACCTCAGAGCACATAAAAACGCACTTCCAACGAAATGACTCCAGAACACTTAAAAACCCGCTTCCAAGGATATTACACCTGATCCCTTAAAAACCCGCTTCCAACGAAATGAATCCAGAGCACTTAAAGACCTGCTTCCAATGAAATGACTCCGGAGCACTTAAAAACACGCTTCCAAACAAAGGACCCCAAAACACTTAAAACCAAGCTTCCAAGGAAATGACTCCAGAGCACTTAAAAACCCGCTTCCAAGGATATGACTCCAGAGCCCTTCAAAACCCGCTTCCAACGAAATGACTCCAGAGCGCTTAAAAAACAGCTTACAAGGAAATGACTCCAGAGCACTTAAAGACCCCCTTCCAAGGAAAAGACTCCAGAGCCCTTTAAAACCCACTTCCAACAAAATGACTCCAGAGCACTTAAAAACCCGCTTCCAATGAAATGACTCCAGAGCACTTAAAAACCTGCTTCCAAAGAAATTACCCCAGAGCACTTAAAAACCCTCTTCCAACGAAAGGACACCAGACAAATTAAAAACCCTCTTCCAACGAAAGGACACCAAACAAATTAAAAACCCGCTTACAACGAAATGACTCCAGATCACTTACAAATCCGCTTCCAATGAAATGACTCCAAAGCACTTAAAAAGCCACTTCCAAAGAAATGACTCCAGAGCAATTAAAGACCTACTTCCAAGGAAATGACTCCAGAGCACTTAAAAACCATCTTCCAACAAAATGACTCCAGAGCACTTAAAAACCCTCTTCCAACAAAATGACTCCAGAGCACTTAAAAACCCGCTTCCAACAAAATGACTCCAGAAAACTTAAAAACCTACTTCCAACGAAATGACTCCAGAGCACTTAAAAACCCGCTACCAACAAAATGTCTCCAGAGCACTTAAAAACCCGTTTTGAACGAAATGACCTCAGAGCACTTAAAAAACCGCTTCCTAAAAGGACACCTGAACACTTAAAAACCCGCAACCAACGAAATGACACCAGAGCACTTAAAAACCCGGTCCAACGAAATGACTCCAGAGCACTTAAAAACCCGCGTCCAACGAAATGACTCCAGAGGAATTAAAAACCCGATTCCAATGAAATGACTCCAGAGCAATTAAAAACCCGCTTCTATCGAAATGACTCCAGAGCACTTAAAGACCCGCTTCCAACGAAATGACTCCAGAGCACTTAAACCTCGCTTCCAACGAAATGACCCCACAGCACTTAATAACCTGCTTCCAACGAAAGGACATCAGAACACTTAAAAACGAGCTTCCAATGAAATGACTCCAGAACAGTTAAAAACACGATTCCAACGAAATGACTGAAAGAAGCTGAAAATCCCACTTCCAACACAATGACTCCTGAGCACATAAAATCAGCTTCCAATGAAATGACTCCAGAAAACTGAAAAACCCGCTTCCAACGAAATGACCTCAGAGCACATAAAAACGCACTTCCAACGAAATGACTCCAGAACACTTAAAAACCCACTTCCAAGGATATTACACCAGATCCCTTAAAACCCGCCTAACGAAATGAATCCAGAGCACTTAAAGACCTGCTTCCAATGAAATGACTCGAGCACTTAAAAACACGCTTCCAAACAAAGGACCCCAAAACACTTAAAACCAAGCTTCCAAGGAAATGACTCCAGAGCACTTAAAAACCCGCTTCCAAGGATATGACTCCAGAGCCCTTCAAAACCCGCTTCCAACGAAATGACTCCAGAGCGCTTAAAAAACAGCTTACAAGGAAATGACTCCAGAGCACTTAAAGACCCCCTTCCAAGGAAAAGACTCCAGAGCCCTTTAAAACCCACTTCCAACAAAATGACTCCAGAGCACTTAAAAACCCGCTTCCAATGAAATGACTCCAGAGCACTTAAAAACCTGCTTCCAAAGAAATTACCCCAGAGCACTTAAAAACCCTCTTCCAACGAAAGGACACCAGACAAATTAAAAACCCTCTTCCAACGAAAGGACACCAGACAAATTAAAAACCCGCTTACAACGAAATGACTCCAGATCACTTACAAATCCGCTTCCAATGAAATGACTCCAAAGCACTTAAAAAGCCGCTTCCAAAGAAATGACTCCAGAGCAATTAAAGACCCGCTTC
Source organism: Meriones psammophilus (assembly GCA_036365155.1). NCBI lineage: Eukaryota > Metazoa > Chordata > Mammalia > Rodentia > Muridae > Meriones > Meriones psammophilus. Next base: position 146,623 of record JAEOAE010002480.1, on the reverse strand, counting down.
CAAGGAAATGACTCCAGAGCACTTAAAAACCATCTTCCAACAAAATGACTCCAGAGCACTTAAAAACCCTCTTCCAAAAAAATGACTCCAGAGCACTTAAAAACCCGCTTCCAACAAAATGACTCCAGAAAACTTAAAAACCTACTTCCAACGAAATGACTCCAGAGCACTTAAAAACCCGCTACCAACAAAATGTCTCCAGAGCACTTAAAAACCCTTTTTGAACGAAATGACCTCAGAGCACTTAAAAAACCGCTTCCTAAAAAGACACCTGAACACTTAAAAACCCGCAACCAACGAAAAGACACCAGAGCACTTAAAAACCCGGTCCAACGAAATGACTCCAGAGCACTTAAAAACCCGCGTCCAACGAAATGACTCCAGAGGAATTAAAAACCCGATTCCAATGAAATGACTCCAGAGCAATTAAAAACCCGCTTCTATCGAAATGACTCCAGAGCACTTAAAGACCCGCTTCCAAGGAAATGACTCCAGAGCACTTAAAAACCCGCTTCCAACAAAATTACTCCAGAGCACTTAAAAAACCGCTTCCAACGAAATGACTCCAGAGCACTTAAAAACCAGCTTCCAAAAAGGACACCTGACCACTTAAAAACCCGATTCCAACGAAATGACTCCAGAGCACTTAAAAACCTGCTTCCAATGAAATGACTCCAGAAAACTTAAAAACCTACTACGAACGAAATGACTCCAGAGCACTTAAAAACCCGCTTCCAACAAAGGATACCAGAACACTTAAAAACCGCTTCCAACAAAATGACACCAGAGCACTTAAAAACAAGCTTCCAAATGACTCCAGAGCAATTAAAACCTGCTTCAAGGAAATGACTCAGAGCACTTAAAAAGACGCTTCCAACAAAATGACTCAGAGCACTTAAAAACCCGCTTCCAACAAAATGAATCCAGAGCATTTAAAAACCCGCTTCAACAGAAATGACCCGAGCACTTAAAAACCCGCCTAACGAAAGGACACCAGAAGACTTAAAAATTCACTTCTAACGAAATGACTCCAGAACACTTAAAAACCCGCTCAATGAAATGACTCATGAGCACTCAAAAATCTGCTTCCAACGAAATGACTCAGAGCACTTAAAACTCGCGCCAACAAAATATCTCAGAGCACTTAAAAACCGCTTTGAACGAAATGACCCCAGAGCACGTAAAACCCGCTTCAACAAAATGTCTCCAGAGCACTTAAAACCCGCCTAAATCTAAATGATTCAGAAAACTTAAAACATGCTTCCAATGAAATGACTCCAGAGCAATAAAAGACCGCTTCTAAGGAAATGACTCCAGAGCACTTAAAAACCCTCTTCCAACAAAATGACTCCATAGCACTTAAAAACCCGCTTCCAATGAAATGATTCCAGAAAACTTAAAAACATGCTTCCAACGAAAGGATACCAGAACACTTAAAAACCCGCCTAACGAAATGACTCAGGCACTTCAAACCCCTTCAACGAAATGACCCCAGAACACTTAAAAAAACTCGTCCAACGAAAGGACACCAGAACACTTAAAAACCCGCTTCCAACGAAATGACTCCAGAACACTTAAAAACACGGTCCAACAAAATGACTCCAGAGCACTTAAAAACCCACTTCCAACGAAATGACTCCAGAGCACTTAAAAACCCGCTCTCAAAGAAATGACTCCAGAACACTTAAAAATCCTGCTTACAATGAAATGACTCCAGAGTAATTAAAACCCTCTTCTAACGAAATGACTGCAGAGCACTTAAAAACCCGCCTAAATCTAAATGACTCGAGAGCACTTAAAAACCAGCTTCCAACGAAATGACTCCAGAAAACTTAAAAACCCACTTCCAACGAAATGACTCGAGAGCACTCAAAAACCTGCTTCCAACGAAATGACTCCAGAGCACTTAAAAACCAGCATCCAAATAAATGTCACCAGAGCACTTAAAAACCCGCTTTGAACGAAATGACCCCAGAGCACGTAAAAACCCGCTCCCAACAAAATGTCTCCAGAGCACTTAAAAACCCGCTTTGAACGAAATGACCCCAGAGCACTTAAAAACCTGCTTCCTAAAATGACACCAGAGCACTTAAAAACCCCGTCCAATGAAATGACTCCAGAGCACTTAAAAACCGCTTCCAACAAAATGACTCCAGAGCACTTAAAAACCTGCTTCCAACGAAATGACTCCAGAGCACTTAAAAACCTGCTTCCAACGCAATGACTCCAGAGCACTTAAAAACCCGCTTACAACGAAATGTCTCTAGAGCACTTAAAATCCTGCTTCCAATGAAATGACTCCAGAGCAATTAAAAACCCGCTTCTAACGAAATGACTCCAGAGCACATAAAAACCAGCATCCAAATAAATGACTCCAGAGCACTTAAAAACCCGCTTCCAATGAAATGTCTCCATAGCAATTAAAAACCCACTTCTAACGAATTGACTCCAGAGCAATTAAAAAACAACTTCCAATGAAATTACTCCAGCCGGCTTTAAAACCAGCTTCCAAAGAAATGACTCCATAGCACTTCAAAATCCGCTTCCAGCAAAATGCTTCCAGAGAACTTAAAAACATGCTTCCAACGAAAGGATACCAGAACACTTATAAAGCCGCTCCAAATCGAAATGACTCAGAATACTTAAAAACCGGACCAACGAAATGACTCCAGAGCACTTAAAACCCGCTTCCAATCGAAATGACTCCTGAGCACTTAAAACCCTCTTCAACAAAATGACTCCATAGCACTTAAAACCCGCTTGTGAAATGATTCCAGAGAACTTAAAAACATGCTTCCAATGAAAGGATAACAGAACACTTATAAAGCCGCTTAACTGAAAAGACACCAGAGCACTTAAAACCGCTTCAAGGAAATGACTCCAGAGCACTTAAAAACCTACTTCCAACGAAATGACTCCAGAGCACTTAAAACCCGCTACCAACAAAATGTCTCCAGAGCACTTAAAACCCTTTTTGAACGAAATGACCTCAGAGCACTTAAAAACCGCTTCCTAAAAAGACACCTGAACACTTAAAACCCCGCAACCAACGAAAAGACACCAGAGCACTTAAAAACCCGGTCCAACGAAATGACTCAGAGCACTTAAAACCCAAGATCCAACGAAATGACTCAGAGGAATTAAAACCCGATTCCAATGAAATGACTCCAGAGCAATTAAAAACCGCTTCTATCGAAATGACTCCAGAGCACTTAAAGACCCGCTTCCAAGGAAATGACTCCAGAGCACTTAAAAACCCGCTTCCAACAAAATTACTCCAGAGCACTTAAAAAACCGCTTCCAACGAAATGACTCCAGAGCACTTAAAAACCAGCTTCCAAAAAGGACACCTGACCACTTAAAAACCCGATTCCAACGAAATGACTCCAGAGCACTTAAAAACCTGCTTCCAATGAAATGACTCCAGAAAACTTAAAAACCTACTACGAACGAAATGACTCCAGAGCACTTAAAAACCCGCTTCCAACAAAGGATACCAGAACACTTAAAAACCGGCTTCCAACAAAATGACACCAGAGCACTTAAAAACAAGCTTCCAACGAAATGACTCCAGAGCAATTAAAAACCTGCTTCCAAGGAAATGACTCCAGAGCACTTAAAAAGACGCTTCCAACAAAATGACTCCAGAGCACTTAAAAACCCGCTTCCAACAAAATGAATCCAGAGCATTTAAAAACCCGCTTCGAACGAAATGACCCCGGAGCACTTAAAAACCCGCTTCCAACGAAAGGACACCAGAAGACTTAAAAATTCACTTCTAACGAAATGACTCCAGAACACTTAAAAACCCGTTCCAATGAAATGACTCATGAGCACTCAAAAATCTGCTTCCAACGAAATGACTCCAGAGCACTTAAAAACTCGCTTCCAACAAAATATCTCCAGAGCACTTAAAAACCCGCTTTGAACGAAATGACCCCAGAGCACGTAAAAACCCGCTTCCAACAAAATGTCTCCAGAGCACTTAAAAACCCGCTTCCAACGAAATGATTCCAGAAAACTTAAAAACATGCTTCCAATGAAATGACTCCAGAGCAATAAAAGACCGCTTCTAAGGAAATGACTCCAGAGCACTTAAAAACCCTCTTCCAACAAAATGACTCCATAGCACTTAAAAACCCGCTTCCAATGAAATGATTCCAGAAAACTTAAAAACATGCTTCCAACGAAAGGATACCAGAACACTTAAAAACCCGCTTCCAACGAAATGACTCCAGGGCACTTCAAACCCCCTTCGAACGAAATGACCCCAGAACACTTAAAAAAACTCGTCCAACGAAAGGACACCAGAACACTTAAAAACCCGCTTCCAACGAAATGACTCCAGAACACTTAAAAACACGGTCCAACAAAATGACTCCAGAGCACTTAAAAACCCACTTCCAACGAAATGACTCCAGAGCACTTAAAAACCCGCTCTCAAAGAAATGACTCCAGAACACTTAAAATCCTGCTTACAATGAAATGACTCCAGAGTAATTAAAAACCCTCTTCTAACGAAATGACTGCAGAGCACTTAAAAACCCGCTTCCAACGAAATGACTCGAGAGCACTTAAAAACCAGCTTCCAACGAAATGACTCCAGAAAACTTAAAAACCCACTTCCAACGAAATGACTCGAGAGCACTCAAAAACCTGCTTCCAACGAAATGACTCCAGAGCACTTAAAAACCAGCATCCAAATAAATGTCACCAGAGCACTTAAAAACCCGCTTTGAACGAAATGACCCCAGAGCACGTAAAAACCCGCTCCCAACAAAATGTCTCCAGAGCACTTAAAAACCCGCTTTGAACGAAATGACCCCAGAGCACTTAAAAACCTGCTTCCTAAAATGACACCAGAGCACTTAAAAACCCCGTCCAATGAAATGACTCCAGAGCACTTAAAAACCGCTTCCAACAAAATGACTCCAGAGCACTTAAAACCTGCTTCCAACGAAATGACTCAGAGCACTTAAAACCTGCTTCCAACGCAATGACTCCAGAGCACTTAAAAACCCGCTTACAACGAAATGTCTCTAGAGCACTTAAAATCCTGCTTCCAATGAAATGACTCCAGAGCAATTAAAAACCCGCTTCTAACGAAATGACTCCAGAGCACATAAAAACCAGCATCCAAATAAATGACTCCAGAGCACTTAAAAACCCGCTTCCAATGAAATGTCTCCATAGCAATTAAAAACCCACTTCTAACGAATTGACTCCAGAGCAATTAAAAAACAACTTCCAATGAAATTACTCCAGCCGGCTTTAAAACCAGCTTCCAAAGAAATGACTCCATAGCACTTCAAAATCCGCTTCCAGCAAAATGCTTCCAGAGAACTTAAAAACATGCTTCCAACGAAAGGATACCAGAACACTTATAAAGCCGCTTCCAACGAAATGACTCCAGAATACTTAAAAACCCGGGCCAACGAAATGACTCCAGAGCACTTAAAAACCCGCTTCCAACGAAATGACTCCTGAGCACTTAAAAACCCTCTTCGAACAAAATGACTCCATAGCACTTAAAAACCCGCTTCCAACGAAATGATTCCAGAGAACTTAAAAACATGCTTCCAATGAAAGGATAACAGAACACTTATAAAGCCGCTTCCAACGAAAAGACACCAGAGCACTTAAAAACCCGCTTCCAAGGAAATGACTCCAGAGCACTTAAAAACCTGCTTCCAACAAAATGTCTCCAGAGCACTTAAAAACCCGGTATGAACGAAATGACCCCAGAGCACTTAAAAACCCGCTTCCAAAAAGGACACCTGAGCACTTAAAAACCCGCTTCCAACGAAATGACTCCAGAGCACTTAAAAACCCGCTTTGAACGAAATGACCCCAGAGCACTTAAAAACCCGCTTCCAACAAAATGTCTCCAGAGCACTTAAAAACCCGCTATGAACGAAATGACCCCAGAGCACTTACAAACCCGCTTCCAAAAAGGACACCTGAGCACTTAAAAACCTGCTTCTAACGAAATGACTCCAGAGCACTTAAAGACAAGATTCCGACGAAAAGACTCCAGAGCACTTAAAAACCCGCTTCCAACGAAAGGATACCAGAACACTTAAAAACCCACGTCCAAAGAAGTGACTCCAGAGCACTTAAAAACCCGCTTCCAATGAAATGGGCTAAGAGCACATAAAAACCTGCTTCCAACACAATGACTCCAGAGAACTTAAAGACAAGCTTCAAAGGAAATGACTCCAGAGCACTTAAAAACCCGCTTACAATGAAAGGACACCAAAACACTTAAAAACCCGCTTCCGACAAAATGAATCCAGCACACTTAAAAACCCTGTCCAACGAAATGACTCCAGAGCTTTAAAAAACGCTTCCAACGAAATGACTCCAGAGCACTTAAAATCCTGTTTCCAATGAAATGACTCCAGAGCAATTAAAAACCCGCTTCTAACTAAATGACTCCAGAGCAATTAAAAAACCACTTCCAACTAAATGGCTCCAGAGGACTTAAAAACAAGCTTCCAATGAAATGACTCCAGAGCTATTAAAGACTGCTTCTAGGGAAATGATTCCAGAGCACTTAAAAACCCTTTTCCAAAAAAATGACTCCATAGCACTTAAAAACCCGCTTCCAACAAAATGAATCCAGAAAACTTAAAAACCTACTTCCAACGAAATGACTCCAGAGCACTTAAAAACCCGCTATCAATGCAATGACTCCAGAGGACTTAAAAAGCCAATTCCAACAAAATGACTCCACAGCACTTTAAGACCCGCTTCCAAGGAAATGACTCCCGAGCACTTAAAAAGCCGCTTCGAACAAAATGACCTCAGAGCACTTAAAAACCTGCTTCCAAAAAGGAAACCTGAACACTTAAAAACACGATTCCACCGACATGACTGCAGAGCACTTAAAAATATAATTCCAACGAAATGACTCCAGAGCACTTAAAAACCCGCTTCTAACAAAATGACCGCAGAGCAATTAAAAAACCGCTTGCAAAGAAGTGACTCCAGAGCATTTAAAAACCTGCTTCCAACTAAAGGACACCAGAACACATAAAAACCCGCTTACAACGAAATGATTCCGGAGCACCTAAAAACCCGCTTCCAACGAAATGACTCCAGAGCAATTAAAGACCGCTTCCAAGGAAATGACTCCAGAGCACTTAAAATCCCGCTTCGAACCAAATGACCCCAGAGCACTTAAAAACCCAACACTTAAAAACCGGCTTCGAACGAAATGACCCCAGAGCACTTAAAAACCCGCTTACTAAAAGGACACCTGAACACTTAAAAACCCGCAACCAATGAAATGACATCAGAGCACTTAAAAACCCGGTCCAACGAAATGAGTCCAGAGCACTTAAAAACCCACTTCCAAGGAAATGATTCCAGAGCACTTAAAAACCCTCGTCCAACGAAATGACTCCAGAGCACTTAAAAACCCGATTCCAACCAAATGACTCCAGAGCACTTGAAAACCCGCGTCCAACACAATGACTCCAGAACACTTAAAAACCCGGTCCAACAAAATGACTCCAGAGTACTTAAAACCCATATCCGACGAAATGACTCCAGAGCCCTTAAAAACCAGCTTCCAGGAAGGACACCTGAACACTTAAAAGCTCGATTCGAATGAAATGACTCCAGATCACTTAAAAACCTGCTTACAAGGAAATGACTCCAGAAAACGTAAAAACCTACTACCAAGGAAATGACTCCAGAGCACTTAAAAACCCGCTTCCAATGAAATGACTCTAGAGCACTAAAAAACCCGCTTCGAACGAAATGACCCCAGAACACTTAAAAACCCGGTCCAACAAAATAACTCCCGAGCACTTAAAAACCTGCTTACAACAATATGACTCCAGAGCACTTAAAAACCAGCATCCAAGATGGACACATGAACACTTAAAAAGCCGATTCCAACGAAATGACTCCAGAGCACTTAAAATCCTGCTTCAAATGAAATGACTCCAGAGCACTTAAAAACCCACTTCCAACAAAGGATACCAGAACACTTAAAAACCCGCTTCCAAAAAAATGACTCCAGAGCACTTAAAAACCCGCTTCCAACGAAATGACTCCAGAACACTGAAAATCCTGCTTCCAATGAAATGACTCCAGAGTAATTAAAAACCGGCTTCTAACGAAATGACTCCAGAGCACTTAAAAACCCGCTTCCAACGAAATGACTCCAGTGCACTAAAAAACCAGCTTCCAAAGAAATGACTCCAGAACCCTTAAAAACCTGCTTCCAAGGAAATGACTCCAGGGCACTTAAAAAAAAACGCTTCCAACAAAATGACTCCAGAGCACTTAAAAACACTTTTCCAACAAAATGACACCAGAGCACGTTAAATCCCCCTTCGAACGAAATGACCCCAGAGCACTTAAAAACCCGCTTCCAAAACGGACACCTGAACACTTAAAAACCTACTTCCAACGAAATGTTTCCAGAGAACTTAAAAACCTACTTCCAATGAAATGACTCCAGAGCACTTGAAAACCCGCTTCTAACAAAATGACTCCAGCGCAATTAAAAAACTGTTTCCAAAGAAATGACTACAGGGCTTTTCAAACCCGCTTCGAAATAAATGACCCCAGAACCCTTGAAAACCCTCTTCCAACAAAAGGACACCAGAACACTTAAAAACCTGCTTCCAACGAAATGACTCCAGAGCTCTTAAAAACCCGCTTACAAGAAGGACACCTGAACACTTAAAAACCCGATTCCAACGAAATGACTCCAGAGCACTTAAAAACCTGCTTCCAATGAAATGACTCCAGAAAACTTAAAAACCTACTACCAACGAAATGACTCCAGAGCACTTAAAAACCTGCTTCCAACAAAGGATACCAAAACACTTAAAAACCCGCTTCCAAAAAAATGACTCCAGAGCACTTAAAAACCCGCTTCCAACGAAATGACTCAAGAGCCCTTAAAAACCTGCTTCCAAGGAAATGATTCCAGAGCACTTAAAAACCCGCCTCCAACAAAATGACTCCAGAGCACTTAAAAACCCGCTTCGAACGAAATGACCCCAGAGCACTTAAAAAGCCGCTTACTAAAAGGACACCTGAACACTTAAAAACCCGCAACCAACGAAATGACCTCAGAGCACTTAAAAACCCGGTCCAACGAAGTGAGTCCAGAGCATTTAAAAACCCACTTCCAAGGAAATGACTCCAGAGCACTTAAAAACCCTCTTCCAACAAATGACTCCAGAGCACTTAAAAACCCGCTTCTAACGAATGACTCCAGAGCAATTAAAGACCCGCTTCCAAGGAAATGACTCCAGAGCACTTAAAAACCCGCTTCCTACAAAATCACTCCAGAGCACTTAAAAACCTGCTTCCAACAAAATGACCCCAGAGCACTTAAAAACCCACTTCCAAAAAGGACACCTAAGCACTTAAAAACCCGCATCCAACGAAATGACTCCAGAGCACTTAAAAACCCGCTTCCAACGAAATGACTCCAGAGCACTTAAAAACCCGGTCCAACAAAATGACTCCAGAGTACTTAAAAACCTGCTTTCAACGAAATGACTCCAGAGCACTTAAAAAACAGCTTCCAAGAAGGACACCTGAACACTTAAAAACCCGATTCCAACGAAATGACTCCAGAGCACTTAAAAACCTGCTTCCAAGGAAATGACTCAAGAAAACTTAAAAACCTACTACCAACGAAATGACTCCAGAGCACTTAAAAACCTGCTTCCAAGAAAGGATACCAGAACACTTAAAAACCCGCTTCAAACGAAATGACTCCAGAACACTTAAAATCCTGCTTCCAATGAAATGACTCCAGAGTAATTAAAAACCCGCTTCTAACGAAATGACTCCAGAGCAATTAAAGATCCGCTTCCAAGGAAATGACTCCAGAGCACTTAAAAACCCGCTTCCAACAAAATCACTCCAGAGAACGTAAAAACCCGCTTCCAAAAAAATGACCCCAGAGCACTTAAAAACCCACTTCCAAAAAGGATACCTGAGCACTTAAAAACACGCATCCAACGAAATGACTCCAGAGCACTTAAAAACCCGGTCCAACGAAATGACTCCAGAGGACTTAAAAACCCAATTCCAACAAAATGACTCCCGAGCACTTAAAGACCCGCTTCGAACGAAATGACCCCAGGGCATTTTAAACCCGATTCGAACGAAATGACCCCAGAACACTTAAAAACCCTCTTCCAACGAAAGGACACCCGAACACTTAAAAACCCGCTTCCAACGAAATGACTCCAGAACACTTAAAAACCCGGTCCAACAAAATGACTCCAGAGCACTTAAAACCCTGCTTACAACAATGTGACTCCAGAGCAATTAAAAACAAGCTTCCAAAGAAATGACTCAAGAGCACTTAAAAACCCGCTTCCAACAAATTGACTCCAGGATACTTAAAAACCCGGTCCAACAAAATGACTCCAGAGTACTTAAAAACCCGCTTCCAACGAAATGACTCCAGAGCACTTAAAAACCTGCTTCCAAGGAAATGTCTCCAGAAAACTTAAAAACCTACTACCAATGAAATGACTCCAGAGTAATTAAAAACCCGATTCTAACGAAATGACTCCAGAGCAATTAAAGATCCGCTTCCAAGGAAATGACTCCAGAGCACTTAAAAACCCGCTTCCAACAAAATGACTCCAGAGCACTTAAAAACCCTCTTCAAACAAAATGACTGCACAGCATTTAAAAACCCGCTTCCAACAAAATGACTCCAGAAAACTTAAAAACCTACTTCCAACGAAATGACTCCAGAGTACTTAAAACCCGCTTCCGACGAAATGACTCCAGAGCACTTAAAAACCCGCTTCCAATGAAATGACTCCAGAGCACTTAAAAACCCGCTTCGAATGAAATGACCCCAGAACACTTAAAAATCTGCTTCCAACGAAAGGACACCAGAACACTTAAAAACCCGGTTCCAAAGAAATGACTCAAGAGTACTTAAAAACCCGCTTCCAACAAATTGACTCCAGGAAACTTAAAAACCTACATCCAACGAAATGACTCCAGAGCACTTAAAAACCTGCTTCCAATGAAAGGATACCAGAACACTTAAAAATCCGCTTCCAATGAAGTGACCTCAAAGCACATAAAAACCCGCTTCCAACAAAATGACTCCAGAGCACTTAAAAACCCGCTTTGAACAAAATGACCCCAGAGCACTTAAAAACCCAACAGTTAAAAACCGACTTCCAACAAAATGACTCCAGAGCACTTAAAAACCCGCTTCCAACGAAATGACTCCAGAACACTTAAAACCCCGGTCCAACAAAATGACTCCAGAGTACTTAAAACCCACTTCCGACGAAATGACTCCAGAGCACTTAAAAACCAGCTTCCAAGAAGGACACCTGAACACTTAAAAGCTCGATTCGAATGAAATGACTCCAGAGCACTTAAAAACCTGCTTCCAAGGAAATGACTCCAGAAAACGAAAAAACCTACTACCAACGAAATGACTCCAGAGCACTTAAAAACCCGCTTCCAACCAAATGACAAAAGAGCACTTAAAAACCTGCTTTCAACGCAATGACTCCAGAGGACTTAAAAACCCAATTCCATCAAAATGACTCCAGAGCACTTAAAGACCCGCTTCGAACAAAATGACCCCAGAGCACTTAAAAACCCGCTTCCAAGAAGGAAACCTGAACACTTAGAAACCTACTTCCAAGGAAATGACTGCTGAGCAATTAAAAACCTACTTCCAACGAAATGACTCCAGAGCACCTAAAAAACCACTTCGAACGAAATGACTCCAGGGCATTTTAAACCCGCTTCGAACGAAATGACCCCAGAACACTTAAAAACCCTCTTCCAAAGAAATGACTCTAGAACACTTAAAAACCCGGTCCAACAAAATGACTCCAGAGCACTTAAAACCCTGCTTACAACAATATGACTCCAGAGCACTTAAAAACCAGCTTCCAAAGAAATGACTCAAGAGCACTTAAAAACCCGCTTCCAAAAAATTGACTCCAGGAAACTTAAAAAACTACATCCAACGAAATGACTCCAAAGCACTTAAAAATCTGCTTCCAACGAAAGGATACCAGAACATTAAAAAACCACTTCCAACCAAATGACTCCAGAGCACTTAAAAACCTGCTTTCAACGCAATGACTCCAGAGGACTTAAAAACCCAATTCCAACAAAATGCCTCCAGAGCACTTAAAGACCCGCTTCGAACGAAATGACCCCAGAGCACTTAAAAACCCGCTTCCAAGAAGGACACCTGAACACTTAGAAACCTACTTCCAAACTAAATGACTCAGAGCACTTAAAAACCGCTTCCAACAAAATGACTCCAGGGCATTTTAAAACCCGATTCAACAAAATGACCCCAGAACACTTAAAAACCCTCTTCCAACGAAAGGACACCCGAACACTTAAAAACCCGCTTCCAACGAAATGACTCCAGAACACTTAAAAACCCGGTCCAACAAAATGACTCCAGAGCACTTAAAAACCTGCTTATATCAATATGACTCCAGAGCACTTAAAAACCAGCATCCAAGATGGACACATGAACAGTTAAAAAGCCGATTCCAACGAAATGACGCCAGAGCTATTAAAATCCTGCTTCAAATGAAATGACTCCAGAAAACTTAAAAACCTACTACCAACGAAATGACTCCAGAGCACTTAAAAACCCGCTTCCAACAAAGGATACCAAAACACTTAAAAACCCGCTTCCAAAAAAATGATTCCAGAGCACTTAAAAACCCTGTTCCAACGAAATGACTCCAGAACACTGAAAATCCTGCTTCCAATGAAATGACTCCAGAGCACTTAAAAACCAGCTTCCAAAGAAATGACTCAAGAGCACTTAAAAACCCGCTTCCAACAAATTGACTCCAGGAAACTTAAAAACCTACATCCAACAAAATGACTCCAGAGCACTTAAAAACCTGCTTCCAACGAAAGGATACCAGAACACTTAAAAATCCGCTTAATGAAGTGACCTAAGAGCACATAAAAACCCGCTTCCAACCAAATGACAAAAGAGCACTTAAAAACCTGCTTTCAACGCAATGACTCCAGAGGACTTAAAAACCCAATTCCAACAAAATGACTCCAGAGCACTTAAAGACCTGCTTCGAAAGAAATGACCCCAGAGCACTTAAAAACCTGCTTCCAAGAAGGACACCTGAACACTTAGAAACCTACTTCCAACAAAATGACTCCAGAGCACATAAAAAACCGCTTCCAACGAAATGACTCCAAGGCATTTTAAAACCGATTCGAACGAAATGACCCCAGAACACTTAAAAACCCTCTTCCAACGAAAGGAGACCCGAACACTTAAAAACCCGCTTCCAACGAAATGACTCCAGGGCATTTTAAAACCGATTCGAACTAAATGACCCCAGAACACTTAAAAACCCTCTTCCAACGAAAGGACACCCGAACACTTAAAAACCCGCTTCCAACGAAATGACTCCAGAACACTTAAAAACCCGCTTCCAAAAAAATGACTCCAGAGCACTTAAAAACCCGGTTCCAGCGAAATGACTCCAGAACACTGAAAATCCTGCTTCCAATGAAATGACTCCAGAGTAATTAAAAACCGGCTCCTAACGAAATGACTCCAGAGCACTTAAAAATGCTTCCAACGAAATGACTCCAGAGCACTAAAAAACCAGCTTCCAAAGAAATGACTCCAGAACCCTTAAAAACCTGCTTCCAAGGAAATGACTCCAGAGCACTTAAAAAAAACATTTCCAACAAAATGACTCCAGAGCACTTAAAAACACTCTTCCAACAAAATGACTCCAGAGCACTTAAAAACCCCCTTCGAACGAAATGACCCCAGAGCACTTAAAAACCCGCTTCCAAAAAGGACACCTGAACACTTAAAAACCTACTTCCAACGAAATGTTTCCAGAGAACTGAAAAACCTACTTAAACGAAATGACTCCAGAGCACTTAAAAACCCGCTTCTAACAAAATGACTCCAGAGCATTTAAAAAACCGCTTCCAACGAAATGACTCCAGGGCTTTTCAAACCCGCTTCGAAAGAAATGACCCCAGAACACTTAAAAACCCTCTTCCAACAAAAGGACAAAAGAACACTTAAAAACCTGCTTCCAACGAAATGACTCCAGAACACTTAAAAACCCGGTCCAACAAAATGACTCCAGAGCACTTAAAAACCTGCTTCCAACGAAATGACTCCAGAGCTCTTAAAAACCCGCTTCCAAGAAGGACACCTGAACACTTAAAAACCCGATTCCAACGAAATGACTCCAGAGCACTTAAAAACCTGCTTCCAAAGAAATGACTCCAGAAAACGTAAAAACCTACTACCAACGAAATAACTCCCGAGCACTTAAAAACCCGCTTCCAACAAAGGATACCAGAACACTTAAAAACCCGCTTCCAAAAAAATGACTACAGAGCACTTAAAAATCCGCTTCCAACGAAATGACTCAAGAGCCCTTAAAAACCTGCTTCCAAGGAAATGATTCCAGAGCACTTAAAAACCCGCTTCCAACAAAATGACTCCAGAGCACTTAAAAACCCGCTTCGAACGAAATGACCCCAGATCACTTAAAAACCCAACACTGAAAAACCCGCTTCGAACGAAATGACCCCAGAGCACTTAAAAACCCGCTTACTAAAAGGACACCTGAACACTTAAAAACCCGCAACCAACGAAATGACCTCAGAGCACTTAAAAACCCGGTCCAACGAAATGAGTCCAGAGCATTTCAAAACCCACTTCCAAGGAAATGACTCCAGAGCACTTAAAAACCCTCTTCCAACAAATGACTCCAGAGCACTTAAAAACCCGCTTCTAACGAATGACTCCAGAGCACTTAAAGACCCGCTTCCAAGGAAATGACTCCAGAGCACTTAAAAACCCTCTTCCAACAAAATCAACCCAGAGCACTTAAAAACCCGCTTCCAACAAAATGACTCCAGAGCACTTAAAAACCCACTTGCAAAAAGGACACCTGAGCACTTAAAAACCCGCATCCAACGAAATGACTCCAGAGCACTTAAAAACCCGGTCCAACAAAATGACTCCAGAGCACTTAAAACCTGCTTACAACAATATGACTCCAGAGCACTTAAAAACCAGCATCCAAGATGGACACATGAACAGTTAAAAAGCCGATTCCAACGAAATGACTCCAGAGCACTTAAAATCCTGCTACAAATGAAATGACTCCAGAAAACTTAAAAACCTACTACCAACGAAATGACTCCAGAGCACTTAAAAACCCGCTTCCAAGGAAATGATTCCAGAGCACTTAAAAACCCGCTTACTAAAAGGATACCTGAACACTTAAAAACCCGCAACCAACGAAATGACCTCAGAGCACTTAAAAACCCGGTCCAACGAAATGAGTCCAGAGCATTTCAAAACCCACTTCCAAGGAAATGACTCCAGAGCACTTAAAAACCCTCTTCCAACAAATGACTCCAGAGCACTTAAAAACCCGCTTCTAACGAATGACTCCAGAGCACTTAAAGACCCGCTTCCAAGGAAATGACTCCAGAGCACTTAAAAACCCGGTCCAACGAAAGACTCCAGAGTACTTAAAAACCCGCTTCCGACGAAATGACTCCAGAGCACTTAAAAAACAGCTTCCAAGAAGGACACCTGAACACTTAAAAACCCGATTCGAATGAAATGACTCCAGAGCACTTAAAAACCTGCTTCCAAGGAAATGACTCCAGAACACTTAAAAACCCAACAGTTAAAAACCGACTTCCAACCAAATGACTCCAGAGCACTTAAAAACCCGCTTCCAACAAAATGACTCCAGAGTACTTAAAAACCGGTCCAACAAAATGACTCCAGAGTACTTAAAACACGCTTCCGATTTAAATGACTCCAGAGCCCTTAAAAACCAGCTTCCAAGAAGGACACCTGAACACTTAAAAGCCCGATTCGAATGAAATGACTCCAGAGCACTTAAAAACCCGCTTCCAAGGAAATGACTCCAGAACACCTAAAAACCTACTACCAACGAAATGACTCCAGAGCACTTAAAAACCCGCTTCCAATGAAATGACTCCAGAGCACTTAAAAACCCACTTCGAATGAAATGACCCCAGAACACTTAAAAATCTGCTTCCAACGAAAGGACACCAGAACACTTAAAAACCCGCTTCCAAAGAAATGACTCAAGAGCACTTAAAAACCCGCTTCCAACAAATTGACTCCAGGAAACTTAAAAACCTACATCCAACGAAATGACTCCTGAGCACTTAAAAACCTGCTTCCAACGAAAGGATACCAGAACACTTAAAAATCCGCTTCCAATGAAGTGACCTCAGAGCACATAAAAACCCGCTTCCAACCAAATGACTCCAGAGCACTTAAAAACCTGCTTTCAACGCAATGACTCCAGAGGACTTAAAAACCCAATTCCAACAAAATGACTCCAGAGCACTTAAAGACCCGCTTCGAACGAAATGACCCCAGAGCACTTAAAACCCGCTTCCAAGAAGGACACCTGAACACTTAGAAACCTACTTCCAACGAAATGACTCCAGAGCACTTAAAAAACTGCTTCCAACGAAATGACTCCAGGGCATTTTAAACCCGATTCGAACGAAATGACCCCAGAACACTTAAAAACCCTCTTCCAACGAAAGGACACCCGAACACTTAAAAACCCGCTTCCAACGAAATGACTCCAGAACACTTAAAAACCCGGTCCAACAAAATGACTCCAGAGCACTTAAAAACCTGCTTACAACAATATGACTCCAGAGCACTTAAAAACCAGCATCCAAGATGGACACATGAACAGTTAAAAAGCCGATTCCAACGAAATGACGCCAGAGCACTTAAAATCCTGCTTCAAATGAAATGACTCCAGAAAACTTAAAAACCTACTACCAACGAAATGACTCCAGAGCACTTAAAAACCCGCTTCCAACAAAGGATACCAGAACACTTAAAAACCCGCTTCCAAAAAAATGACTACAGAGCACTTAAAAATCTGCTTCCAACGAAATGACTCAAGAGCCCTTAAAAACCTGCTTCCAAGGAAATGATTCCAGAGCACTTAAAAACCCGCTTCCAACAAAATGACTCCAGAGCACTTAAAAACCCGCTTCGAACGAAATGACCCCAGATCACTTAAAAACCCAACACTGAAAAACCCGCTTCGAACGAAATGACCCCAGAGCACTTAAAAACCCGCTTACTAAAAGGACACCTGAACACTTAAAAACCCGCAACCAACGAAATGACCTCAGAGCACTTAAAAACCCGGTCCAACGAAATGAGTCCAGAGCATTTCAAAACCCACTTCCAAGGAAATGACTCCAGAGCACTTAAAAACCCTCTTCCAACAAATGACTCCAGAGCACTTAAAAACCCGCTTCTAACAAATGACTCCAGAGCACTTAAAGACCCGCTTCCAAGGAAATGACTCCAGAGCACTTAAAAACCCTCTTCCAACAAAATCAACCCAGAACACTTAAAAACCCGCTTCCAACAAAATGACTCCAGAGCACTTAAAAACCCACTTGCAAAAAGGACACCTGAGCACTTAAAAACCCGCATCCAACGAAATGACTCCAGAGCACTTAAAAACCCGGTCCAACAAAATGACTCCAGAGCACTTAAAAACCTGCTTACAACAATATGACTCCAGAGCACTTAAAAACCAGCATCTAAGATGGACACATGAACAGTTAAAAAGCCGATTCCAACGAAATGACTCCAGAGCACTTAAAATCCTGCTACAAATGAAATGACTCCAGAAAACTTAAAAACCTACTACCAACGAAATGACTCCAGAGCACTTAAAAACCCGCTTCCAAGGAAATGATTCCAGAGCACTTAAAAACCCGCTTACTAAAAGGACACCTGAACACTTAAAAACCCGCAACCAACGAAATGACCTCAGAGCACTTAAAAACCCGGTCCAACGAAATGAGTCCAGAGCATTTCAAAACCCACTTCCAAGGAAATGACTCCAGAGCACTTAAAAACCCTCTTCCAACAAATGACTCCAGAGCACTTAAAAACCCGCTTCTAACGAATGACTCCAGAGCACTTAAAGACCCGCTTCCAAGGAAATGACTCCAGAGCACTTAAAAACCCGGTCCAACGAAAGACTCCAGAGTACTTAAAAACCCGCTTCCGACGAAATGACTCCAGAGCACTTAAAAAACAGCTTCCAAGAAGGACACCTGAACACTTAAAAACCCGATTCGAATGAAATGACTCCAGAGCACTTAAAAACCTGCTTCCAAGGAAATGACTCCAGAACACTTAAAAACCCAACAGTTAAAAACCGACTTCCAACCAAATGACTCCAGAGCACTTAAAAACCCGGTCCAACAAAAAACCCGACTCCAGAGAGTACTTAAAACACGCTTCCAACAAAATGACTCAGAGCCCTTAAAACCAGCTTCCAAGAAGGACACCTGAACACTTAAAAGCCCGATTCGAATGAAATGACTCCAGAGCACTTAAAAACCTGCTTCCAAGGAAATGACTCCAGAACACCTAAAAACCTACTACCAACGAAATGACTCCAGAGCACTTAAAAACCCGCTTCCAATGAAATGACTCCAGAGCACTTAAAAACCCACTTCGAATGAAATGACCCCAGAACACTTAAAAATCTGCTTCCAACGAAAGGACACCAGAACACTTAAAAACCCGCTTCCAAAGAAATGACTCAAGAGCACTTAAAAACCCGCTTCCAACAAATTGACTCCAGGAAACTTAAAAACCTACATCCAACGAAATGACTCCAGAGCACTTAAAAACCTGCTTCCAACGAAAGGATACCAGAACACTTAAAAATCCGCTTCCAATGAAGTGACCTCAGAGCACATAAAAACCCGCTTCCAACCAAATGACTCCAGAGCACTTAAAAACCTGCTTTCAACGCAATGACTCCAGAGGACTTAAAAACCCAATTCCAACAAAATGACTCCAGAGCACTTAAAGACCCGCTTCGAACGAAATGACCCCAGAGCACTTAAAAACCCGCTTCCAAGAAGGACACCTGAACACTTAGAAACCTACTTCCAACGAAATGACTCCAGAGCACTTAAAAAACTGCTTCCAACGAAATGACTCCAGGGCATTTTAAACCCGATTCAAACGAAATGACCCCAGAACACTTAAAAACCCTCTTCCAACAAAATGACACCAGAACACTTAAAAACCAGCTTCCAACGAAATGACTCCAGAACACTTAAAAACCGGTCCAACAAAATGACTCAGAGCACTTAAAAACCTGCTTACAACAATATGACTCCAGAGCACTTAAAAACCAGCATCCAAGATGGACACATGAACAGTTAAAAAGCCGATTCCAACAAAATGACGCCAGAGCACTTAAAATCCTGCTTCAAAAAATGACTCAGAAAACTTAAAAACCTACTACCAAATGAAATGACTCAGAAACCTTAAAACCCGCTTCCAACAAAGGACTCCAGAACACTTAAAAACCCGCTTCCAAAAAATGACTACAGAACACTTAAAAACCTGTTTCCAACAAAATGACTCCAGAGCACTTAAAAACCTGCTTCCAACGAAATGATTCCAGAGCACTTAAAAACCCGCTTCCAACAAAATGACTCCAGAGCACTTAAAAACCCGAAATGACAACAAATGACTTAAAACCCAACACTTAAAAACCTGCTTTCAACGAAATGACTCCCAGAGCACTTAAAAACCCACTTCCACTAAAATGACTCCTGAACACTTAAAACCCGCAACCAAACAAAATGACCTCAGAGCACTTAAAAACCCGCTTCCAAAAATGACTCCAGAGCATTTAAAAACCTGCTTCAAGGAAATGACTCCAGAGCACTTAAAAACCCTCCAACAAATGACTCCAGAGCACTTAAAACCCGCTCCAACAAATGACTCCAGAGCACTTAAAAACCCGCTTCAAGGAAATGACTCCAGAGCACTTAAAAACCCTCTTCCAACAAAATCAACCCAGAACACTTAAAACCCGCTTCCAACAAAATGACTCAGAGCACTTAAAAACCCACTTGCAAAAAGGACACCTGAACACTTAAAACCCATTCAACGAAATGACTCCAGAGCACTTAAAAACCAGGTCCAACAAAATGACTCCAGAGCACTTAAAAACCTGCTTACAACAAAATGACTCCAGAGCACTTAAAAACCAGCATCCAAGAAATGACACATGAACAGTTAAAAACCCGATTCCAACAAAATGACTCCAGAGCACTTAAAATCCTGCTTCAAATGAAATGACTCCAGAAAACTTAAAAACCTACTTCCAACAAAATGACTCAGAGCACTTAAAAACCCGCTTCCAACAAATGATTCCAGAGCACTTAAAAACCCGCTTACAAAAAGGACACCTGAACACTTAAAAACCCAACCAACAAAAATGACCTCAGAACACTTAAAAACCCGTCCAAAACGAAATGACTCCAGAGCACTTAAAAACCCACTTCCAACAAAATGACTCCAGAGCACTTAAAAACCCTCTTCCAACAAAATGACTCAGAGCACTTAAAAACCCGCTTCAAGAAATGACTCCAGAACACTTAAAAACCCGTTCCAACAAATGACAAAAAGAGCACTTAAAAACCTGGTCCAACGAAATGACTCAGAACACTTAAAAACCCGCTCCAACAAAATGACTCCAGAGCAAAAAAACCTGCTTCAACCAAATGACTCCAGAGCACTTAAAAACCCGCTTCCAACGAAATGACTCCAGAATACTTAAAAACCTGTCCAACAAAATGACACCAGAAACCCACAGTTAAAACCCGACTTCCAACCAAATGACTCCAGAGCACTTAAAAACCAGCTTCCAACAAAAAATGACTCAGAACACTTAAAAAGCCCGATTACAACAAAATGACTCCAGAGCACTTAAAAACCAGCATCCAAGAAAATGACTCCAGAACACTTAAAAAACCAGATTCCAAGAAATGACCTGAAAACTTAAAACCCGCTTCAAATGAAATGACTCAGAAAACTTAAAACCTACTTCCAATTAAATGACTCCAGAACACCTAAAACCCACTACCAATGAAAATGACTCAGAACACTTAAAAATCTGCTTCCAACGAAATGACTCCAGAACACTTAAAAACCCTCTTCCAACAAAATGACTCCAGAACACTTAAAAACCGCCTCCAACAAAAGGACTCCAGAAAACTTAAAAACCCGCATCCAAAAAATGACTCAAGAGCACTTAAAAACCGCTTCCAACAAAATGACTCAGAACACTTAAAAACCTACTTCCAATGAAATGACTCCAGAGCACTTAAAAACCCGCTTCCAACCAAATGACTCCAGAGCACTTAAAAACCCTTCCAATGAAATGACTCAGAGCACGCAAAAACCTGACCAAAATGACAAAGAGACTTAAAAACCTGCTTCAAACAAAATGACTCAGAGCACTTAAAACCATTTCCAACAAAATGACTCCAGAGCACTTAAAAACCCGCTTCCAACAAATGACACACAGAACACTTAAAACCCCATTCCAAGAAATGACTCAGAGCACTTAAAACCTGCTTCCAACAAAATGACTCCAGAGCACTTAAAAACCTGCTTCAACGAAATGACTCCAGAGCACTTAAAACCCTCTTCCAAAATGACCCCAGAACAAAACCCTCTTCCAACAAAATGACACCAGAACACTTAAAAACCCGCTTCCAACAAAATGACTCCAGAACACTTAAAAACCGGTCCAACAAAATGACTCCAGAGCACTTAAAAACCTGCTTACAACAATATGACTCCAGAGCACTTAAAAACCAGCATCCAAGATGGACACATGAACAGTTAAAAACCCGATTCCAATGAAATGACTCCAGAAAACCCACTTAAAATCCTGCTTCCAACAAAATGACTCAGAAAACTTAAAAAATACTACCAACGAAATGACTCCAGAGCACTTAAAAACCCGCTCCAACAAAAGGACACCAGAACACTTAAAAACCCGCTCCAAAAAATGACTCCAGAGCACTTAAAAACCTGCTTCCAACGAAATGACTCCAGAACACTTAAAAACCTGCTTCCAACGAAATGACTCCAGAGCACTTAAAACCCGCTTCAAATGAAATGACTCAAGAACACTTAAAAACCTGCTTCAAAAAAAATGACTCCAGAGCACTTAAAAACCCACATTCCAACGAAATGACTCAGAGCACTTAAAAACCAGTTCAACAAAATGACTCCAGAGCACTTAAAAACCCGCTTACAACAAAATGACTCAGAGCACTTAAAAACCAGCTTCCAAAGAAATGACTCAGAGCACACTTAAAAACCGCTTCCAAAGAAATGACTCCAAATGAAACTTAAAAACCAGCTTCAACGAAATGACTCCAGAACACTTAAAAACCTGCTTCCAACGAAAGGACACCAGAACACTTAAAAACCCACTTCCAATGAAATGACTCCAGAGCACTTAAAAACCCGCTTCAACAAAATGACTCCAGAGCACTTAAAAACCCACTTCCAACAAAATGACTCAGAGCACTTAAAAACCCTGCTTCCAATGAAATGACTCCAGAGCACTTAAAAACCCGCTTCCAACAAAATGACTCCAGAGCACTTAAAAACCATTTCCAAAAAATGACTCAGAGCACTTAAAAACCAGCTTCCAACAAAATGACTCCAGAACACTTAAAAACCTGCTTCCAACAAAAATGACTCCAGAGCACTTAAAACCCTGCTTACAACAAAATGACTCCAGAGCACTTAAAAACCAGCATCCAACAAAATGACTCCAGAGCACTTAAAACCCGGAAAACAAAATGACTCCAGAGCACTTAAAATCCTGCTTCAAATGAAATGACTCAGAAAACTTAAAAACCTACTTCCAAGAAATGACACCTGAACACTTAAAAACCTACTTCCAACAAAATGACTCCAGAGCACTTAAAAACTACATCCAACGAAATGACTCAGAAAAACCACTTAAAAACAGAAACATGACTCCAGAGCACTTAAAAACCCTCTTCCAAAGAAATGACTCCAGAGCACTTAAAAACCCGCTTCCAACAAATGACTCCAGAACACTTAAAAACCGGCTCCAACAAAATGACTCAGAGCACTTAAAAATCTGCTTCCAACGAAATGACTCCAGAACACTTAAAAAAATCCTGATTCAACAAAAATGACTCCAGAACACTTAAAAACCCGCTTCCAAATGAAATGACTCAGAGCACTTAAAAACCTGCTTTCAACGAAATGACTCCAGAACACTTAAAAACCGCTTCCAACAAAATGACTCCAGAGCACTTAAAACCCAGCTTCCAAAAGGACTCCAGAACACTTAAAAACCCGCTTCAAACCGAAATGACCCCAGAACACTTAAAAACCTGCTTCCAACGAAATGACTCCAGAACACTTAAAAACCGCTTCCAAACAAAATGACTCAAGCAATTAAAAACCAGATCTTCAAATGACTCCAGAACACTTAAAACCCTGCTTCCAAAACGAAAAAGACTCCAGAGCACTTAAAAACCTGCTTCCAATGAAATGACTCAGAACACTTAAAAACCAGGTCCAACAAAATGACTCAGAGCACTTAAAAACCGCTTCCAACAAAATGACCCAGAACACTTAAAAACCCATTCCAAAAAATGACTCCAGAGCACTTAAAAACCTGCTTCAAATGAAATGACTCAGAAAACTTAAAAACCCGGTTCCAACGAAATGACTCCAGAGCACTTAAAAACCCGCTTCCAACAAAATGACTCAGAGCACTTAAAACCCTGCTTCCAAGAAGGACACCTGAACACTTAAAAACCTGCTTCCAATGAAATGACTCAGAGCACTTAAAAAACCGGCTCCAACGAAATGACTCCAGAGCATTTTAAAAATGCTTCCAAAAAATGACTCCAGAACACTTAAAAACCCTCTTCCAACAAATGACTCCAGAGCACTTAAAAACCCGCTTCAAACGAATGACTCAGAACACTTAAAAACCGCTCCAACAAAATGACTCCAGAGCACTTAAAACCCTTCCAACAAAAATGACTCAGAGCACTTAAAAACCAGCTTCCAAGAAGGACACCTGAACACTTAAAAACCGATTTGCAAAAGGAAATGACTCTGAGCACTTAAAACCTGCTTCAAAAAATGACTCCAGAACACTTAAAAACCTACTCCAACGAAATGACTCCAGAGCACTTAAAAAATGACCCAGAACACTTAAAAATCCGCTTCCAAATGACTCAGAGCACTTAAAAACCTTCCAAGAAGGACTGACCCAGAACACTTAAAAACCTGCTTCCAACAAATGACTCCAGAACACTTAAAACCCCTTCAAAACCAGAAATGACTCAAGACTTAAAACCCTACAGTAAAAACCCGACTTCCAACAAAAATGACTCCAGAGCACTTAAAACCGGCTTAAAAACCCAGAATACTTAAAACCCGCTCCAACAAATGACTCCAGAGCACTTAAAAACCCGCCAACAAAAATGACTCCAGAACACTTAAAAATCTGCTTCAAGAAAATGACTCAGAACACTTAAAAACCCGCTTCCAACCAAATGACTCCAGAGCACTTAAAACCTGCTTCCAACAAAATGACTCCAGAGCACTTAAAAACCTTTTCAAAAATGACTCCAGAACACTTAAAAACCCGCTCCAAAAAAATGACTCCAGAGCACTTAAAAACCCGCTTCCAATGAAATGACCCCAGAGCACTTAAAAACCGCTTCAAAAAAATGGACACCTGAACACTTAAAAAACCTACTTCCAACAAAATGACTCCAGAGCACTTAAAAACCCGCTCAAAAAATGACTTCCAAAAACCTACTAACAAAATGACTCAGGGCATTTTAAAACCCGCTTCCAATGACCCAGAACACTTAAAAACCCTCTTCCAACGAAATGACACCTGAACACTTAAAAACCTGCTTCCAACGAAATGACTCAGAACACTTAAAAACCGGTCCAACAAAATGACTCAGAGCACTTAAAACCTGCTTACAACAATATGACTCCAGAGCACTTAAAAACCAGCATCCAAGATGGACACATGAACAGTTAAAAAGCGATTCAACGAAATGACGCCAGAGCACTTAAAATCCTGCTTCAAATGAAATGACTCCAGAAAACTTAAAAACCTACTACCAACGAAATGACTCCAGAGCACTTAAAAACCCGCTTCCAACAAAGGATACCAGAACACTTAAAAACCCGCTTCCAAAAAAATGACTCCAGAGCACTTAAAAACCCGGTTCCAACGAAATGACTCCAGAACACTGAAAATCCTGCTTCCAATGAAATGACTCCAGAGCACTTAAAAACCAGCTTCCAAAGAAATGACTCAAGAGCACTTAAAAACCCGCTTCCAACAAATTGACTCCAGGAAACTTAAAAACCTACATCCAACGAAATGACTCCAGAGCACTTAAAAACCCAGTCCAACAAAATGACTCCAGAGCACTTAAAAATCCGCTTCCAATGAATGACCTCAGAGCACATAAAAACCAGCATCCAAGAAATGACAAAAGAGCACTTAAAAACCTGCTTTCAACGAAATGACTCAGAGGACTTAAAATCCCAATTCAAACAAAAATGACTCCAGAAAACTTAAAACCTACTACCAACGAAATGACTCCAGAGCACTTAAAAACCTGCTTCCAACAAAGGACACCTGAACACTTAAAAACCTACTTCCAAAAAAATGACTCCAGAGCACTTAAAACCTAGGTTCCAACGAAAATGACTCCAGAACACTTAAAAACCGCTTCCAATGAAATGACTCCAGGGCATTTAAAACCTAGCTTCCAAAGAAATGACTCCAGAACACTTAAAAACCCTCTTCCAACAAAATTGACTCCAGAAACTTAAAAACCTACATCCAAAATCTAAAATGACTCAGAACACTTAAAACCCAGTCCAACAAAATGACTCCAGAGCACTTAAAACCCTGCTTACAACAATATGACTCAGAGCACTTAAAACCAGCTTCCAAAGAAATGACTCAAGAGCACTTAAAAACCCGCTTCCAACAAATTGACTCCAGGAAACTTAAAAACCAGCTTTCAACGAAATGACTCCAGAGCACTTAAAAATCTGCTTCCAACGATAGGACACCAGAACACTTAAAAATCCACTTCCAATGAAGTGACCTCAGAGCACATAAAAACCCGCTTCCAACCAAATGACTCCAGAGCACTTAAAAACCTGCTTTCAACGCAATGACTCCAGAGGACTTAAAAACCCAATTCCAACAAAATGACTCCAGAGCACTTAAAGACCCGCTTCAAACGAAATGACCCCAGAGCACTTAAAAACCCGCTTCCAAGAAGGACACCTGAACACTTAGAAACCTACTTCCAACGAAATGACTCCAGAGCACTTAAAAAACCGCTTCCAACGAAATGACTCCAGGGCAATTTAAAACAGATTCGAACGAAATGACCCCAGAACACTTAAAAACCCTCTTCCAACGAAAAGACACCCGAACACTTAAAAACCCGCTTCCAACGAAATGACTCCAGAACACTTAAAAACCCGCTTCCAACGAAATGACTCCAGAACACTTAAAAACCCGGTCCAACAAAATGACTCCAGAGCTCTTAAAAACCAGCATCCAAGATGGACACATGAACAGTTAAAAAGCTGATTCCAACGAAATGACTCCAGAGCACTTAAAATCCTGCTACAAATGAAATGACTCCAGAAAACTTAAAAACCTACTACCAACGAAATGACTCCAGAGCACTTAAAAACCCGCTTCCAAGGAAATGATTCCAGAGCACTTAAAAACCCGCTTACTAAAAGGACACCTGAACACTTAAAAACCCGCAACCAACGAAATGACCTCAGAGCACTTAAAAACCGGTCCAACGAAATGAGTCAGAGCATTTCAAAACCCACTTCAAGGAAATGACTCAGAGCACTTAAAAACCCTCTTCCAACAAATGACTCCAGAGCACTTAAAAATGACCCAGAGCACTTAAAGACCCGCTTCCAACAAATGACTCCAGAGCACTTAAAACCCTCTTCCAACAAAATGACTCCAGAGCACTTAAAAACCCGCTCCAACAAAATGACTCCAGAGTACTTAAAACCCCGCATCAAACGCTTGACTCAGAGCACTTAAAAACCGGTCCAGAGACTCCAGAGTACTAAAAACAGCTCAGAGCACTTAAAAACAGCTTCAAGAAGGACACCTGAACACTTAAAAACCGATTCAATGAAATGACTCCAGAGCACTTAAAAACCTGCTTCCAAGGAAATGACTCCAGAACACTTAAAAACCCAACAGTTAAAAACCGACTTCCAACCAAATGACTCCAGAGCACTTAAAAACCCGCTTCCAACGAAATGACTCCAGAATACTTAAAAACCCGGTCCAACAAAATGACTCCAGAGTACTTAAAACACGCTTCCGACGAAATGACTCCAGAGCCCTTAAAAACCAGCTTCCAAGAAGGACACCTGAACACTTAAAAGCCCGATTCGAATGAAATGACTCCAGAGCACTTAAAAACCCGCTTCCAAGGAAATGACTCCAGAACACCTAAAAACCTACTACCAACGAAATGACTCCAGAGCACTTAAAAACCCGCTTCCAATGAAATGACTCCAGAGCACTTAAAAACCCACTTCGAATGAAATGACCCCAGAACACTTAAAAATCTGCTTCCAACGAAAGGACACCAGAACACTTAAAAACCCGCTTCCAAAGAAATGACTCAAGAGCACTTAAAAACCCGCTTCCAACAAATTGACTCCAGGAAACTTAAAAACCTACATCCAACGAAATGACTCCTGAGCACTTAAAAACCTGCTTCCAACGAAAGGGATACCAGAACACTTAAAAATCCGCTTCAATGAAGTGACCTCAGAGCACATAAAAACCCGCTTCCAACCAAATGACTCCAGAGCACTTAAAAACCTGCTTTCAACGCAAATGACTCCAGAGGACTTAAAAACCCAATTCAACAAAATGACTCCAGAGCACTTAAAGACCCGCTTGAACAGAAATGACCCCAGAGCACTTAAAAACCTCTTCAAGAAGGACACCTGAACACTTAGAAACCTACTTCCAACAAAATGACTCAGAGCACTTAAAAAACTGCTTCCAACGAAATGACTCCAGGGCATTTTAAACCCGGTCGAACGAAATGACCCCAGAACACTTAAAAACCCTCTTCCAAATCGAAAGGACACCCGAACACTTAAAAAACCGCCTCAACGAAATGACTCCAGAACACTTAAAAACCCGGTCCAACAAAATGACTCCAGAGCACTTAAAAACCTGCTTACAACAATATGACTCCAGAGCACTTAAAAACCAGCATCCAAGATGGACACATGAACAGTTAAAAAGCCGATTCCAACGAAATGACGCCAGAGCACTTAAAATCCTGCTTCAAAATGAAATGACTCCAGAAAACTTAAAACCTACTACCAACAAAATGACTCCAGAGCACTTAAAACCCGCTTCCAACAAATTGACTACCAGAACACTTAAAAACCCGCTAAAATGACTCAAGAGCACTTAAAAACCCGGTTCCAACGAAATGACTCCAGAACACTGAAAATCCTGCTTCCAATGAAATGACTCCAGAGCACTTAAAAACCAGCTTCCAAAGAAATGACTCAAGAGCACTTAAAAACCCGCTTCCAACAAATTGACTCCAGGAAACTTAAAAACCTACATCCAACGAAATGACTCCAGAGCACTTAAAACCTGCAGAGGATACCAGAACACTTAAAAATCCGCTTCCAACAAAAAATGACAAAGAGCACATAAAAACCCGCTTCCAACCAAATGACAAAAGAGCACTTAAAAACCTGAACTCCAGAGGACTTAAAAACCCAATTCCAACAAAATGACTCCAGAGCACTTAAAGACCCTTGAACAAATGACCCCAGAGCACTTAAAAACCTGCTTCCAAGAAGGACACCTGAACACTTAGAAACCTACTTCCAACGAAATGACTCCAGAGCACTTAAAAACCTACTTCCAACGAAATGACTCCAGAGTACTTAAAAAACCGCTTCGAACGAAATGACTCCAGGGCATTTTAAACCTAATTCGAACGAAATGACCCCAGAACACTTAAAAACCCTCTTCCAACGAAAGGACACCCGAACACTTAAAAACCCGCTTCCAACGAAATGACTCCAGAACACTTAAAAACCCAGTCCAACAAAATGACTCCAGAGCACTTAAAACCCTGCTTACAACAATATGACTCCAGAGCACTTAAAAACCAGCTTCCAAAGAAATGACTCAAGAGCACTTAAAAACCCGCTTCCAACAAATTGACTCCAGGAAACTTAAAAACCAGCTTTCAACGAAATGACTCCAGAGCACTTAAAAATCTGCTTCCAACGATAGGACACCAGAACACTTAAAAATCCACTTCAAATGAAGTGACCTCAGAGCACATAAAAACCCGCTTCCAACCAAATGACTCCAGAGCACTTAAAAACCTGCTTTCAACGCAATGACTCCAGAGGACTTAAAAACCCAATTCCAACAAAATGACTCCAGAGCACTTAAAGACCCGCTTCGAACGAAATGACCCCAGAGCACTTAAAAACCCGCTTCCAAGAAGGACACCTGAACACTTAGAAACCTACTTCCAACGAAATGACTCCAGAGCACTTAAAAAACCGCTTCCAACGAAATGACTCCAGGGCAATTTAAAACAGATTCGAACGAAATGACCCCAGAACACTTAAAAACCCTCTTCCAAAAAAAGACCTCTTCCAAAACCCGCTTCCAACGAAATGACTCCAGAACACTTAAAAACCGGTCCAACAAAATGACTCAGAACACTTAAAAACCTGCCAACAAATATGACTCAGAGCACTTAAAAACCAGCATCCAAGATGGACACATGAACAGTTAAAAAGCCGATTCCAACGAAATGACTCAGAGCACTTAAAATCCTGCTACAAATGAAATGACTCAGAAAACTTAAAAACCTACTACCAACAAAATGACTCAGAGCACTTAAAAACCCGCTTCAAAAAATGATTCCAGAGCACTTAAAAACCGCTTAACAAAAGGACACCTGAACACTTAAAAACCCGCAACCAACGAAATGACCTCAGAGCACTTAAAAAAAAATGACCAAAGAGCACTTAAAAACCCACTTCCAACGAAATGACTCCAGAGCACTTAAAACCCTCTTCCAACAAATGACTCCAGAACACTTAAAACCCTTTCCAACAAATGACTCAGAGCACTTAAAAACCCGCTTCAAAAAAAATGACTCCAGAGCACTTAAAACCCGCTTCCAAAAAATGACTCCAGAGCACTTAAAAACCCTTTCCAAAAAATGACTCCAGAGCACTTAAAAACCCGCTTCTAAAAAGGACTCCAGAGCACTTAAAAACCCGCTTCAACAAAATGACTCCAGAGCACTTAAAAACCCACTTCCAACAAAATGACTCCAGAGCACTTAAAAACACTTAAAAAGGACACACCAAAAAACCGCAGGAAAAATGACTCAGAGCACTTAAAAACCGGTCCAACGAAATGACTCAGAGTACTTAAAACCCGCTTCCAACAAAATGACTCCAGAGCACTTAAAAACCAGCTTCCAAGAAGGACACCTGAACACTTAAAAACCCGGTTCAATGAAATGACTCCAGAGCACTTAAAAACCTGCTTCCAAGAAATGACTCCAGAAAACTTAAAACCTACTACAAGGAAAATGACCAACTTAAACCCAAATGACTCAAAAAAAAACCCTGCTTCCAAGAAATGACTCCAGACACTTAAAAACCCTACTTAAAAACTCAGAACACTTAAAAAATGACTCCAACAAAATGACTCAGAGTACTTAAAAACCGCTTCCAAATGACTCCCAGAGCACTTAAAAACTGCTTCAAGAAGGACACCTGAACACTTAAAAACCTGATTCAATGAAATGACTCAAGAGCACTTAAAAACCCGCTTCAACAAAATGACTCAGAAAACTTAAAAACCTACTACCAACGAAATGACTCCAGAGCACTTAAAAACCCGCTTCCAACGAAATGATACCAGAACACTTAAAAACCGCTTCCAATGAAATGACCTCAGAGCACATAAAAAATCGCTTCCAACAAAATGACAAAGAGCACTTAAAACCTGCTTTCAACGCAAATGACTCCAGAGGACTTAAAAACCCAATTCCAACAAAATGACTCCAGAGCACTTAAAACCCGCTTCCAACGAAATGACCCCAGAGCACTTAAAAACCCGCTTCCAAAGAAGGACACCTGAACACTTAAAAACCTACTTCCAACGAAATGACTCCAGAGCACTTAAAAACTGCTTCCAACGAAATGACTCAGGGCATTTTAAACCCGATTCAACGAAATGACTCCAGAACACTTAAAACCCTCTTCCAACAAAATGACTCCCTCCGCACTTAAAACCCGCTTCCAACAAAATGACTCCAGAACAATTAAAAACCCGGTCCAACAAAATGACTCCAGAACACTTAAAAACCAGCATCCAAATGACTCAGAACACTTAAAAACCTGCTTCAACGAAATGACTCCAGAGCACTTAAAATCCTGCTTCAAATGAAATGACCTCAGAAAACTTAAAAACCTACTTTCCAACCAAATGACTCCAGAGCACTTAAAAACCTGCTTCCAACAAAATGACTCCAGAACACTTAAAAACCAATTCCAACAAAATGACTCAGAGCACTTAAAAACCGCTTCCAACAAAATGACTCAGAGCACTTAAAAACCAGCTTCCAAGAAATGACACCAGAACACTTAAAAACCTACTTCCAACAAAATGACTCCAGAGCACTTAAAAACCTGCTTCCAATGAAATGACTCAGGGCATTTTAAAAACCTGATTGAAAAATGACCCCAGAACACTTAAAAACCCTTTCCAACGAAAGGACACCAGAACACTTAAAAACCCGCTTCCAAAAAAATGACTCCAGAACACTTAAAAACCCAGTCCAACAAAATGACTCCAGAGCACTTAAAAACCTGCTTACAACAATATGACTCAGAGCACTTAAAAACCAGCTTCAAAAAATGACTCAAGAGCACTTAAAAACCCGCTTCCAACAAATTGACTCCAGGAAACTTAAAAACCAGCTTTCAAATGAAATGACTCAGAGCACTTAAAAACCTGCTTCCAACGAAATGACACCAGAACACTTAAAAACCCGCTTCCAATGAAATGACCTCAGAGCACTTAAAACCCGCTTCAAAAGAAATGACTCCAGAACACTTAAAACCTACTTCAACAAATGACTCAGAGCACTTAAAACCCGCTTCCAACAAATGACTCCAGAGCACTTAAAACCCGATTCAACGAAATGACTCCAGAACACTTAAAAACCCTCTTCCAATGAAAAGGACACCAGACACTTAAAAACCCGAAACAAAATGACTCAGAGCACTTAAAAACCAGCTTCCAACGAAATGACTCCAGAGCACTTAAAAACCTGTCCAACAAAAAAACTCCAGAGCACAGAAAAACCCGCTTAAAAAAATGACCCAGAGCACTTAAAAACCTAATTCAATGAAATGACTCCAGAGCACTTAAAACCAGCATCCACAAAATGACTCCAGAACACTTAAAAACCGATTCCAACAAAATGACTCCAGAGCACTTAAAAACCCGCTTCAAATGAAATGACACCAGAAAACTTAAAAACCTACTTCCAACAAAATGACTCAGAGCACTTAAAAACCCGCTCCAACAAAATGACTCAGAACACTTAAAAACCAGCTTCCAACCCACTCCAGAACAGTTAAAAACCTGATTCCAAAAAATGACTCCAGAGCACTTAAAACCCGCTTCAAACGAAATGACTCCAGAAAACTTAAAAACCTACTTCCAACAAAATGACTCCAGAGCACTTAAAAACCCGCTTCAATGGAAATGACTCAGAGCACTTAAAACCCCAACTTACAAAAAGGACACCAGAACACTTAAAAACCCTCTTCCAAATGACTGAAAAAAACCCGACTCCAGAGCACTTAAAAACCCGCTTTCCAAGGAAATGACACCAGAACACTTAAAAACCTACTCCAACAAAATGACTCCAGAGCACTTAAAAACCTGCTTCCAACGAAATGACTCAGAGCATTTTAAAACCCGCTTCAAAGAAATGACCTCAGAACACTTAAAAACCCTCTTCCAACAAAATGACTCCAGAGCACTTAAAAACCCGCTTCCAAAAAATGACTCAGAAAGCACTTAAAACCCACTTCCAACAAAATGACTCCAGAGCACTTAAAAACCCGCTTCCAAAAAATGACCCCAGAACACTTAAAAACCCACTTCCAAAAAATGACACCAGAGCACTTAAAAATCCGCTCCAACGAAATGACTCAGAGCACACTAAAAACCTTTCCAACCAAATGACTCCAGAGCACTTA
The DNA here is from genome assembly GCA_036365155.1 of Meriones psammophilus. Taxonomy (NCBI): domain Eukaryota; kingdom Metazoa; phylum Chordata; class Mammalia; order Rodentia; family Muridae; genus Meriones; species Meriones psammophilus. The sequence goes on along the minus strand of JAEOAE010002480.1, from coordinate 113,304 downwards.
AAAACCGCTTCCAAGAATGACTCCAGAACACTTAAAAACCGCTTCAAAAAATGACTCCAGAGCACTTAAAAACCTGCTTAATGAAAATGACTCCAGAACACTTAAAAACCCAACTTCAACAAAAATGACTCCAGAGCACTTAAAAACCTACTTCCAACAAAATGACTCCAGAGCACTTAAAAACCAAAATGACTCCAGAGGCACTTAAAACGAAATGACTCAGAGCACTTAAAAACCAGCTTCCAACAAATGACTCCAGAACACTTAAAAACCCGCTTCAAACAAAAATGACTCAGAGCACTTAAAACCCGCTTCCAACAAAATGACTCAGAGCACTTAAAAACCTACTTCCAACAAAATGACTCCAGAGCACTTAAAAACCCACTTCCAATGAAATGACACCAGAGCACTTAAAAACCCGCTCCAAATGGAAATGACTCCAGAAAACTTAAAAATGATCTGCTTCCAAAACCTAAATGACTCCAGAGCACTTAAAAACCCGCTTCCAATGAAATGACTCCAGAGCACTTAAAAACCCGCTTCCAACAAATTGACTCCAGGAAACTTAAAAACCTACATCCAACGAAATGACTCCAGAGCACTTAAAACCTGCTTCCAACGAAGGATACAGAACACTTAAAAATCCGCTTCCAATGAAGTGACCTCAGAGCACATAAAAACCCGCTTCCAACCAAATGACAAAAGAGCACTTAAAAACCTGCTTTCAACGCAATGACTCCAGAGGACTTAAAAACCCAATTCCAACAAAATGACTCCAGAGCACTTAAAGACCCGCTTCGAACGAAATGACCCCAGAGCACTTAAAAACCCGCTTCCAAGAAGGACACCTGAACACTTAGAAACCTACTTCCAACGAAATGACTCCAGAGCACTTAAAAAACTGCTTCCAACGAAATGACTCCAGGGCATTTTAAACCCGATTCGAACGAAATGACCCCAGAACACTTAAAAACCCTCTTCCAACGAAAGGACACCCGAACACTTAAAAACCCGCTTCCAACGAAATGACTCCAGAACACTTAAAAACCCGGTCCAACAAAATGACTCCAGAGCACTTAAAAACCTGCTTACAAATGGACACTCAGAGCACTTAAAAACCAGCATCCAAATGAAATGACTCAAAAGCACTTCCAAACCCGACACTTAAAACCTGCTAAAATTGACTCAGAAAACTTAAAACCAGCTTTCCAAATGAAATGACTCCAGAGCACTTAAAAATCTGCTTCCAACAAAATGACACAGAACACTTAAAAACCCGCTTCCAATGAAATGACTCAGAGCACTTAAAAACCCGCTTCCAACAAAATGACTCCAGAACACTTAAAAACCTGCTTCCAATGAAATGACTCCCAGAGCACTTAAAAACCCGCTTCCAACTAAATGACTCTGAGACACTTAAAAACCCGATTGAGAACAAAATGACCAGAACACTTAAAAACCTGCTTCCAAAGAAAAAGACACCAGAACACTTAAAACCCACTTCCAACGAAATGACTCCAGAACACTTAAAACCTGCTTCCAACAAAATGACTCAGAACACTTAAAAACCCAGATTCCAACAAAATGACTCAGAACACTTAAAAACCCTCTTCCAACAAAAACACTCCAGAGCACTTAAAAACCAGCTTCCAAATGAAATGACTCCAAGAGCACTTAAAAACCAGCTTCCAACAAAATGACTCCAGAAAACTTAAAAACCTGCTTTGACTCAGAGCACTTAAAAACCTTGTCCAACAAAGCACTCAGAGAACACTTAAAAACCTGCTTCCAAAATGGACTCCAGAACACTTAAAAACCGCTTCAACACTCCAGAGCACTTAAAAACCTGCTTCAAAATGAAATGACACCAGAACACTTAAAAACCTACTTCCAACGAAATGACTCCAGAGCACTTAAAAACCGCTTCCAAACGAAATGACTCCAGAGCAATTAAAAACCCGATTCGAACAAAATGACTCCAGAACACTTAAAAACCCTCTTCCAAAAAAATGACTCAGAACACTTAAAAACCCGCTTCCAACAAAAAACTCAAGAACACTTAAAAACCTTCCAACGGAAATGACAACCCGATTCCAAAAAATGACTCCAGAGCACTTAAAAACCTGCTTCCAACAAAATGACTCCAGAGCACTTAAAAACCAGCATCCAAAGAAATGACACCTGAACACTTAAAAACCCGATTCCAACGAAATGACTCCAGAGCACTTAAAACCTGCTTCCAAAAAATGACTCCAGAAAACTTAAAAACCTACTACCAACAAAATGACTCCAGAGCACTTAAAAACCCGCTTCCAACAAAGGATGACTCAGAACACTTAAAAACCCGCTTCCAAAAAAATGACTCAGAGCACTTAAAAACCCCGCCTAACGAAATGACTCAAGAGCACTGAAAACCTGCTTTCAAAAAAATGACTCAGAGCACTTAAAAACCCGCTTCCAACAAAATAACTCAGAGCACTTAAAAACCCGCTTCCAAAAAATGACCCCAGAGCACTTAAAAACCCGCTTTCAAAAAATGACACCAGAACACTTAAAAACCCGCAACCAACAAAAATGACCTCAGAGCACTTAAAAACCGGTCCAATGAAATGAGTCCAGAGCATTTAAAAACCCACTTCCAAGGAAATGACTCCAGAGCACTTAAAAACCTCTTCCAAACAAAACTCCAGAACTCAGAGCTTAAAACCCGCTTCAAAAAAATGACTCCAGAGCACGTTAAAACCCGGTCCAAGGAAATGACTCAGAGCACTTAAAAACCCGCTTCCAACAAAATGACTCCAGAGCACTTAAAAACCTGCAAAAAAAAATGACACCTGAAACTTAAAAACCCGCTCCAACGAAATGACTCAGAGCACTTAAAAACCCGCTTCCAACAAAATGACTCCAGAGCACTTAAAAACCCGCTTACTAAAATGACTCCTGAACACTTAAAAACCCAGAACCAACAAAATGACACCAGAACACTTAAAAACCCTTCCAATGAAATGACTCCAGAGCATTTAAAACCCACTCCAAGGAAATGACTCAGAAAACTTAAAAACCTGCTTCCAACAAAATGACTCCAGAGCACTTAAAAACCCGCTTCTAACAAATGACTCCAGAGCACGAAAAAACCGCTTCCAACAAATGACTCCAGAAACTTAAAAACCTGCATCCAAATAAAATGACTCAGAGCACTTAAAAACCCACTTCCAAAAAGGACACCTGAGCACTTAAAAACCCGCATCCAACGAAATGACTCCAGAGCACTTAAAAACCCGCTTCCAACCAAATGACTCCAGAGCACTTAAAAACCTGCTTTCAACGCAATGACTCCAGAGGACTTAAAAACCCAATTCCAACAAAATGACTCCAGAGCACTTAAAGACCCGCTTCGAACGAAATGACCCCAGAGCACTTAAAAACCCGCTTCCAAGAAGGACACCTGAACACTTAGAAACCTACTTCCAACGAAATGACTCCAGAGCACTTAAAAAACTGCTTCCAACGAAATGACTCCAGGGCATTTTAAACCCGATTCGAACGAAATGACCCCAGAACACTTAAAAACCCTCTTCCAACGAAAGGACACCCGAACACTTAAAAACCCGCTTCCAACGAAATGACTCCAGAACACTTAAAAACCCGGTCCAACAAAATGACTCCAGAGCACTTAAAAACCTGCTTACAACAATATGACTCCAGAGCACTTAAAAACCAGCATCCAAGATGGACACATGAACAGTTAAAAAGCCGATTCCAACGAAATGACTCCAGAGCACTTAAAATCCTGCTTCAAATGAAATGACTCCAGAAAACTTAAAAACCTACTACCAACGAAATGACTCCAGAGCACTTAAAAACCCGCTTCCAACAAAGGATACCAGAACACTTAAAAACCCGCTTCCAAAAAAATGACTCCAGAGCACTTAAAAACCCGGTTCCAACGAAATGACTCCAGAACACTGAAAATCCTGCTTCCAATGAAATGACTCCAGAGCACTTAAAAACCAGCTTCCAAAGAAATGACTCCAGAGCACTTAAAAACCAGCTTCCAACAAATTGACTCCAGGAAACTTAAAAACCAGCTTTCAATGAAATGACTCCAGAGCACTTAAAAATCTGCTTCCAACGATAGGACACCAGAACACTTAAAAATCCACTTCCAATGAAGTGACCTCAGAGCACATAAAAACCGCTTCAAACAAATGACAAAGAGCACTTAAAAACCTGCTTTCAACGCAAATGACTCAGAGGACTTAAAAACCCAATTCAAACAAAATGACTCCAGAGCACTTAAAGACCCGCTTCAACGAAATGACCCCAGAGCACTTAAAACCCGCTTCCAAGAAGGACAAATGAACACTTAGAAACCTACTTCCAACGAAATGACTCAGAGCACTTAAAAACCGCTTCCAACGAAATGACTCAGGGCAATTTAAAACAGATTCAAACGAAATGACCCCAGAACACTTAAAACCCCTCTTCCAATGAAAAGACACCAAACACTTAAAAACCCGCTTCCAACGAAATGACTCCAGAACACTTAAAACCCGGTCCAACAAAATAAAAAAACCTGAACAAAATGACTCCAGAACACTTAAAAACCAGCATCCAAGATGGAAAACCCGGTCCAACAAAATGACTCCAGAGCACTTAAAAACCTGCTTGACTCCAGAAAAAAAACCTATGACTCCAGAGCACTTAAAAACCAGCATCCAAGAAAGGATACAGAACACTTAAAAACCGTTTCAAAAAATGACTCCAGAGCACTTAAAAACCCGGTTCCAAAAAATGACTCCAGAACACTTAAAATCCTGCTTCCAATGAAATGACTCCAGACAAAAAAACCGCTTACTGAAATGACTCAAGAAAACTTAAAAACCTACTAACAAAAAATGAACACTTAAAACCCGCTCCAAAAAGTGACCAGAGCACTTAAAAACCCGCTTCAACCAAATGACTCAGAGCACTTAAAAACCCTCTTCCAACAAATGACTCCAGAGCACTTAAAAACCGCTTCCAACAAAATGACTCCAGAGCACTTAAAAACCCGCTTCAATGAAATGACCCCAGAGCACTTAAAAACCCTTCAACAAAATGAAAAACCTTAAAAACCTGCTTCCAACAAAATGACTCCAGAGCACTTAAAAACCCTTCCAAGGACTAAAAGGACACCTGAACACTTAAAAACCCTTCCAACTCAGAGCCCTTAAAACCAGACAAGGGACACTTAAAAAAAGCCCGATTCCAAATGACCTCAGAGCACTTAAAAACCCGGTCCAACAAAATGAGAGAGCACAAAACCCTGCTTCAAAACCCAGAGCTTTAAAAATTGAAACAGCTTCCAAATGACTCCAGAGCACTTAAAAACCCAATTCCAACAAATGACTCCAGAGCACTTAAAAACCGCTTTCTAACGAATGACTCAGAGCACTTAAAAACCCGCTTCCAAGGAAATGACTCCAGAACACTTAAAAACCTCTTCCAACAAAATGACCTCAGAGCACTTAAAAACCCGCTTCCAACAAAATGACACCTGAGCACTTAAAAACCCGACTTCCAAAAATGACACCAGAGCACTTAAAAACCGCTTCCAACAAAATGACTCCAGAGTACTTAAAACCCGACTCCAGAACACTTAAAAACCTGTCCAAATGACTCCAGAGCACTTAAAAACCAGCAACAAGAAGGACACACTTAAAAAAACCACTTAAAAGCTCCGAGCACTTAAAAACCAGAAATGACTCCAGAACACTTAAAAACCCGCTTCCAAAAAATGACTCCAGAAAACTTAAAAACCTCACTACACAACAATGAAATGACTCAGAAAACTTAAAAACCGGCTTCCAACAAAATGACTCCAGAGCACTTAAAAACCCGCTTCTAACAAAATGACTCCAGAGCACTTAAAAAACCTACATCCAACGAAATGACTCAGAGCACTTAAAAACTGCTTCCAACAAAGGATACCAGAACACTTAAAAATCCGCTTCCAACAAAGTGACCTCAGAACACATAAAACCCGCTTTCCAACTAAATGACAAAAGAGCACTTAAAAACCTGCTTTCAACGCAATGACTCCAGAGGACTTAAAAACCCAATTCCAACAAAATGACTCCAGAGCACTTAAAGACCCGCTTCCAACGAAATGACTCCAGAGCACTTAAAAACCCGCAACCAAGAAGGACACCTGAACACTTAAAAACCTACTTCCAACAAAATGACTCCAGAGCACTTAAAAACCTGCTTCAACGAAATGACTCAGAGCATTTTAAACCCGATTCCAACGAATGACCCCAGAACACTTAAAAACCCTCTTCCAATGAAAGGACACCCAACACTTAAAAACCCACTTAAAAACCCACAATGACTCCAGAACAATTAAAAACCTGGTCCAACAAAATGACTCCAGAGCACTTAAAACCAGCATCCAAGATGGACACATGAACACTTAAAAACCCGATTCCAACAAATGACTCCAGAGCACTTAAAAAATCGCTGCTTCAAAATGAAATGACTCCAGAAAACTTAAAACCTACTACCAACAAAATGACTCCAGAGCACTTAAAAACCCGCTTCCATCAAAATGACTCCAGAACACTTAAAAACCCGCTTCAAAAAAATGACTCAGAACACTTAAAACCCGGGTTCCAAATTCAACGAAATGACTCCAGAACACTTAAAAACCTGCTTCCAATGAAATGACTCAGAGCACTTAAAAACCAGCTTCCAAAGAAATGACTCAAGAGCACTTAAAAAAACCGCTTCCAACAAAAGGATACCAGAACACTTAAAAATCCGCTTCCAATGAAGTGACTCAGAACACATAAAAACCCGCTTCCAACCAAAATGACAAAAGAGCACTTAAAAACCTGCTTTCAACGAAATGACTCAGAGGACTTAAAAACCCAATTCAACAAAATGACTCCAGAGCACTTAAAACCCAACTTAAAAACCGAACAAAATGACCCAGAGCACTTAAAAAACCGCTTCCAAGAAGGACACCTGAACACTTAAAACCTAACCTTCCAACGAAATGACTCCAGAGCACTTAAAAACCGCTTCCAACAAAATGACCCCAGAACACTTAAAAACCCTCTTCCAAAAACCGACTTCAAAATGACACCAGAACACTTAAAAACCTGCTTCCAACGAAATGACTCCAGAACACTTAAAAACCCAGTCCAACAAAATGACTCCAGAGCACTTAAAAACCCTGCTTACAAACAATATGACTCCAGAGCACTTAAAAACCAGCTTCCAAAGAAATGACTCAAGAACACTAAAAACCCGCTTCCAACAAATTGACTCCAGGAAACTTAAAACCAGCTTTCAACGAAATGACTCAGAGAGCACTTAAAAATCTGCTTAAAAACCAGCCAACAAAAGGATACTCAGAACACCCGCTAAAAACAAAGAGCACTTAAAACCTGCTCCGCTTCAACAAAATGAAGTGACCTCAGAGCACTTAAAAACCAGCATCCAAGAAGGACACCTGAACACTTAAAACCTACTTCCAACGAAATGACTCCAGAGCACTTAAAAAACCGCTTCCAAAGAAATGACTCAGGGCAATTTAAAACCCGGTCAACGAAATGAAATGACCCCAGAACACTTAAAACCCTCTTCCAATGAAAAGACACCTGAACACTTAAAAACCGCTTCCAACGAAATGACTCCAGAACACTTAAAAACCCGGTCCAACAAAATGACTCCAGAGCACTTAAAAACCTGCTTACAACAATATGACTCCAGAGCACTTAAAAACCAGCATCCAAGATGGACACATGAACAGTTAAAAAGCCGATTCCAACGAAATGACTCCAGAGCACTTAAAATCCTGCTTCAAATGAAATGACTCCAGAAAACACTTAAAAACCTACTTCCAACAAATGACTCCAGAGCACTTAAAAACCCGCTTCCAAAAAAATGACTCCAGAGCAATTAAAAACCGCTTCCAAAATGACTCCAGAACACTTTTCAAAACTGCTTCCAAGAAATGACTCCAGAACACTTAAAAACCTGCTTCCAACAAAATGACCAACAAAAGGACAAAAGAACACTTAAAAACCTGCTTCCAACGAAATGACTCAGAGCACTTAAAAACCCGCTCCAACAAAATGACTCAGAGCACTTAAAAACCTCTTCCAACAAAATGACTCCAGAGCACTTAAAAACCCGCTTTCAAAATGAAGGACACCTGAACCTGAACACTTAAAAACCCGATTCCAACGAAAACCTGACTGACTCAGAGCACTTAAAACCTGCTTCCAAAGAAATGACTCCAGAAAACGAAAAAAACTACTACTCAGGGCCAAACCCGCTTAAATAACCGACTCAGAACCAAAAAAACCCGCTCTTCCAACAAAGGACAAAGAACACTTAAAAACCTGCTTCCAAAAAAAAACCAGACTCAGAACACTTAAAAACCCGGTCCAACAAAATGACTCAAGAGCACTTAAAAACCTGCTTCCAAGGAAATGACTCAGAGCACTTAAAAAACCCGATTCCAACAAAATACACCAGAACACTTAAAAACCCGATTCAAAAAAATGACTCCAGAGCACTTAAAAACCCGCTTACAAAAATTGACTCCAGAACACTTAAAAACCAGCTTTCAACAAAATGACCTCAGAGCACTTAAAAACCTGCTTCCAACGAAATGACTCCAGAAAACGTAAAAACCTACTACCAAATGAAATGACTCCAGAGCACTTAAAAACCCTCTTCCAACAAAATGACTCCAGAGCACTTAAAAACCCGCTTCAAAAAAATGACTCAGAGCACTTAAAAACCCGTTTAACTAAAAATGACTCAAGAGCACTTAAAAACCTGCTTCCAACAAAATGAACCCAGAGCACTTAAAAACCCGCTTCCAACAAAATGACTCCAGAGCACTTAAAAACCCGCTTGCAAAAATGACCCCAGAGCATTTAAAACCCAACACTCCAAAACCCGCTTTGAACGAAATGACTCCAGAGCACTTAAAAACCGTCCAACTAAAGACACCAGAACACTTAAAAACCCGCATCCAACGAAATGACTCCAGAGCACTTAAAAACCGGCCAAAGAAGGACACCTGAACACTTAAAAACCCGATTCGAATGAAATGACTCCAGAGCACTTAAAAACCTGCTTCCAAGGAAATGACTCCAGAAAACGTAAAAACCTACTACCAACGAAATGACCCCAGAGCACTTAAAAACCCAAAAGTTAAAAACCGACTTCCAACCAAATGACTCCAGAGCACTTAAAAACCCGCTTCCAACGAAATGACTCCAGAACACTTAAAAACCCGGTCCAACAAAATGACTCCAGAGTACTTAAAACCCGCTTCCGACGAAATGACTCCAGAGCCCTTAAAAACCAGCTTCCAAGAAGGACACCTGAACACTTAAAAGCCCGATTCGAATGAAATGACTCCAGAGCACTTAAAAACCCGCTTCCAAGGAAATGACTCCAGAAAACGTAAAAACCTACTACCAACGAAATGACTCCAGAGCACTGAAAAACCCGCTTCCAATGAAATGACTCCAGAGCACTTAAAAACCCATTTCGAATGAAATGACCCCAGAACACTTAAAAATCTGCTTCCAACGAAAGGACACCAGAACACTTAATAACCCGCTTCCAAAGAAATGACTCAAGAGCACTTAAAAACCCGCTTCCAACAAATTGACTCCAGGAAACTTAAAAACCTACATCCAACGAAATGACTCCAGAGCACTTAAAAACCTGCTTCCAACGAAAGGATACCAGAACACTTAAAAATCCGCTTCCAATGAAGTGACCTCAGAGCACATAAAAACCCGCTTCCAACCAAATGACAAAAGAGCACTTAAAAACCTGCTTTCAACGCAATGACTCCAGAGGACTTAAAAACCCAATTCCAACAAAATGACTCCAGAGCACTTAAAGACCCGCTTCGAACGAAATGACCCCAGAGCACTTAAAAACTCGCTTCCAAGAAGGACACCTGAACACTTAGAAACCTACTTCCAACGAAATGACTCCAGAGCACTTAAAAAACCGCTTCCAACGAAATGACTCCAGGGCATTTTAAACCCGATTCGAACGAAATGACCCCAGAACACTTAAAAACCCTCTTCCAATGAAAGGACACCTGAACACTTAAAAACCCGCTTCCAACGAAATGACTCCAGAACACTAAAAAACCCGGTCCAACAAAATGACTCCAGAGCACTTAAAAACCTGCTTACAACAATATGACTCCAGAGCACTTAAAAACCAGCATCCAAGATGGACACATGAACAGTTAAAAAGCCGATTCCAACGAAATGACGCCAGAGCACTTAAAATCCTGCTTCAAATGAAATGACTCCAGAAAACTTAAAAACCTACTACCAACGAAATGACTCCAGAGCACTTAAAAACCCGCTTCCAACAAAGGATACCAGAACACTTAAAAACCCGCTTCCAAAAAAATGACTCCAGAGCACTTAAAAACCCGCTTCCAACGAAATGACTCCAGAACACTGAAAATCCTGCTTCCAATGAAATGACTCCAGAGTAATTAAAAACTGGCTTCTAACGAAATGACTCCAGAGCACTTAAAAACCTGCTTCCAACGAAATGACTCCAGAGCACTAAAAAACCCGCTTCCAACGAAATGACTCCAGAACCCTTAAAAACCTGCTTCCAAGGAAATGACTCCAGGGCACTTAAAAAAAAACGCTTCCAACAAAATGACTCCAGAGCACTTAAAAACACTCTGCCAACAAAATGACTCCAGAGCACTTAAAAACCCCCTTCGAACGAAATGACCCCAGAGCACTTAAAAACCCGCTTCCAAAAAGGACACCTGAACACTTAAAAACCTACTTCCAACGAAATGTTTCCAGAGAACTTAAAAACCTACTTCCAACGAAATGACTCCAGAGCACTTAAACACCCGCTTCTAACAAAATGACTCCAGAGCAATTAAAAAACCGCTTCCAATGAAATGACTCCAGGGCTTTTCAAACCCGCTTCGAAAGAAATGACTCCAGAACACTTAAAAACCCTCTTCCAACAAAAGGACAAAAGAACACTTAAAAACCTGCTTCCAACGAAATGACTCCAGAACACTTAAAAACCCGGTCCAACAAAATGACTCCACAGCACTTAAAAACCTGCTTCCAACGAAATGACTCCAGAGCTCTTAAAAACCGATTCCAAGAAGGACACCTGAACACTTAAAAACCCGATTCGAATGAAATGACTCCAGAGCACTTAAAAACCCGCTTCCAACAAATTGACTCCAGGAAACTTAAAAACCAGCTTTCAACGAAATGACTCCAGAGCACTTAAAAACCTGCTTCCATTGAAATGACTCCAGAAAACGTAAAAACCTACTACCAACGAAATAACTCCCGAGCACTTAAAAACCCGCTTCCAACAAAGGATACCAGAACACTTAAAAACCCGCTTCCAAAAAAATGACTCCAGAGCACTTAAAAACCCGTTTGTAACGAAATGACTCAAGAGCCCTTAAAAACCTGCTTCCAAGGAAATGATTCCAGAGCACTTAAAAACCCGCTTCCAACAAAATGACTCCAGAGCACTTAAAAACCCGCTTCGAACGAAATGACCCCAGAGCATTTAAAAACCCAACACTTAAAAACCCGCTTTGAACGAAATGACGCCAGAGCACTTAAAAACCCGCTTACTAAAAGGACACCTGAACACTTAAAAACACGCATCCAACGAAATGACTCCAGAGCACTCAAAAACCCGGTCCAACGAAATGACTCCAGAGCACTTAAAAACCCGCTTCGAACGAAATGACTCCAGAGCACTTAAAAACCTGCTTCCAAGGAAATGACTCCAGAAAACGTAAAAACCTACTACCAACGAAATGACTCCAGAGCACTTAAAAACCCGCTTCGAACGAAATGACCCCAGAGCACTTAAAAACCCAACAGTTAAAAACCGACTTCCAACCAAATGACTCCAGAGCACTTAAAAACCCGCTTCCAACGAAATGACTCCAGAACACTTAAAAACCCGGTCCAACAAAATGACTCCAGAGTACTTAAAACCCGCTTCCGACGAAATGACTCCAGAGCCCTTAAAAACCAGCTTCCAAGAAGGACACCTGAACACTTAAAACCCCGATTCGAATGAAATGACTCCAGAGCACTTAAAAACCCGCTTCCAAGGAAATGACTCCAGAAAACGTAAAAACCTACTACCAACGAAATGACTCCAGAGCACTGAAAAACCCGCTTCCAATGAAATGACTCCAGAGCACTTAAAAACCCATTTCGAATGAAATGACCCCAGAACACTTAAAAATCTGCTTCCAACGAAAGGACACCAGAACACTTAATAACCCGCTTCCAAAGAAATGACTCAAGAGCACTTAAAAACCCGCTTCCAACAAATTGACTCAGGAAACTTAAAAACCTACATCCAACGAAATGACTCCAGAGCACTTAAAAACCTGCTTCCAACGAAAGGATACCAGAACACTTAAAAATCCGCTTCCAATGAAGTGACCTCAGAGCACATAAAAACCCGCTTCCAACCAAATGACAAAAGAGCACTTAAAAACCTGCTTTCAACGCAATGACTCCAGAGGACTTAAAAACCCAATTCCAACAAAATGACTCCAGAGCACTTAAAGACCCGCTTCGAACGAAATGACCCCAGAGCACTTAAAAACTCGCTTCCAAGAAGGACACCTGAACACTTAGAAACCTACTTCCAACGAAATGACTCCAGAGCACTTAAAAAACCACTTCCAACGAAATGACTCCAGGGCATTTTAAACCCGATTCGAACGAAATGACCCCAGAACACTTAAAAACCCTCTTCCAATGAAAGGACACCTGAACACTTAAAAACCCGCTTCCAACGAAATGACTCCAGAACACTAAAAAACCCGGTCCAACAAAATGACTCCAGAGCACTTAAAAACCTGCTTACAACAATATGACTCCAGAGCACTTAAAAACCAGCATCCAAGATGGACACATGAACAGTTAAAAAGCCGATTCCAACGAAATGACGCCAGAGCACTTAAAATCCTGCTTCAAATGAAATGACTCCAGAAAACTTAAAAACCTACTACCAACGAAATGACTCCAGAGCACTTAAAAACCCGCTTCCAACAAAGGATACCAGAACACTTAAAAACCCGCTTCCAAAAAAATGACTCCAGAGCACTTAAAAACCCGCTTCCAACGAAATGACTCCAGAACACTGAAAATCCTGCTTCCAATGAAATGACTCCAGAGTAATTAAAAACTGGCTTCTAACGAAATGACTCCAGAGCACTTAAAAACCTGCTTCCAACGAAATGACTCCAGAGCACTAAAAAACCCGCTTCCAACGAAATGACTCCAGAACCCTTAAAAACCTGCTTCCAAGGAAATGACTCCAGGGCACTTAAAAAAACGCTTCCAACAAAATGACTCCAGAGCACTTAAAAACACTCTGCCAACAAAATGACTCCAGAGCACTTAAAAACCCCCTTCGAACGAAATGACCCCAGAGCACTTAAAAACCCGCTTCCAAAAAGGACACCTGAACACTTAAAAACCTACTTCCAACGAAATGTTTCCAGAGAACTTAAAAGCCTACTTCAAACGAAATGACTCCAGAGCACTTAAACACCCGCTTCTAACAAAATGACTCCAGAGCAATTAAAAAACCGCTTCCAATGAAATGACTCCAGGGCTTTTCAAACCCGCTTCGAAAGAAATGACTCCAGAACACTTAAAAACCCTCTTCCAACAAAAGGACAAAAGAACACTTAAAAACCTGCTTCCAACGAAATGACTCCAGAACACTTAAAAACCCGGTCCAACAAAATGACTCCACAGCACTTAAAAACCTGCTTCCAACGAAATGACTCCAGAGCTCTTAAAAACCGATTCCAAGAAGGACACCTGAACACTTAAAAACCCGATTCGAATGAAATGACTCCAGAGCACTTAAAAACCCGCTTCCAACAAATTGACTCCAGGAAACTTAAAAACCAGCTTTCAACGAAATGACTCCAGAGCACTTAAAAACCTGCTTCCATTGAAATGACTCCAGAAAACGTAAAAACCTACTACCAACGAAATAACTCCCGAGCACTTAAAAACCCGCTTCCAACAAAGGATACCAGAACACTTAAAAACCCGCTTCCAAAAAAATGACTCCAGAGCACTTAAAAACCCGTTTGTAACGAAATGACTCAAGAGCCCTTAAAAACCTGCTTCCAAGGAAATGATTCCAGAGCACTTAAAAACCCGCTTCCAACAAAATGACTCCAGAGCACTTAAAAACCCGCTTCGAACGAAATGACCCCAGAGCATTTAAAAACCCAACACTTAAAAACCCGCTTTGAACGAAATGACGCCAGAGCACTTAAAAACCCGCTTACTAAAAGGACACCTGAACACTTAAAAACACGCATCCAACGAAATGACTCCAGAGCACTCAAAAACCCGGTCCAACGAAATGACTCCAGAGCACTTAAAAACCCGCTTCGAACGAAATGACCCCAGAGCACTTAAAAACCCGCTTCCAAGAAGGACACCTGAACACTTAGAAACCTACTTCCAACGAAATGACTGCTGAGCACTTAAAAACCTACTTCCAACGAAATGACTCCAGAGCACCTAAAAACCACTTCAACGAAAAATGACTCAGGGCATTTTAAACCCGATTCAACGAAATGACCTCGAACACTTAAAACCCTCTTCCAACGAAAGGACACCCGAACACTTAAAAACCCGCTTCCAACGAAATGACTCTAGAACACTTAAAAACCCGGTCCAACAAAATGACTCCAGAGCACTTAAAAACCTGCTTACAACAATATGACTCCAGAGCACTTAAAAACCAGCATCCAAGATGGACACATGAACAGTTAAAAAGCCGATTCCAACGAAATGACGCCAGAGCACTTAAAATCCTGCTTCAAATGAAATGACTCCAGAAAACTTAAAAACCTACTACCAACGAAATGACTCCAGAGCACTTAAAAACCCGCTTCCAACAAAGGATACCAGAACACTTAAAAACCCGCTTCCAAAAAAATGACTCCAGAGCACTTAAAAACCTGCTTCCAACAAAATGACCCCAGAGCACTTAAAAACCCACTTCCAAAAAGGACACCTGAGCACTTAAAAACCTGCTTACAATGAAATGACTCCAGAGCACTTCAAAACCCGGTCCAAAGAAATGACTCCAGAGCACTTAAAAACCCGCTTCCAACAAAATGACTCCAGAACACTTAAAATCCTGCTTCCAATGAAATGACTCCAGAGTAATTAAAAACCCGCTTCTAACGAAATGACTCCAGAGCAATTAAAGAACCCGCTTCCAACGAAATGACTCCAGAGGACTTAAAAACCAGCTTTCAACGAAATGACTCCAGAGCACTTAAAAACCCACTTCCAACGAAATGTTTACAGAGAACTTAAAAACATGCTTCCAACGAAAGGATACCAGAACACTTATTAACCTGCTTCCAACGAAATAACTCCAGAGTACTTAAAATCCCGCTTTCAACGAAATGACTCCAGAGCACTTAAAAACCCGCTTCCAATGAAATGGGCTAAGAGCACATAAAAACCCGCTTCCAACGCAATGACACCAGAGAACTTAAAGACAAGCTTCAAAGTAAATGACTCCAGAGCACATAAAAACCCGATTCCAACTCATTGACTTCAGAGAACTTAAAGACAAGCTTCAAAGGAAATGACTCCAGAACACTTAAAAACCCGGTCCAACGAAATGACTCCAGAGCACTTAAAAACCCGCTTCCATAGAAATGACTCCAGAGCACTTAAAATCCTGTTTCCAACGCAATGACTCCAGAGGAATTAAAAACCCGCTTCTAACGAAATGACTCCAGAGCAATTAAAAAACCACTTCCCAAGAAATGGCTCCAGAGGACATAAAAACCAGCTTCCAAGGAAATGACTCCAGAGCAATTAAAGACCCGTTTCCAAACAAATGACTCCAGAACAGTTAAAATCCTGCTTCCAATGAAATGAGTCCAGAGTAATTAAATACCCGCTTCTAACGAAATGACTCCAGAGCACTTAAAAACCTGCTTCCAACAAAATGACCCCAGAGCACTTAAAAACCGACTTCCAAAAAGGACACCTGAGCACTTAAAAACCTGCTTACAACGAAATAACTCCAGAGCACTTCAAAACCCGGTCCAAAGAAATGACTCCAGAGGACTAAAAAACCCGCGTCCAACGAAATGACTCCAGAGCACTTAAAAACCCGCTTCCAACAAAATGACTCAAGAGGACTTAAAAACCAGCTTTCAATGAAATGACTCCAGAGCACTTAAAAACATGCTTCCAACGAAAGGATACCAGAACACTTATTAACCTGCTTCCAACGAAATAACTCCAGAGTACTTAAAATCCCGCTTCCAAAGAAATGACTAAAGAGCACTTAAAAACCCTCTTCCAACAAAATGACTCCAGAGCACTTAAAAACCCGCTTCTATCGAATGACTCCAGAGCACTTAAGGACCCGCTTCCAAGGAAATGACTCCAGAGTACTTACAACCCGCTTCCGACGAAATGACTCCAGAGCCCTTAAAAACCAGCTTCCAAGAAGGACACCTGAACACTTAAAAGCCCGAATCGAATGAAATGACTCCAGATGCTTCCAAGGAAATGACTCAGAAAACTTAAAAACCTCCAGAGCACTTAAAAACCCGCTTCGAAATGACCCCAGAGCACTTAAAAAACCCACAGTTAAAAACCGAAAAAATGACTCCAGAGCACTTAAAAACCCGCTTCCAACGAAATGACTCCAGAACACTTAAAACCCGTCCAACAAAATGACTCCAGAGTACTTAAAACCGCTCCGGCGAAAATGACTCCAGAGCCCTTAAAACCAGCTTAAAAGGACACCTGAACACTTAAAAGCCGATTCAATGAAATGACTCCAGAGCACTTAAAAACACGCTTCGAATGAAATGACCCCAGAACACTTAAAAATCTGCTTCCAACGAAAGGACAGCAGAACACTTAAAAACCCGCTTCCAATGAAATGACTCAAGAGCACTTAAAAACCCGCTTCCAACAAATTGACTCCAGGAAACTTAAAAACCTACATCCAACGAAATGACTCCAGAGCACTTAAAAACCTGCTTCCAACGAAAGGATACCAGAACACTTAAAAATCCGCTTCCAATGAAGTGACCTCAGAGCACATAAAAACCCGCTTCCAACCAAATGACAAAAGAGCACTTAAAAACCTGCTTTCAACGCAATGACTCCAGAGGACTTAAAAACCCAATTCCAACAAAATGACTCCAGAGCACTTAAAGACCCGCTTCGAACGAAATGACCCCAGAACACTTAAAAACCCTCTGCCAACGAAAGGACACCCGAACACTTAAAAACCCGCTTCCAACGAAATGACTCCAGAACACTTAAAAACCCGGTCCAACAAAATGACTCCAGAGCACTTAAAAATCCGCTTCCAATGAAATGACTCCAGAGCACTTAAAAACCAGCTTCCAAGAAGGACACCTGAACACTTAAAAACCCGATTCCAACGAAATGACTCCAGAGCACTTAAAAACCTGCTTCCAATGAAATGACTCCAGAGCACTTAAAAACCCGCTTCCAACGAAATGACTCCAGAGCACTTGAAAACCCGCTTCCAACGAAATGACTCCAGAACACTTAAAATCCCTGTCCAACAAAATGACTCCAGAGTATTTAAAAACCCGCTTCCAACAAAATGACTCCAGAGCACTCAAAAAACAGCTTCCAAGAAGGACACCTGAACACTTAAAAACCCTATTCCAACGAAATGACTCCAGAGCAGTTAAAAACCTGCTTCCAAGGAAATGACTCCAGAAAACTTAAAAACCTACTACCAACGAAATGACTCCAGAGCACTTAAAAACCCGCTTCCAACAAAGGATACCAGAACACTTAAAAACCCGCTTCCAAAAAAATGACTCCAGACCACTTAAAAACCCGCTTCCAACGAAATGACTCCAGAACACTTAAAGTCCTGCTTCCAATGAAATGACTCCAGAGTAATTAAAAACCCGCTTCTAACGAAATGACTCCAGAGCAATTAAAGATCCGCTTAAAAGGAAATGACTCCAGAGCACTTAAAAACCCGCTTCCAACAAAATGACCCCAGAGCACTTAAAAACCCAACAGTTAAAAACCGACTTCCAACGAAATGACTCCAGAGCACTTAAAAACCCGCTTCCAACGAAATGACTCCAGAACACTTAAAAACCTGGTCCAACAAAATGACTCCAGAGTACTTAAAACCCGCTTCCGATGAAATGACTCCAGAGCCCTTAAAACCAGCTTCCAAGAAGGACACCTGAACACTTAAAAGGCCGATTCAAATGAAATGACTCCAGAGCACTTAAAAACCCGCTTCCAATGAAATGACTCCAGAGCACTTAAAAACCCGCTTCGAATGAAATGACCGCAGAACACTTAAAAATCTGCTTCCAACGAAAGGACACCAGAACACTTAAAAACCCGCTTCCAAAGAAATGACTCAAGAGCACTTAAAAACCCGCTTCCAACAAATTGACTCCAGGAAACTTAAAAACCTACATCCAACAAAATGACTCCAGAGCACTTAAAAACCTGCTTCCAACGAAAGGATACCAGAACACTTAAAAATCCGCTTAATGAAGTGACCTCAGAGCACATAAAAACCCGCTTCCAACCAAATGACTCCAGAGCACTTAAAAACCTGCTTTCAACGCAATGACTCCAGAGGACTTAAAAACCCAATTCCAACAAAATGACTCCAGAGCACTTAAAGACCCGCTTCGAACGAAATGACTCCAGAACACTTAAAAACCCGGTCCAACAAAATGACTCCAGAGCAGTTAAAACCCTGCTTACAACAATATGACTCCAGAGCACTTAAAAACCAGCATCCAAGATGGACACATGAACAGTTAAAAAGCCGATTCCAACGAAATGACTCCACAGAACTTAAAATCCTGCTTCAAATGAAATGACTCCAGAAAACTTAAAAACCTACTACCAACGAAATGACTCCAGAGCACTTAAAAACCCGCTTCCAACAAAGGATACCAGAACACTTAAAAACCCGCTTCCAAAAAAATGACTCCAGAGCACTTAAAAACCTGCTTCCAACAAAATGACCCCAGAGCACTTAAAAACCCACTTCCAAAAAGGACACCTGAGCACATAAAAACCTGCTTACAACGAAATGACTCCAGAGCACTTCAAAACCCGGTCCAAAGAAATGACTCCAGAGCACTTAAAAACCCGCTTCCAACGAAATGACTCCAGAACACTTAAAATCCTGCTTCCAATGAAATAACTCCAGAGTAATTAAAAACCCGCTTCTAACGAAATGACTCCAGAGCAATTAAAGAACCCGCTTCCAACGAAATGACTCCAGAGGACTTAAAAACCAGCTTTCAACGAAATGACTCCAGAGCACTTAAAAACCCACTTCCAACGAAATGTTTACAGAGAACTTAAAAACATGCTTCCAACGAAAGGATACCAGAACACTTATTAACCTGCTTCCAACGAAATAACTCCAGAGTACTTAAAATCCCGCTTTCAAAGAAATGACTAAAGAGCACTTAAAAACCCTCTTCCAACAAAATGACTCCAGAGCACTTAAAAACCCGCTTCCTAGGAAAGGATACCAGAACACTTAAAAACCCGCTTCCAAAGAAGTGACTCCAGAGCACTTAAAAACCCGCTTCCAATGAAATGGGCTAAGAGTACATAAAAACCCGCTTCCAACGCAATGACACCAGAGAACTTAAAGACAAGCTTCAAAGTAAATGACTCCAGAGCACATAAAAACCCGATTCCAACTCATTGACTCCAGAGAACTTAAAGACAAGCTTCAAAGGAAATGACTCCAGAACACTTAAAAACCCGGTCCAACGAAATGACTCCAGAGCACTTAAAAACCCGCTTCCAAAGAAATGACTCCAGAGCACTTAAAATCCTGCTTCCAACGCAATGACTCCAGAGGAATTAAAAACCCGCTTCTAACGAAATGACTCCAGAGCAATTAAAAAACCACTTCCCAAGAAATGGCTCCAGAGGACATAAAAACCAGCTTCCAAGGAAATGACTCCAGGGCAATTAAAGACCCGCTTCCAAACAAATGACTCCAGAACACTTAAAATCCTGCTTCCAATGAAATGAGTCCAGAGTAATTAAATACCCGCTTCTAACGAAATGACTCCAGAGAACTTAAAAACCTACTTCCAACAAAATGACCCCAGAGCACTTAAAAACCCACTTCCAAAAAGGACACCTGAGCACTTAAAAACTTGCTTACAACGAAATAACTCCAGAGCACTTCAAAACCCGGTCCAAAGAAATGACTCCAGAGGACTTAAAAACCCGCGTCCAACGAAATGACTCCAGAGCACTTAAAAACCCGCTTCCAACGAAATGACTCCAGAGGACTTAAAAACCAGCTTTCAACGAAATGACTCCAGAGCACTTAAAAACCCGCTTCCATCAAAATTACTCCAGAGCACTTAAAAACATGCTTCCAACGAAAGGATACCAGAACACTTATTAACCTGCTTCCAACGAAATAACTCCAGAGTACTTAAAATCCCGCTTCCAAAGAAATGACTAAAGAGCACTTAAAAACCCTCTTCCAACAAAATGACTCCAGAGCACTTAAAAACCCGCTTCTAACGAATGACTCCAGAGCACTTAAAGACCCGCTTCCAAGGAAATGACTCCAGAGTACTTACAACCCGCTTCCGACGAAATGACTCCAGAGCCCTTAAAAACCAGCTTCCAAGAAGGACACCTGAACACTTAAAAGCCCGAATCGAATGAAATGACTCCAGAGCACTTAAAAACCTGCTTCCAAGGAAATGACTCCAGAAAACGTAAAAACCTACTACCAACGAAATGACTCCAGAGCACTTAAAAACCCGCTTCCAATGAAATGACTCCAGAGCACTTAAAAACACGCTTCGAATGAAATGACCCCAGAACACTTAAAAATCTGCTTCCAACGAAAGGACAGCAGAACACTTAAAAACCCGCTTCCAATGAAATGACTCAAGAGCACTTAAAAACCCGCTTCCAACAAATTGACTCCAGGAAACTTAAAAACCTACATCCAACGAAATGACTCCAGAGCACTTAAAAACCTGCTTCCAACGAAAGGATACCAGAACACTTAAAAATCTGCTTCCAATGAAGTGACCTCAGAGCACATAAAAACACGCTTCCAACCAAATGACAAAAGAGCACTTAGAAACCTGCTTTCAACACAATGACTCCAGAGGACTTAAAAACCCAATTCCAACAAAATGACTCCAGAGCACTTAAAGACGCGCTTCGAACAAAATGACCCCAGAGCACTTAAAAACCCGCTTCCAAGAAGGACACCTGAACACTTAGAAACCTACTTCCAACGAAATGACTGCTGAGCACTTAAAAACCTACTTCCAACGAAATGACTCCAGAGCACCTAAAAAACCGCTTCGAACGAAATGACTCCAGGGCATTTTAAACCCGATTCGAACGAAATGACCCCAGAACACTTAAAAACCCTCTTCCAACGAAAGGACACCCGAACACTTAAAAACCCGCTTCCAACGAAATGACTCTAGAACACTTAAAAACCTGGTCCAACAAAATGACTCCAGAGCACTTAAAACCCTGCTTACAACATTATGACTCCACAGCACTTAAAAACCAGCTTCCAAAGAAATGACTCAAGAGCACTTAAAAACCCGCTTCCAAAAAATTGACTCCAGGAAACTTAAAAACCAGCTTTCAACGAAATGACTCCAGAGCACTTAAAAACCCGCTTCCAACGAAATTACTCCACAGCACTTAAAAACATGCTTCCAACGAAAGGATACCAGAACACTTATTAACCTGCTTTCAACGAAATAACTCCAGAGTACTTAAAATCCCGCTTCCAAAGAAATGACTAAAGAGCACTTAAAAACCCTCTTCCAACAAAATGACTCCAGAGCACTTAAAAACCCGCTTCTAACGAATGGCTCCAGAGCACTTAAAGACCCGCTTCCAAGGAAATGACTCCAGAGTACTTACAACCCGCTTCCGACGAAATGACTCCAGAGCCCTTAAAAACCAGCTTCCAAGAAGGACACCTGAACACTTAAAAGCCCGAATCGAATGAAATGACTCCAGAGCACTTAAAAATCTGCTTCCAAGGAAATGACTCCAGAAAAAGTAAAAACCTACTACCAACGAAATGACTCCAGAGCACTTAAAAACCCGCTTCCAATGAAATGACTCCAGAGCACTTAAAAACACGCTCCGAATGAAATGACCCCAGAACACTTAAAAATCTGCTTCGAACGAAAGGACAGCAGAACACTTAAAAACCCGCTTCCAATGAAATGACTCAAGAGCACTTAAAAACCCGCTTCCAACAAATTGACTCCAGGAAACTTAAAAACCTACATCCAACGAAATGACTCCAGAGCACTTAAAAACCTGCTTCCAACGAAAGGATACCAGAACACTTAAAAATCCGCTTCCAATGAAGTGACCTCAGAGCACATAAAAACCCGCTTCCAACCAAATGACAAAAGAGCACTTAAAAACCTGCTTTCAACGCAATGACTCCAGAGGACTTAAAAACCCAATTCCAACAAAATGACTCCAGAGCACTTAAAGACCCGCTTCGAACGAAATGACCCCAGAACACTTAAAAACCCTCTTCCAACGAAAGGACACCCGAACACTTAAAAACCCGCTTCCAACGAAATGACTCCAGAACACTTAAAAACCCGGTCCAACAAAATGACTCCAGAGCACTTAAAAATCCGCTTCCAACGAAATGACTCCATAGCACTTAAAAACCAGCTTCCAAGAAGGACACCTGAACACTTAAAAACCCGCTTCCAACGAAATGACTCTAGAACACTTAAAAACCCGGTCCAACAAAATGACTCCAGAGCACTTAAAACCCTGCTTACAACATTATGACTCCAGAGCACTTAAAAAACAGCTTCCAAAGAAATGACTCCAGAGCCCTTAAAAGCCAGCTTCCAAGAAGGACACCTGAACACTTAAAAACCCGAATCAAATGAAATGACTCCAGAGAGCACTTAAAAACCTGCTTCCAAGGAAATGACTCAGAAAAAAAACCCTAAAACCTACTACCAACGAAATGACTCCAGAGCACTTAAAAACACGCTTCGAATGAAATGACCCCAGAACACTTAAAAATCTGCTTCCAACGAAAGGACAGCAGAACACTTAAAAACCCGCTTCCAATGAAATGACTCAAGAGCACTTAAAAACCCGCTTCCAACAAATTGACTCCAGGAAACTTAAAAACCTACATCCAACGAAATGACTCCAGAGCACTTAAAAACCTGCTTCCAACGAAAGGATACCAGAACACTTAAAAATCCGCTTCCAATGAAGTGACCTCAGAGCACATAAAAACACGCTTCCAACCAAATGACAAAAGAGCACTTAGAAACCTGCTTTCAACACAATGACTCCAGAGGACTTAAAAACCCAATTCCAACAAAATGACTCCAGAGCACTTAAAGACGCGCTTCGAACAAAATGACCCCAGAGCACTTAAAAACCCGCTTCCAAGAAGGACACCTGAACACTTAGAAACCTACTTCCAACGAAATGACTGCTGAGCACTTAAAAACCTACTTGACTCCAGAAAATGACTCCAGAGCACCTAAAAAAACGCTTCAACGAAATGACTCCAGGGCATTTTAAACCCGGCTTCCAACGTAAATGAAATGACCCCAGAACACTTAAAAACCCTCTTCCAACGAAAGGACACCACTTAAACACTTAAAACCCGCATAAAACCTGCAACAAAATGACTCTAGAACACTTAAAAACCTGGTCCAACAAAATGACTCCAGAGCACTTAAAACCCTGCTTACAACATTATGACTCCACAGCACTTAAAAACCAGCTTCCAAAGAAATGACTCAAGAGCACTTAAAAACCCGCTTCCAACAAATTGACTCCAGGAAACTTAAAAACCAGCTTTCAACGAAATGACTCCAGAGCACTTAAAAACCCGCTTCCAACGAAATTACTCCACAGCACTTAAAAACATGCTTCCAACGAAAGGATACCAGAACACTTATTAACCTGCTTTCAACGAAATAACTCCAGAGTACTTAAAATCCCGCTTCCAAAGAAATGACTAAAGAGCACTTAAAAACCCTCTTCCAACAAAATGACTCCAGAGCACTTAAAAACCCGCTTCTAACGAATGGCTCCAGAGCACTTAAAGACCCAAGACCCACCCCGAATGACTTAAAAACCGCTTCAAGGAAATGACTCCAGAGTACTTAAAACCAACCCGCTTCCAGAGAACTTAAAGACAAGCTTCAAAATGACTCCAGAGCCCTTAAAAACCAGCTTCCAAGAAGGACACCTGAACACTTAAAAGCCCGAATCGAATGAAATGACTCCAGAGCACTTAAAAATCTGCTTCCAAGGAAATGACTCCAGAAAAAGTAAAAACCTACTACCAACGAAATGACTCCAGAGCACTTAAAAACCCGCTTCCAATGAAATGACTCCAGAGCACTTAAAAACACGCTTCGAATGAAATGACCCCAGAACACTTAAAAATCTGCTTCGAACGAAAGGACAGCAGAACACTTAAAAACCCGCACTTAAAATGAAAAATGACTCAAGAGCACTTAAAAACCCGCTTCCAACAAATTGACTCCAGGAAACTTAAAAACCTACATCCAACGAAATGACTCCAGAGCACTTAAAAACCCGGTCCAACAAAATGACTCCAGAGCACTTAAAAATCCGCTTCCAACGAAATGACTCCATAGCACTTAAAAACCAGCTTCCAAGAAGGACACCTGAACACTTAAAAACCCGCTTCCAACGAAATGACTCTAGAACACTTAAAAATCCGGTCCAACAAAATGACTCCAGAGCACTTAAAACCCTGCTTACAACATTATGACTCCAGAGCACTTAAAAAACAGCTTCCAAAGAAATGACTCCAGAGCCCTTAAAAGCCAGCTTCCAAGAAGGACACCTGAACACTTCAAAGCCCGAATCGAATGAAATGACTCCAGAGCACTTAAAAACCTGCTTCCAAGGAAATGACTCCAGAAAAAGTAAAAACCTACTACCAACGAAATGACTCCAGAGCACTTAAAACACGCTTTAAAAACCCGCTTCCATGAAATGACCCCAGAACACTTAAAAATCTGCTTCCAACGAAAGGACAGCAGAACACTTAAAAACCCGCTTCCAATGAAATGACTCAAGAGCACTTAAAAACCCGCTTCCAACAAATTGACTCCAGGAAACTTAAAAACCTACATCCAACGAAATGACTCCAGAGCACTTAAAAACCTGCTTCCAACGAAAGGATACCAGAACACTTAAAAATCCGCTTCCAATGAAGTGACCTCAGAGCACATAAAAACCCGCTTCCTACCAAATGACAAAAGAGCACTTAAAAACCTGCTTTCAACACAATGACTCCAGAGGATTTAAAAACCCAATTCCAACAAAATGACTCCAGAGCACTTAAAGACCCGCTTCGATCGAAATGACCCCAGAGCACTTAAAAACCCGCTTCCAAGAAGGACACCTGAACACTTAGAAACCTACTTATAACGAAATGACTCCAGAGCACTTAAAAACCTACTTCCAACGAAATGACTCCAGAGCACTTAAAAAACCGCTTCGAACGAAATGACTCCAGGGCATTTTAAACCCGATTCGAACGAAATGACCCCAGAACACTTAAAAACCCTCTTCCAACGAAAGGACACCCGAACACTTAAAAACCCGCTTCCAACGAAATGACTCCAGAACACTTAAAAACCCGGTCCAACAAAATGACTCCAGAGCACTTAAAACCCTGCTTACAACAATATGACTCCACAGCACTTAAAAACCAGCATCCAAGATGGACAAATGAACACTTAAAAAGCCGATTCCAACGAAATGACTCCAGAGCACTTAAAATCCTGCTTCAAATGAAATGACTCCAGAAAACTTAAAAACCTACTACCAACGAAATGACTCCAGAGCACTTAAAAACCCGCTTCCAACAAAGGATACCAGAACACTTAAAAACCCGCTTCCAAAAAAATGACTCCAGAGCACTTAAAAACCTGCTTCCAACAAAATGACCCCAAAGCACTTAAAAACCCACTTCCAAAAAGGACACCTGAGCACTTAAAAACCTGCTTACAACGAAATGACTCCAGAGCACTTCAAAACCCGGTCCAAAGAAATGACTCCAGAGCACTTAAAAACCCGCTTCCAACGAAATGACTCCAGAACACTTAAAATCCTGCTTCCAATGAAATGACTCCAGAGTAATTAAAAACCCGCTTCTAACGAAATGACTCCAGAGCAATTAAAGAACCCGCTTCCAACGAAATGACTCCAGAGGACTTAAAAACCAGCTTTCAACGAAATGACTCCAGAGCACTTAAAAACCCACTTCCAACGAAATGTTTACAGAGAACTTAAAAACATGCTTCCAAAGAAAGGATACCAGAACACTTATAAACCTGCTTCCAACGAAATAACTCCAGAGTACTTAAAATCCCGCTTTCAAAGAAATGACTAAAGAGCCCTTAAAAACCCTCTTCCAACAAAATGACTCCAGAGCACTTAAAAACCCGCTTCCAAGGAAAGGATACCAGAACACTTAAAAACCCGCTTCCAAAGAAGTGACTCCAGAACACTTAAAAACCCGCTTCCAATGAAATGGGCTAAGAGCACATAAAAACCCGCTTCCAACGCAATGACACCAGAGAACTTAAAGACAAGCTTCAAAGTAAATGACTCCAGAGCACATAAAAACCCGATTCCAACTCATTGACTCCAGAGAACTTAAAGACAAGCTTCAAAGGAAATGACTCCAGAACACTTAAAAACCCGGTCCAACGAAATGACTCCAGAGCACTTAAAAACCCGCTTCCAAAGAAATGACTCCAGAGCACTTAAAATCCTGCTTCCAACGCAATGACTCCAGAGGAATTAAAAACCCGCTTCTAACGAAATGACTCCAGAGCAATTAAAAAACCACTTCCCACGAAATGGCTCCGGAGGACATAAAAACCAGCTTCCAAGGAAATGACTCCAGAGCAATTAAAGACCCGCTTCCAAACAAATGACTCCAGAACAGTTAAAATCCTGCTTCCAATGAAATGAGTCCAGAGTAATTAAATACCCGCTTCTAACGAAATTACTCCAGAGCACTTAAAAACCCACTTCCAAAAAGGACACCTGAGCACTTAAAAACCTGCTTACAACGAAATAACTCCAGAGCACTTCAAAACCCGGTCCAAAGAAATGACTCCAGAGCATTTAAAAACCCGCTTCCAACGAAATGACTCCAGAGCACTTAAAAACCCGCTTCCAACGAAATGACTCCAGAGGACTTAAAAACCCGCTTCCAACGAAATTACTCCAGAGCACTTAAAAACATGCTTCCAACGAAAGGATACCAGAACACTTATTAACCTGCTTCCAACGAAATAACTCCAGAGTACTTAAAATCCCGCTTCCAAAGAAATGACTAAAGAGCACTTAAAAACCCTTTTCCAACAAAATGACTCCAGAGCACTTAAAAACCCGCTTCTAACGAATGACTCCTAAGCACTTAAAGACCCGCTTCGAAGGAAATGACTCCAGAGTACTTACAACCCGCTTCCGACGAAATGACTCCAGAGCCCTTAAAAACCAGCTTCCAAGAAGGACACCTGAACACTTAAAAGCCCGAATCGAATGAAATGACTCCAGAGCACATAAAAACCTGCTTCCAAGGAAATGACTCCAGAAAACGTAAAAACCTACTACCAACGAAATGACTCCTGAGCACTTAAAATCCCGCTTCCAATGAAATGACTCCAGAGCACTTAAAAACACGCTTCGAATGAAATGACCCCAGAACACTTAAAAATCTGCTTCCAACGAAAGGACACCAGAACACTTAAAAACCCGCTTCCAAAGAAATTACTCCAGAGCACTTAAAAACCCGCTTCCAACAAATTGACTCCAGGAAACTTAAAAACCTACATCCAACGAAATGACTCCAGAGCACTTAAAAACCTGCTTCCAAATAAAAGGATACCAGAACACTTAAAAATCCGCTTCCAATGAAGTGACCTCAGAGCACATAAAAACCCGCTTCCAACCAAACCAAATGCAAAAGAGCACTTAAAAACCTGCTTTCAACACAATGACTCCAGAGGACTTAAAAACCCAATTCCAACAAAATGACTCCAGAGCACTTAAAGACCCACTTCGAACAAAATGACCCCAGAGCACTTAAAAACCCGCTTCCAAGAAGGACACCTGAACACTTAGAAACTTACTTCCAACGAAATGACTGCTGAGCACTTAAAAACCTACTTCCAACGAAATGACTCCAGAGCACCTAAAAAACCGCTTGGAACGAAATGACTCCAGGGCATTTTAAACCCGATTCGAACGAAATGACCCCAGAACACTTAAAAACCCTCTTCCAACGAAAGGACACCCGAACACTTAAAAACCCGCTTCCAACGAAATGACTCTAGAACACTTAAAAACCCGGTCCAACAAAATGACTCCAGAGCACTTAAAAACCTGCTTACAACAATATGACTCCAGAGCACTTAAAAACCAGCTTCCAAAGAAATGACTCAAGAGCACTTAAAAACCCGCTTCCAACAAATTGACTCCAGGAAACTTAAAAAACCAGCATCCAACGAAATGACTCCAGAGCACTTAAAAACCTGTTTCCAACGAAAGGATACCAGAACACTTAAAAATCCGCTTCCAATGAAGTGACCTCAGAGCACATAAAAACCCGCTTCCAACCAAATGACAAAAGAGCACTTAAAAACCTGCTTTCAACGCAATGACTCCAGAGCACTTAAAAACCCGCTTTCAACAAAGGATACCAGAACACTTAAAACCCGCCTAAAAAAATGACTCCAGAGCACTTAAAAACCTGCTTCCAACAAAATGACCCCAGAGCACTTAAAAACCCACTTCCAAAAAGGACACCTGAGCACTTTAAAACCTGCTTACAATGAAATGACTCCAGAGCACTTCAAAACCCGGTCCAAAGAAATGACTCCAGAGCACTTAAAAACCCGCTTCCAACGAAATGACTCCAGAACACTTAAAAACCTGCTTCCAACAAAATGACCCCAGAGCACTTAAAAACCCACTTCCAAAAAGGACACCTGAGCACATAAAAACCTGCTTACAACGAAATGACTCCAGAGCACTTCAAAACCCGGTCCAAAGAAATGACTCCAGAGCACTTAAAAACCCGCTTCCAACGAAATGACTCCAGAACACTTAAAATCCTGCTTCCAATGAAATAACTCCAGAGTAATTAAAAACCCGCTCCAACAAATGACTCCAGAGCAATTAAAGAACCCGCTTAACGAAATGACTCCAGAGGACTTAAAAACCAGCTTTCAACGAAATGACTCCAGAGCACTTAAAAACCCACTTCCAACGAAATGTTTACAGAGAACTTAAAAACATGCTTCAAACGAAAGGATACCAGAACACTTATTAACCTGCTTCCAACAAAATAACTCCAGAGTACTTAAAATCCCGCTTTCAAAGAAATGACTAAAGAGCACTTAAAAACCCTCTTCCAACAAAATGACTCCAGAGCACTTAAAAACCCGCTTCCAAGGAAAGGATACCAGAACACTTAAAAACCCGCCCAAAGAAGTGACTCCAGAGCACTTAAAAACCCGCTTCCAATGAAATGGGCTAAGAGCACAAAAAACCCGCATCCAACGATGGACACCAGAGAACTTAAAGACAAGCTTCAAAAACCCGCTAAATGACTCCAGAGCACATAAAAACCCGATTCCAACTCAAATGACTCCAGAGAACTTAAAAACCAACTTCAAAGGAAATGACTCCAGAACACTTAAAAACCCGGTCCAACGAAATGACTCCAGAGCACTTAAAAACCCGCTTCCAAAGAAATGACTCCAGAGCACTTAAAATCCTGCTTCCAACGCAATGACTCCAGAGGAATTAAAAACCCGCTTCTAACGAAATGACTCCAGAGCAATTAAAAACCACTTCCACAAAATGGCTCCAGAGGACATAAAAACCAGCTTCAAGGAAATGACTCCAGAGCAATTAAAGACCCGCTTCCAAACAAATGACTCCAGAACAGTTAAAATCCTGCTTCCAATGAAATGAGTCCAGAGTAATTAAATACCCGCTTCTAACGAAATTACTCCAGAGCACTTAAAAACCCACTTCCAAAAAGGACACCTGAGAGCACTTAAAAACCTGCTTACAAATCTAACTCCAGAGCACTTAAAAACCCGGTCCAAAGAAATGACTCCAGAGCATTTAAAAACCGCTTCCAACGAAATGACTCCAGAGCACTTAAAAACCCGCTTCAAAGAAATGACTCAGAGGACTTAAAAACCCGCTTCCAACAAAATTACTCCAGAGCACTTAAAAACATGCTTCCAACGAAAGGATACCAGAACACTTATTAACCTGCTTCCAACGAAATAACTCCAGAGTACTTAAAATCCCGCTTCCAAAGAAATGACTAAAGAGCACTTAAAAACCCTTTTCCAACAAAATGACTCCAGAGCACTTAAAACCCGCTTCAAACGAAATGACTCCAGAGCACTTAAAGACCCGCTTCAAGGAAATGACTCAGAGTACTTAAAACCCGCTTCAAAGGAAATGACTCAGAGCCCTTAAAAACCAGCTTCCAAGAAGGACACCTGAACACTTAAAAGCCCGAATCGAATGAAATGACTCCAGAGCACATAAAAACCTGCTTCCAAGGAAATGACTCCAGAAAACGTAAAAACCTACTACCAACGAAATGACTCCTGAGCACTTAAAATCCCGCTTCCAATGAAATGACTCCAGAGCACTTAAAAACACGCTTCGAATGAAATGACCCCAGAACACTTAAAAATCTGCTTCCAACGAAAGGACACCAGAACACTTAAAAACCCGCTTCCAAAGAAATGACTCCAGAGCACTTAAAAACCCGCTTCCAACAAATTGACTCCAGGAAACTTAAAAACCTACATCCAACGAAATGACTCCAGAGCACTTAAAAACCTGCTTCCAACGAAAGGATACCAGAACACTTAAAAATCCGCTTCCAATGAAGTGACCTCAGAGCACATAAAAACCCGCTTCCAACCAAATGACAAAAGAGCACTTAAAAACCTGCTTTCAACACAATGACTCCAGAGGACTTAAAAACCCAATTCCAACAAAATGACTCCAGAGCACTTAAAGACCCACTTCGAACAAAATGACCCCAGAGCACTTAAAAACCCGCTTCCAAGAAGGACACCTGAACACTTAGAAACTTACTTCCAACGAAATGACTGCTGAGCACTTAAAAACCTACTTCCAACGAAATGACTCCAGAGCACCTAAAAAACCGCTTCGAACGAAATGACTCCAGGGCATTTTAAACCCGATTCGAACGAAATGACCCCAGAACACTTAAAAACCCTCTTCCAACGAAAGGACACCCGAACACTTAAAAACCCGCTTCCAACGAAATGACTCTAGAACACTTATATACCCGGTCCAACAAAATGACTCCAGAGCACTTAAAACCCTGCTTACAACAATATGACTCCAGAGCACTTAAAAACCAGCTTCCAAAGAAATGACTCAAGAGCACTTAAAAACTCGCTTCCAACAAATTGACTCCAGGAAACTTAAAAACCTACATCCAACGAAATGACTCCAGAGCACTTAAAAACCTGTTTCCAACGAAAGGATACCAGAACACTTAAAAATCCGCTTCCAATGAAGTGACCTCAGAGCACATAAAAACCCGCTTCCAACCAAATGACAAAAGAGCACTTAAAAACCTGCTTTCAACGCAATGACTCCAGAGCACTTAAAAACCCGCTTTCAACAAAGGATACCAGAACACTTAAAAACCCGCTTCCAAAAAAATGACTCCAGAGCACTTAAAAACCTGCTTCCAACAAAATGACCCCAGAGCACTTAAAAACCCACTTCCAAAAAGGACACCTGAGCACTTTAAAACCTGCTTACAATGAAATGACTCCAGAGCACTTCAAAACCCGGTCCAAAGAAATGACTCCAGAGCACTTAAAAACCCGCCCAAATGGACTCCAGAACACTTAAAATCCTGCTTCCAATGAAATGACTCCAGAGTAATTAAAAACCTACTTCAAACGAAATGACTCCAGAGCAATTAAAAACCCGCTTCAACGAAATGACTCAGAGGACTTAAAAACCAGCTTTCAACGAAATGACTCCAGAACACTTAAAAACCCTCTTCAAATTCACAACACTTAAATGTTTACAGAAATGACTTAAAAACATGCTATACAAAACAAAAGGATACCAGAACACTTATTAACCTGCTTCCAACAAAATAACTCCAGAGTACTTAAAATCCCGCTTTCAAAGAAATGACTAAAGAGCACTTAAAAACCCTCTTCCAACAAAATGACTCCAGAGCACTTAAAAACCCGCTTCCAAGGAAAGGATACCAGAACACTTAAAAACCCGCTTCCAAAGAAGTGACTCCAGAGCACTTAAAAACCCGCTTCCAATGAAATGGGCTAAGAGCACATAAAAACCCGCTTCCAACGCAATGACACCAGAGAACTTAAAGACAAGCTTCAAAGTAAATGACTCCAGAGCACATAAAAACCCGATTCCAACTCATTGACTCCAGAGAACTTAAAGACAACTTCAAAGGAAATGACTCCAGAACACTTAAAAACCCGGTCCAACGAAATGACTCCAGAGCACTTAAAAACCCGCTTCCAAAGAAATGACTCCAGAGCACTTAAAATCCTGCTTCCAACGCAATGACTCCAGAGGAATTAAAAACCCGCTTCTAACGAAATGACTCCAGAGCAATTAAAAAACCACTTCCCACGAAATCGCTCCAGAGGACATAAAAACCAACTTCCAAGGAAATGACTCCAGAGCAATTAAAGACCCGCTTCCAAACAAATGACTCCAGAACACTTAAAATCCTGCTTCCAATGAAATGACTCCAGAGGACTTAAAAACCCGCTTCCAACGAAATTACTCCAGAGCACTTAAAAACATGCTTCCAACGAAAGGATACCAGAACACTTATTAACCTGCATCCAACGAAATAACTCCAGAGTACTTAAAATCTCGCTTCCAAAGAAATGACTAAAGAGCACTTAAAAACCCTCTTCCAAAAAAATGACTCCAGAGCACTTAAAAACCCGCTTCCAACAATATGACTCCAGAAAACTTAAAAACATGCTTCCAACGAAAGGATACCAGAACACTTAGAAACCCGCTTCCAACGAAAAGACTACAGAGCACTTAAAAACCCGCTTCCAAAGAAATGACTCCAAAGCAATTAAAAACCCGCTTCCAAAGAAATGACTCCAGACCAATTAAAGACCCGCTTCCAAGGAAATGACCCCAGAGCACTTAAAAAAACCTCTTGCAACAAAATGACTATAGAGCACTTAAAAACCCTCTTCCAACAAAATGACTCCAGAGCACTTAAAAACCCACTTCCAACAAAATGACTCCAGAAAACTTAAAAAACTACTTTCAACGAAATGACTCCATAGCACGTAAAAACCCTCTTTCAACAAAATGACTCCAGAGCACTTAAAAACCGGCTTCTAACAAAATGTCTCCAGAGCACTTAAAAACCCGCTTTGAACGAAATGACCCCAGAGCACTTAAAAACCCGCTTCCTAAAAGGACACCTGAACACTTAAAAACCTGCAATCAACGAAATGACACCAGAGCACTTAAAAACCCGGTTAAATGAAATGACTCCAGAGCACTTAAAAACCCGCTTCCAACGAAATGACTCCAGAGGAATTAAAAACCCGATTCCAATGAAATGACTCCAGAGTAATTAAAAATCCGCTTCTTTCGAAATGACTCCAGAGCACTTAAAGACCCGCTTCCATGGAAATGACTCCAGAGCACTTAAAAACCTGCTTCCAACAAAATGACTCGAGAGCACTTAAAAACCGGCTTCCAAAAAAAATGACTCCAGAGCACTTAAAAACCCGCTTCGAACGAAATGACCCCAGAACACTTAAAAACCTGCTTCCAACAAAAGGACACCACAGCACTTAAAACCCCGCTTCCAACGAAATGACTCCAGAGCACTTAAAACCCCGCTTACAACGAAATGACTCCTGAGCACTTAAAAACGCGCTTCCAAAAAAAATGACTCCAGAGCAATTAAAGACCACTTCCAAGGAAATGACTCCAGAGCACTTAAAAACACTCTTCCAACAAAATGACTCCAGAGCACTTAAAAACCCGCTTCCAACGCAATGACTCCAGAGGAATTAAAAACCCGCTTCTATCGAAATGACTCCAGAGCAATTAAAAAACCACTTCCCACGAAATGGCTCCAGAGGTCTTAAAAACCAGCTTCCAAGGAAATGACTCCAGAGCAATTAAAAACCCTCTTCCAACAAAATGACTCCAGAGCACTTAAAAACCCCTTTCCAACGAAATTATTCCAGAGAACTTAAAAACATGCTTCCAACGAAAGGATACCAGAACACTTATAAACCTGCTTCCAATGAAAAGACTCCAGAGCACTTAAAAACCCGCTTTCAATGCAATGACTCCAGAGGACTTAAAAACCCAATTCCAACAAAATGACTCCAGAGCACTTAAAGACCCGCTTCCAAGGAAATGACTCCTGAGCACTTAAAAACCTGCTTCCAAGGAAATGACTCCAGAATACTTAAAAACCTACTACCAACGAAATGACTCCAGAGTACTTAAAAACCCGCTTCCAACAAAGGATACCAGAACACTTAAAAACCCGCTTCCAACAAAATGACACCAGAGCACTTAAAAACAAGCTTCCAACGAAATGACTCCAGAGTACTTAAAAACCTGCTTCCAACAAAATGACTCCAGAGCACTTAAAACCCGCTTCGAACGAAATGACCCCAGAGCACTTAAAAACCCGCTTCCTAAAAGGACACCTGAACACTTAAAAACCCGCAACCAACGAAATACCACTAGAGCACTTAAAAACCCGGTCCAAAGAAATGTGTCCAGAGCACTTAAAAACATGCTTCCAACGAAAGGATACCAGAACACTTATAAAGCAGCTTCCAATGAAAAGACTCCAGAGCACTTAAAAACCCTCTTCCAACAAATGACTCCAGAGCACTTAAAAACCCGCTTCCAACGAAATGACTCCAGAGCACTTAAAGACCCGCTTCCAAGGAAATGACTCCAGAGTACTTAAAAAACCGCTTTCAACAAAATGACTCCAGAGGACTTAAAAACCTGCTTCCAACAAAATGACTCCAGAGCACTTAAAAACCCTCTTACAACAAAATCACTCCAGAGCACTTAAAAACCTGCTTCCAACGAAATGACTCCTGAGCACTTAAAAACCCGCTTCCAATGCAATGACTCCAGAGGACTTAAAAACCAGCTTTCAAGAAAATCACTCCAGAGCACTTCAAAACCTGATTCCAACGAAATGATTCCAGAGAATTTAAAAACATGCTTCCAATGAAAGGATACCAGAATACTTATAAACCCGCTTCCAATGAAACGACTCCATAGCACTTAAAAATACGCTTCCAAGGAAATGACTCCAGAGCAATTAAAAACCCTCTTCCAACAAAATGACTCCATCGCACTTAAAAACCTGTTTCCAACGTAATTATTCCAGAGAACTTAAAAACATGCTTCCAACGAAAGGATACCAGAACACTTATAAACCCGCTTCCAAGAAAAAGACTCCTGAGCACTTAAAAACCCGCTTCCAAAGAAATTACTCCAGAGCACTAAAAAACCCTCTTCCAACAAATGACTCCAGAGCACTTAAAAACCCGCTTCCAACAAAATGTCTACAAAGAACTTAAAAACCCTCTTTGAACGAAATGACCCCAGAGCACGTAAAAACCCGCTTCCAACAAAATGTCTCCAAAGCACTTAAAAACCCGCTTTGAACGAAATGACCCCAGAGCACGTAAAAACCCGCTTCCAACAAAATGTCTCCAGAGCACTTAAAAACCCGTTTTGAACGAAATGACCCCAGAGCATTTAAAAACCTGCTTCCTAAAAGGACACCTGAACACTTAAAAACCCACAAACAACGAAATGACACCAGAGTACTTAAAAACCCGGTCCAACGAAATGACTCCAGAGCACTTAAAAACATGATTCCAACAAAAGGATACCAGAACACCTATAGAGCCGCTTCCAACGAAAAGACTCCAGAGCACTTACAAACCCGCTTCCAACAAAATGACTCCAGAGCACTTAAAGATCCACTTCCAAGGAAATGACTCCAGAGCCCTTAAAAACACGCTTCCAAAAAAATGAGTGCGGAGCACTTAAAAACCCGCTTCCAACAAAATGACTCCAGAGCACTTAAAAACCCTCTTCCAACAATATCACTCCAGAGCACTTAAAAACCTGATTCCAACGAAATGACTCCAGAGCACTTAAAAACCCGCTTCCAACGCAATGACTCCAGAGCACTTAAAAACCCGCTTACAAAGAAATGACTCCAGAGCACTTAAAATCCTGCTTCCAATGAAATGACTGTAGAGGAATTAAAAACCTGCTTCTAACAAAATGACTCCAGAACACTTAAAAACCCGGTCCAACAAAATGACTCCAGAGCACTTAAAAACCCGCTTCCAACGAAATGACTTCAGAGCACTTAAAAACCAGCTTCCAAGAAGGACACCTGAACACTTAAAAACCCGATTCCAACGAAATGACTCCAGAGCACTTAAAAACCTGCTTCCAATGAAATGATTCCAGAAAACTTAAAAAACTACTACCAACGAAATGACTCCAGAGCACTTAAAAACCCGCTTCCAACAAAGGATACGAGAACACTTAAAAACCAGCTTCCAAAAAAATGACTCCAGAGCTCTTAAAAATCCGCTTCCAACGAAATGACTCCATAGCAATTAAAAACCCGCTTCTAAGGAAATGATTCCAGAGCACTTAAAAACCCGCTTCCAATACTTTAAACATGAATGGGTGTTGGACTTTGTCAAATGCTTTTTCGGCATCCAAGGAGATGATCATGTTGGAGAGGTTGTGGAGAAAGGGGAACCCTCCTCCATTGCTGGTGGGAATGTAATCTGGTACAACCACTTTGGAAGTCAATCTGGCGCTTTCTCAGACAATTAGGAATAGCGCTTCCTCAAGATCCAGCTATACCACTGCTAGGCATATACCCAAAGTTTGCTCAAGTACACAATAAGGACATTTGCTCAACCATGTTTGTAGCAGCTTTATTTGTAATAGCCAGAACCTGGAAACAACCCAGATGTCCATCAACGGAGGAATGGATACAGAAATTGTGGTATTTCTACACAATGGAATACTACTCAGCAATCAAAAAGGAGGAAATCATGAAATTTGCAGGCAAATGGTGGGATCTAGAAAAGATCATTCTGAGTGAAGTATCCCAGAAGGAGAAAGACAAACATGGAATATACTCGCTTATATAGACCTAAAAGATAGGATAAACATAATGAAATCTAAAGAAGATAATCAAGAAAGCAGACATGGGGTATGATGATCTATCCTCATTTAGAAAGACAAATGGGATGTGCATTGAACGTATGGCAGGAGTCTACCGCAGAAAGCATCTGAAAGACTCTACCTAGCAGTGCTCCAAAATAGATACTAAGACTCACAACCAAACCTTCGGCAAAGTGCAGGGAATCATATGAAAGAAGGGGAGTTTGATGTGGAGAGGATAGGAACTCCACAAGGACCAAACGTATCTGGGCACAGGGTCTTTTCTGAGATGGACACTCAACCAAAGTCCATGAGAGGATAAAATCTAGAACCTCTGCTCAGATGTGACCCGTGATAGCTCAGTAAACAATTGGTTTCCCACAGTAAGGGGAACAAGGACTATTTCTAACATGAACTCAATGACTGGCTCTTTGACCTCCCAACCTCCCAAGGGAGGAGCAGTACTGTTAGGCCACAGAGGAGGACTTTGCAGCCAGTCCGGAAAATACCTGACAAAAGTGAGTCATATGAAAGGGGAGGAGGTCCTCCCCTATTAGTGGACTTGGAAAGGGACAGGGAGGAGATGAGGGAGGGAGGGTGGGATTGGGGAGGGAATGAGGGGGGATACAGCTGGGATACAGAATTAACAAAATGTAACTAATGAGAAAAATAAAATTATGGAAAAAAAAAAAAAAAAAAAAAAACCCGCTTCCAATAAAATGACCCCAGAGCACTTAAAAACCCACTTCCAAAAAGGCCACCTGAGCACTTAAAAACCCGCTTCCAATGAAATGACTCCCGAGCACTTCAAAACCCGGTCCAACGAAATGACTCCAGAGCATTTAAAAACCCGCTTCCAACAATATGATTCCAGAAAACTTAAAAAACTACTTCCAACGAAATGACTCCAGAGCACTTAAAAAACCACTTCCCACGAAATGGCTCCAGAGGACTTAAAAACCAGCTTCCAAGGAAATGACTCCAGAGCAATTAAAGACCGCTTCTAAAGAAATTACTCCAGAGCACTTAAAAACCCTCTTCCAACAAAATGACTCCAGAGCACTTAAAAACCCGCTTCCAACAAAATTACTCCAGAAAACTTAAAAACATGCTTCCAACTAAAGGATACCAGAACACTTATAAACCCGCTTCCAAAGAAAAGACTCCAGAGCACTTAAAAATCCACTTCCAACGAAATGACTCCAAAGCAATTAAAAACCCCCTTCCAAAGAAATGACTCCAGAGCAATTAAAGACCCGCTTCCAAGGAAATGACTCCAGAGCACTTAAAAACCCTCTTCCAACAGAATGACTCCAGAGCCCTTAAAAACCCTCTACGATCAAAATGACTCCAGAGCACTTAAAAACCCGCTTCCAACAAAATGCCTCCAGAAAACTTAAAAACCTACTTCCAACAAAATGACTCCAGAGCACTTAAAAACCCGCTTCGAACGAAATGACCCCAGAACACTTAAAAACATGATTCCAACGAAAGGACAACAGAACACTTAAAAACCCGCTTCCAACGAAATGATTCCGGAGCACCTAAAAACCCGCTTCCAACGAAATGACTCCAGAGCAATTAAAGACCGCTTCCAAGGAAATGACTCCAGAGCACTTAAAAACCCATTTCCAACAAAATGACTCATGAACACTTAAAAACCCGCTTCCAAAAAATGACTCAGAAAACTTAAAACCTACTTCAAATGAAATGACTCAGAAAACTTAAAAACCTGCTTCCAATGAAAGGATACCAGAACACTTAAAAACCCGCTTCCAATGAAGTGACTCCAGAGCACTTAAAAACCTGCTTCCAACAAAATTACTCCAGAGCACTTAAAAACCTGCTTCGAACGAAATGACCCCAGAACACTTAAAAACCTGCTTCCAATGAAAGGACACCAGAACACTTAAAAACCCGCTTCCAACAAAATGACTCCAGAGCACTTAAAAACCTGCTTCCAATGAAATGACTCCAGAGCAATTAAAGACCACTTCCAAGGATAAGACACCAGAGCACTTAAAAACCCTCTTCCAACAAAATGACTCCAGAGCACTTAAAAACCCGCTTCCAAAAAAATGACTCCAGAAAACTTAAAAATCTACTTCCAACGAAATGACTCCAGAGCACTTAAAAACCCGCTTTCAACGAAATGACTCCAGAGGACTTAAAAACCCAATTCCAACAAAATGACTCCAGAGCACTTAAAGACCCGCTTCCAACGAAATGACTCCAGAACACTTAAAAGCCGCTTCAAAGAAATGACTCAGAGCACTTAAAAACCCGCCTAACGCAAATGACTCCAGAGGAATTAAAAACCCGCTTCTAAGGAAATGACTCCAGAGCAATTAAAAAACCACTTCCCACGAAATGGCTCCAGAGGTCTTAAAAACCAGCTTCCAAGGAAATGACTCCAGAGCAATTAAAGACCGCTTCTAAGGAAATTACTCCAGAGCACTTAAAAACACTCTTCCAACAAAATGACTCCATAGCACTTAAAAACCGGCTTCCAACAAAATGCCTCCAGAAAACTTAAAAACCCAATTCCAACAAAATGACTCCAGAGCACTTACAGACCCGCTTCCAAGGAAATGACTCCCGAGGACTAAAAAAGCCGCTTCGAACGAAATGACCTCAGAGCACTTAAAAACCTGCTTTCAAAAAGGAAACCTGAACACTTAAAAACCCGCTTCCAATGAAAGGACACCAGAACACTTAAAAACCCGCTTCCAACGAAATGACTCCAGAGAACTTAAAAACCTGCTTCCAATGAAATGACTCCAGAATACTTAAAAACCTACTACCAACGAAATGACTCCAGAGTACTTAAAAACCCGCTTCCAACAAAGGATACCAGAACACTTAAAAACCCGCTTCCAACAAAATGACACCAGAGCACTTAAAAACAATCTTCCAACGAAATGACTCCAGAGCACTTAAAAACCTGCTTCCAACAAAATGACTCCAGAGCACTTAAAAACCCGCTTCGAACGAAAAGACCCCAGAGCACTTAAAAACCCGCTTCCTAAAAGGACACCTGAACACTTAAAAACCCGCAACCAACGAAATAACACGAGAGCACTTAAAAACCCGGTCCAACGAAATGTGTCCAGAGCACTTAAAAACATGCTTCCAACGAAAGGATACCAGAACACTTATAAAGCCGCTTCCAATGAAAAGACTCCAGAGCACTGAAAAACCCTCTTCCAAGGAAATGACTCCAGAGTACTTAAAAAACCGCTTCCAACAAAATGACTCCAGAGGACTTAAAGACCCTCTTACAACAAAATCACTCCAGAGCACTTAAAAACCCGCTTCCAACGAAATGACTCTAGAGCACTTAAAGACCCGCTTCCAAGGAAATGACTCCAGAGTACTTAAAAACCGCCAACAAAATGACTCCAGAGGACTTAAAAAACCTCTTACAACAAAATCACTCCAGAGCACTTAAAAACCCGCTTCCAACGAAATGACTGCTGAGCACTTAAAAACCCGCTTCCAACGCAATGACTCCAGAGGACTTAAAAACCAGCTTTCAAGAAAATCACTCCAGAGCACTTCAAAACCTGATTCCAACGAAATGATTCCAGAGAACTTAAAAACATGCTTCCATGAAAGGATACCAGAATACTTATAAACCCGCTTCCAATGAAATGACTCCAGAGCACTTAAAAATGCGCTTCCCACGAAATGACTCCAGAAAAATTAAAAACCCGCTTCCAAGGAAATGACTCCAGAGCAATTAAAAACCCGCTTCCAAGGAAATGACTCCAGAGCAATTAAAAACCCTCTTCCAACAAAATGACTCCATAGCACTTAAAAACCTGTTTCCAACGAAATGATTCCAGAGAACTTAAAAACATGCTTCCAACGAAAGGATACCAGAACACTTATAAACCCGCTTCCAAGAAAAAGACTCCTGAGCACTTAAAAACCCGCTTCCAAGGAAATTACTCCAGAGCACTTAAAAACAATCTTCCAACAAATGACTCCAGAGCACTTAAAAACCTGCTTCCAACAAAATGTCTACAAAGCACTTAAAAACCCTCTTTGAACGAAATGACCCCAGAGCACTTAAAAACCTGCTTCTTAAAAGGACACCTGAACACTTAAAAACCCGCAACCAACGAAATAACACGAGAGCACTTAAAAACCCGGTCCAACGAAATGACTCCAGAGCACTTAAAAACATGATTCCAACGAAAGGATACCAGAACACCTATAGAGCCGCTTCCAACGAAAAGACTCCAGAGCACTTACAAACTCGCTTCCAACAAAATGACTTCAGAGCATTTAAAGATCCACTTCCAAAGAAATAACTCCAGAGCACTTAAAAACCCGTTTCCAACAAAATGACTCCGGAGCACTTAAAAACCCGCTTCCAACAAAATGACTCCAGAGCACTTAAAAACCCTCTTCCAACAAAATGACTCCAGAGCACTTAAAAACCCTCTTCCAACAAAATGACTCCAGAGCACTTAAAAACCCTCTTCCAACAAAATGACTCCAGAGCACTTAAAAACCGGCTTCCAACAAAATGCCTCCAGAAAACTTAAAAACCTACTTCCAACAAAATGACTCCAGAGCACTTAAAAACCCGCTGCGAACGAAATGACCCCAGAACACTTAAAAACCTGATTCCAACAAAAGAACAACAGAACACTTAAAAACCCGCTTCCAACGAAATGATTCCGGAGCACTTAAAACCTGCTTCCAACGAAATGACTCCAGAGCAATTAAAGACCGCTTCCAAGGAAATGACTCCAGAGCACTTAAAAACCCTCTTCTAACAAAATGACTCCACAGCACTTAAAAACCTGCTTCCAACGAAATGATTCCAGAGAACTTAAAAACATGCTTCCAACGAAAAGACTCCAGAGCACTTAAAAACCCGCTTCCAAAGAAATGACTCCAGAGCACTTAAAAACACGCTTCCAACGAAGTGACTCCAAAGCACTTAAAAATCCGCTTCCAAGGAAATGACTCCAGAGAACTTAAAAACCTGCTTCTAACGAAATGACTCCAGAGCACTTAAAAACCCGCTTCCAACAAAATGTCTCCAGAGCACTTAAAAATCCGCTTTAAACGAAATGACCCCAGAGCACTTAAAAACCCGCTTCCAACGAAAGGATACCAGAACACTTAAAAACCCGCTTCCAATGAAGTGACTCCAGATCAATTAAAAACCCGCTTCCAAAAAAATGACTCCAGAAAACTTAAAAATCTACTTCCAACGAAATGACTCCAGAGCACTTAAAGACCCGCTACCAAGTAAATGACTCCAAAGCACTTAAAAACCCTCTTCCAAGGAAATGACTCCAGAGCACTTAAAAACCCGCTTCCAACAAAGTGTCTCCAGAGCACTTAAAAATCTGCTTTAAACGAAATGACCCCAGAGCACTTAAAAAACCGCTTCCTAAAAGGACAACTGAACATTTAAAAACCAGCAACCAACGAAATGACACCAGAGCACTTAAGAACCCGCTTCCAACGAAATGACTCCAGAGGAATTAAAAACCCGATTCCAATGAAATGACTCCAGAGCAATTAAAAACCCGCTTCTATTGAAATGACTCCAGAGTACTTAAAGACCCGCTACCAAGTAAATGACTCCAAAGCACTTAAAAACCCGCTTCCAAGGAAATGACTCCAGAGCACTTAAAAACCCTCTTCCAACAAAATGACTCCAGAGCCCTTAAAAACCCGCTTCCAACAAAATGACTCCAGAAAACTTAAAAACCTACTTCCAACGAAATGACTCCAGAGCACTTAAAAACCTGCTTCCAACGAAAGGATAACAGAACACTTAAAAACCTTCCCCCAATGAAGTGACTCCAGAGCACATAAAAACCCGCTTCCAACAAAATTACTCCAGAAAACTTAAAAACCCGCTTCGAATGAAATGACCCCAGAACACTTAAAAACCTGCTTCCAATGAAAGGACACCAGAACACTTAAAAACCCGCTTCCAACGAAATGACTCCAGAGCACTTAAAAACCCGCTTCAATGAAATGACTCCAGAGGAATTAAAGACCGCTTCCAAGGATATGCACCAGAGCACTTAAAAACCCTCTTCCAACAAAATGACTCCAGAGCACTTAAAAACCTGCTTCCAACAAAATGACTCCAGAAAACTTAAAAATCTACTTCCAACGAAATGACTCCAGAGCACTTAAAAACCCGCTTTCAACGCAATGACTCCAGAGGACTTAAAAACCCTCTTCCAACGAAATGACTCCAGAGCACTTAAAAACCCGCTTTCAACGCAATGACTCCAGAGGACTTAAAAACCGAATTCCAACAAAATGACTCCAGAGCACTTAAAAATCCGCTTCCAGAAAGGAAACCTGAACACTTAAAAACACGTTTCCAACGAAATTACTGCAGAGCACTTAAAAAGATACTTCCAACGAAATGACTCCACAGCACTTAAAAACCTGCTTCTAACAAAATGACC
The DNA here is from genome assembly GCA_036365155.1 of Meriones psammophilus. NCBI lineage: Eukaryota > Metazoa > Chordata > Mammalia > Rodentia > Muridae > Meriones > Meriones psammophilus. The sequence continues at coordinate 69,353 of JAEOAE010002480.1, read as the reverse complement.
CCAGAGCAATTAAAAAACCGCTTCCAAAGTAATGACTCCAGAGCACTTAAAAACAAGCTTCCAACGAAAAGACACCAGAACACTTAAAAACCCGCTTCCAAGGAAATGACTCCAGAGCACTTAAAAACCCACTTCCAACAAAATGACTCCAGAGCACTTATAAACCCGCTTCCAAAAAAATGTCTCCAGAGCACTTAAAAATCTGCTTTAAACGAAATGACTCCAGAGCACTTAAAAACCCGCTTCCAATGAAATGACTCCAGAGGAATTAAAGACCGCTTCCAAGGATATGCACCAGAGCACTTAAAAACCCTCTTCCAACAAAATGACTCCAGAGCACTTAAAAACCTGCTTCCAACAAAATGACTCCAGAGCACTTAAAAACCCGCTTTAAACGAAATGACTCCAGAGCACTTAAAAACCCGCTTTCAACGCAATGACTCCAGAGGACTTAAAAACCCAATTCCAACAAAATGACTCCAGAGCACTTAAAGACCCGCTTCCAAGGAAATGACTCCCGAGCACTTAAAAAGCCGCTTCTAACGAAATGACCTCAGAGCACTTAAAAAGCCGCTTCCAAAAAGGAAACCTGAACACTAAAAAACACGATTCCAACGAAATGACTGCAGAGCACTTAAAAAGATACTTCCAACGAAATGACTCCACAGCACTTAAAATCCTGCTTCTAACAAAATGACCCCAGAGCAATTAAAAAACCGCTTCCAAAGAAATGACTCCAGAGCACTTAAAAACCAGCTTCCAACGAAAGGACAGCAGAACACTTAAAAACCCACTTCCAACGAAATGACTCCAGAACACTTAAAAACCCGGTCCAACAAAATGACTCCAGAGCACTTGAAAATCCGCTTCCAACGAAATGACTCCATAGCACTTAAAAACCAGCTTCCAAGAAGGACACCTGAACACTTAAAAACCCGATTCCAACGAAATGACTCCAGAGCACTTAAAAACCTGCTTCCAATGAAATGAGTCCAGAAAACTTAAAAACCTACTACCAACGAAATGACTCCAGAGCACTTAAAAATCCGCTTCCAACAAAGGATACCAGAACACTTAAAAACCCGCTCCAACAAAATGACTCCAGAGCACTTAAAACCCGCTTAAACGAAATGACTCCAGAAAACTTAAAACCTACTTCCAACGAAATGAATCCAGAGCACTTAAAAACCCGCTTACAACGAAATGACTCCAGAGCACTTAAAAACCCACTTCCAACGAAATGACTCCAGAAAACTTAAAAAACTACTTCCAACGAAATGACTCCAGAGCACTTAAAAACCCGCTTCCAATGAAAGGATACCAGAACACTTAAAAACCTGCTTCCAAAGAAGTGACTCCAGAGAACTTAAAAACCCGCTTCCAATGAAATGGGCTAAGAGCACATAAAAACCCGCTTCCAACGCAATGACTCCAGAAAACTTAAAGACAAGCTTCAAAGTAAATGACTCCAGAGCACATAAAAACCCGATTCCAACTCAATGACTCCAGAGAACTTAAAGACAGGCTTCAAAGGAAATTACTCCAGAGCACTTAAAAACACGCTTCCAACGAAGTGACTCCAAAGCACTTAAAAACCCGCTTCCAAGGAAATTACTCCAGAGCACTTAAAAACCCTCTTCCAACAAAATTACTCCAGAGCACTTAAAAACCCGCTTCCAACAAAATGTCTCCAGAGCACTTAAAAACCCGCTTTAAACGAAATGACCCAAGAGCACTTAAAAACCCGCTTCCTAAAAGGACACCTGAACACGTAAAAACCAGCAACCAACGAAATGACACCAGAGCACTTAAGAACCCGCTTCCAACGAAATGACTCCAGAGGAATTAAAAACCCGATTCCAATGAAATGACTCCAGAGCAATTAAAAACCCGCTTCTATCGAAATGACTCCAGAGTACTTAAAGACCCGCTTCCAAAAAAATGACTCCAGAAAACTTAAAAATCTACTTCCAACGAAATGACTCCAGAGCACTTAAAAACCCTTTTCCAACGAAATGACCCCAGAACACTTAAAAACCTGCTTCCAATGAAAGGACACCAGAGCACTTAAAACCCCGCTTCCAATCAAATGACTCCAGAGCACTTAAAAACCCGTTTCCAATGAAATGACTCCAGAGCAATTAAAGACCCCTTCAAAGGAAATGACTCCAGAGCACTTAAAAACCCTCTTCCAACAAAGTGACTCCAGAGCACTTAAAAACCCACTTCCAACAAAATGACTCCAGAGCATTTAAAAACCCGCTTCCAACAAAATGACTCCAGAAAACTTAAAAACCTACTTCCAACGAAATGACTCCAGAGCACTTAAAAACCTGCTTCCAATGAAAGGACACCAGAACACTTAAAAACCCGCTTCCAACGAAATGACTCCAGAGCACTTAAAAACCCGCTTCCAATGAAATGACTCCAGAGGAATTAAAGACCGCTTCCAAGGATATGCACCAGAGCACTTAAAAACCCTCTTCCAACAAAATGACTCCAGAGCACTTAAAAACCTGCTTCCAACAAAATGACTCCAGAAAACTTAAAAATCTACTTCCAACGAAATGACTCCAGAGCACTTAAAAACCCGCTTTCAACTCAATGACTCCAGAGGACTTAAAAACCCAATTCCAACAAAATGACTCCAGAGCACTTAAAGACCCGCTTCCAAGGAAATGACTCCCGAGCACTTAAAAACCCGCTTCCAACAAAATGACTCCAAAGCACTTAAAAACCCGCTTCCAAAGAAATGACTCCAGAGCAATTAAAGACCCGCTTCCAAGGAAATGACTCCAGAGCACTTAAAAACCTGCTTCCAACAAAATGACTCCAGAAAACTTAAAAACCTATTTCCAACGAAATGACTACAGAGCACTTAAAAACCCTCTTCCAACAAAATGACTCCAGAGCACTTAAAAACCCGCTTTGAACGAAATGACCCCAGAGCACTTAAAATCCCGCTTCCTAAAAGGACACCTGAACACTTAAAAACCCGCAACCAACGAAATTACACCAGAGCACTTAAAAACCCGGTCCAACGAAATGACTCCAGAGCACTTAAAAACCCGCTTCCAACGAAATGACTCCAGAGGAATTAAAAACCTGATTCCAAGGAAATGACTCCAGAGCAATTAAAAACCCGCTTCCAATGAAATGACTCCAGAGCAATTAAAGACCCCTTCAAAGGAAATGACTCCAGAGCACTTAAAAACCCTCTTCCAACAAAATGACTCCAGAGCACTTAAAAACCCTCTATCAACAAAATGACTCCAGAGCACTTAAAAACCCGCTTCCAACAAAATGACTCCAGAAAAGTTAAAAACCTACTTCCAACAAAATGAATCCAGAGCACTTAAAAACCTGCTTCCAACGAAAGGATACCAGAACACTTAAAAACCTGCTTCCAATGAAGTGACTCCAGAGCACTTAAAAACCCGCTTCCAACAAAATTACTCCAGAGCACTTAAAAACCAGCTTCGAAGGAAATGACCCCAGAACACTTAAAAACCTGCTTCCAATGAAAGGACACCAGAACACTTAAAAACCCGCTTCCAACGAAATGACTCCAGAGCACTTAAAAACCCGCTTCCAATGAAATGACTCCAGAGCAATTAAAGACCGCTTCCAAGTATATGACTCCAGAGCACTTAAAAACCCTCTTCCAACGAAATGACTCCTGAGCACTTAAAAACCCGCTTTCAACGCAATGACTCCAGAGTACTTAAAAACCCAATTCCAACAAAATGACTCCAGAGCACTTAAAGACCCGCTTCCAAGGAAATGACTCCCGAGCACTTAAAAAGCCGCTTCGAACAAAATGACCTCAGAGCACTTAAAAGCCCGCTTCCAAAAAGGAAACCTGAACACTTAAAAACACGATTGCAACGAAATGACTGCAGAGCACTTAAAAAGATACTTCCAACGAAATGACTCCACAGCACTTAAAAACCTGCTTCTAACAAAATGACCTCAGAGCAATTAAAAAACCGCTTCCAAAGAAATGACTCCAGAGCACTTAAAAACCAGCTTCCAACGAAAGGACACCAGATCACTTAAAAACCCGCTTCCAACGAAATGACTCCAGAACACTTAAAAACCCGGTCCAACAAAATGACTCCAGAGCACTTAAAACCCTGCTTACAACAATATGACTCCAGAGCACTTAAAAACCAGCATCCAAGATGGACAAATGAACACTTAAAAAGCCGATTCCAACGAAATGACTTCAGAGCACTTAAAAACCAGCTTCCAAGAAGGACACCTGAACACTTAAAAACCCGATTCCAATGAAATGACTCCAGAGCACTTAAAAACCTGCTTCCAATGAAATGACTCCAGAAAACTTAAAAACCTACTACCAACGAAATGAGTCCAGAGTACTTAAAAACCCGCTTCCAAAAAAGGATACCAGAACACTTAAAAACCCGCTTCCAACAAAATGACTCCAGAGCACTAAAAACCCGCTTCCAAAGAAATGACTCCAGAAAACTAAAAAACCTACTTCCAACGAAAGGACTCCAGAACACTTATAAACCCGCTTCCAACGAAAAGACTCCAGAGCATTTAAAAACCTGCTTCCAATGAAATGACTCCAAAGCACTTAAAAACCCGCTTCCAAATAAATGACTCCAGAGCAATTAAAGACCCGCTTCCAAGGAAATGACTCCCGAGCACTTAAAAAGCCGCTTCGAACGAAATGACCTCTGAGCACTTAAAAATCCGCTTCCAAAAAGGAAACCTGAACACTAAAAAACACGATTCCAACGAAATGACTGCAGAGCACTTAAAAAGATACTTCCAACGAAATGACTCCACAGCACTTAAAATCCTGCTTCTAACAAAATGACCCCAGAGCAATTAAAAAACCGCTTCCAAAGAAATGACTCCAGAGCACTTAAAAACCAGCTTCCAACGAAAGGACACCAGAACACTTAAAAACCCGCTTCCAACGAAATGACTCCAGAGCACTTAAAAACCTGCTTCCAATGAAATGAGTCCAGAAAACTTAAAAACCTACTACCAACGAAATGACTCCAGAGCACTTAAAAATCCGCTTGCAACAAAGGATACCAGAGCACTTAAAAACCCGCTTCCAACAAAATGACTCCAGAGCACTTAAAAATCCGCTTCCAACGAAATGACTCCATAGCACTTAAAAACCAGCTTCCAAGAAGGACACCTGAACACTTAAAAACCCGATTCCAACGAAATGACTCCAGAGCACTTAAAAACCTGCTTCCAATGAAATGAGTCCAGAAAACTTAAAAACCTACTACCAACGAAATGACTCCGGAGCACTTAAATCCGCTTCCAACAAAGGATACCAGAACACTTAAAAACCCGCTTCCAACAAAATGACTCCAGAGCACTTAAAAACCCGCTTCCAATGAAATGACTCCAGAAAACTTAAAAACCTACTTCCAACGAAATGACTCCAGAGCACTTAAAAACCTGCTTCCAACGAAAGGACACCAGAACACTTAAAAACCCGCTTCCAACGAAATGACTCCAGAGCACTTAAAAACCTGCTTCCAATGAAATGAGTCCAGAAAACTTAAAAACCTACTACCAACGAAATGACTCCAGAGCACTTAAAAATCCGCTTGCAACAAAGGATACCAGAGCACTTAAAAACCCGCTTCCAACAAAATGACTCCAGAGCACTTAAAAATCCGCTTCCAACGAAATGACTCCATAGCACTTAAAAACCAGCTTCCAAGAAGGACACCTGAACACTTAAAAACCCGATTCCAACGAAATGACTCCAGAGCACTTAAAAACCTGCTTCCAATGAAATGAGTCCAGAAAACTTAAAACCTACTACCAACGAAATGACTCGAGCACTTAAATCCGCTTCCAACAAAGGATACCAGAACACTTAAAACCCGCTTCCAACAAAATGACTCCAGAGCACTTAAAAACCCGCTTCCAATGAAATGACTCCAGAAAACTTAAAAACCTACTTCCAACGAAATGACTCCAGAGCACTTAAAAACCTGCTTCCAACGAAAGGACACCAGAACACTTAAAAACCCGCTTCCAACGAAATGACTCCAGAGCACTTAAAAACCTGCTTCCAATGAAATGAGTCCAGAAAACTTAAAAACCTACTACCAACGAAATGACTCCAGAGCACTTAAAAATCCGCTTCCAACAAAGGATACCAGAACACTTAAAAACCCGCTTCCAACAAAATGACTCCAGAGCACTTAAAAATCCGCTTCCAACGAAATGACTCCATAGCACTTAAAAACCAGCTTCCAAGAAGGACACCTGAACACTTAAAAACCCGATTCCAACGAAATGACTCCAGAGCACTTAAAACCTGCTTCCAATGAAATGAGTCCAGAAAACTTAAAAACCTACTACCAACGAAATGACTCCAGAGCACTTAAAAATCCGCTTCCAACAAAGGATACCAGAACACTTAAAAACCCGCTTCCAACAAAATGACTCCAGAGCACTTAAAAACCCGCTTCCAACGAAATGACTCCAGAAAACTTAAAAACCTACTTCCAACGAAATGACTCCAGAGCACTTAAAAACCTGCTTCCAACGAAAGGATACCAGAACACTTAAAAATCCGCTTCCAATTAAGTGACCTCAGAGCACATAAAAACCCGCTTCCAACCAAATGACAAAAGAGCACTTAAAAACCTGCTTTCAACGCAATGACTCCAGAGCACTTAAAAACCCAATTCCAACAAAATGACTCCAGAGCACTTAAAGACCCGCTTCGAACGAAATGACCCCAGAACACTTAAAAACCCTCTTCCAACGAAAGGACACCTGAACACTTAAAAACCCGCTTCCAACGAAATGACTCCAGAACACTTAAAAACCCGTTCCAACAAAATGACTCCAGAGCACTTAAAAATCCGCTTCCAACGAAATGACTCCATAGCACTTAAAAACCAGCTTCCAAGAAGGACACCTGAACACTTAAAAACCCGCTTCCAACGAAATGAATCTAGAACACTTAAAAACCCGGTCCAACAAAATGACTCCAGAGCACTTAAAACCCTGCTTACAACATTATGACTCCAGAGCACTTAAAAACCAGCTTCCAAAGAAATGACTCAAGAGCACTTAAAAACCCGCTTCCAACAAATTGACTCCAGGAAACTTAAAAACCAGCTTTCAACGAAATGACTCCAGAGCACTTAAAAACCCGCTTCCAACGAAATTACTCCAGAGCACTTAAAAACATGCTTCCAACGAAAGGATACCAGAACACTTATTAACCTGCTTTCAACGAAATAACTCCAGAGTACTTAAAATCCCGCTTCCAAAGAAATGACTAAAGAGCACTTAAAAACCCTCTTCCAACAAAATGACTCCAGAGCACTTAAAAACCCGCTTCTAACGAATGACTCCAGAGCACTTAAAGACCCGCTTCCAAGGAAATGACTCCAGAGTACTTACAACCCGCTTCCAACGAAATGAATCCAGAGCCCTTAAAAACCAGCTTCCAAGAAGGACACCTGAACACTTAAAAGCCCGAATCGAATGAAATGACTCCAGATCACTTAAAAACCTGCTTCCAAGGAAATGACTCCAGAAAAAGTAAAAACCTACTACCAACGAAATGACTCCAGAGCACTTAAAAACACGCTTCGAATGAAATGACCCCAGAACACTTAAAAATCTGCTTCCAACGAAAGGACAGCAGAACACTTAAAAACCCGCTTCCAATGAAATGACTCAAGAGCACTTAAAAACCCGCTTCCAACAAATTGACTCCAGGAAACTTAAAAACCTACATCCAACGAAATGACTCCAGAGCACTTAAAAACCTGCTTCCAACGAAAGGATACCAGAACACTTAAAAATCCGCTTCCAATGAAGTGACCTCAGAGCACATAAAAACCCGCTTCCAACCAAATGACTCCAGAGCACTTAAAAACCTGCTTTCAACGCAATGACTCCAGAGCACTTAAAAACCCAATTCCAACAAAATGACTCCAGAGCACTTAAAGACCCGCTTCAAACGAAATGACCCCAGAACACTTAAAAACCCTCTTCCAACGAAAGGACACCCGAACACTTAAAAACCCGCTTCCAACGAAATGACTCCAGAACACTTAAAAACCCGGTCCAACGAAATGACTCCAGAGCACTTAAAAATCCGCTTCCAACGAAATGACTCCATAGCACTTAAAAACCAGCTTCCAAGAAGGACACCTGAACACTTAAAAACCCGATTCCAACGAAGTGACTCCAGAGCACTTAAAAACCCGCTTCTAACGAATGACTCCTAAGCACTTAAAGACCCGCTTCCAAGGAAATGACTCCAGAGTACTTACAACCCGCTTCCGATGAAATGACTCCAGAGCCCTTAAAAACCAGCTTCCAAGAAGGACACCTGAACACTTAAAAGCCCGAATCGAATGAAATGACTCCAGAAAACTTAAAAACCTGCTTCCAAGGAAATGACTCCAGAAAACGTAAAAACCTACTACCAACGAAATGACTCCAGAGCACTTAAAATCCCGCTTCCAATGAAATGACTCCAGAGCACTTAAAAACACGCTTCGAATGAAATGACCCCAGAACACTTAAAAATCTGCTTCCAACGAAAGGACACCAGAACACTTAAAAACCCGCTTCCAAAGAAATGACTCAAGAGCACTTAAAAACCCGCTTCCAACAAATTGACTCCAGGAAACTTAAAAAGCTACATCCAATGAAATGACTCCAGAGCACTTAAAAACCTGCTTCCAACAAAAGGATACCAGAACACTTAAAAATCCGCTTCCAATGAAGTGACCTCAGAGCACATAAAAACCCGCTTCCAACCAAATGACAAAAGGGCACTTAAAAACCTGCTTTCAACGCAATGATTCCAGAGGACTTAAAAACCCAATTCCAACAAAATGACTCCAGAGCACTTAAAGACCCGCTTCGAACAAAATGACCCCAGAGCACTCAAAAACCCGCTTCCAAGAAGGACACCTGAACACTTAGAAACCTACTTCCAACGAAATGACTGCTGAGAACTTAAAAACCTACCTCCAACGAAATGAGTCCAGAGCACCTAAAAAACCGCTTCGAACGAAATGACTCCAGGGCATTTTAAACCCGATTCGAACGAAATGACCCCAGAACACTTAAAAACCCTCTTCCAACGAAAGGACAGCCGAACACTTAAAAACCCGCTTCCAACGAAATGACTCTAGAACACTTAAAAACCCGGTCCAACAAAATGACTCCAGAGCACTTAAAACCCTGCTTACAACATTATGACTCCAGAGCACTTAAAAACCAGCTTCCAAAGAAATGACTCAAGAGCACTTAAAAACCCGCTTCCAACAAATTGACTCCAGGAAACTTAAAAACCTACATCCAACGAAATGACTCCAGAGCACTTAAAAATCTGCTTCCAACGAAAGGACACCCGAACACTTAAAAACCCGCTTCCAACGAAATGACTCCAGAACACTTAAACACCCGGTCCAACAAAATGACTCCAGAGCACTTAAAAACCTGCTTACAACAATATGACTCCAGAGCACTTAAAAACCAGCATCCAAGATGGACACATGAACACTTAAAAAGCCGATTCCAACGAAATGACTCCAGAGCACTTAAAATCCTGCTTCAAATGAAATGACTCCAGAAAACTTAAAAACCTACTACCAACGAAATGACTCCAGAGCACTTAAAAACCCGCTTCCAACATAGGATACCAGAACACTTAAAAACCCGCTTCCAAAAAAATGACTCCAGAGCACTTAAAAACCCGCTTCCAACGAAATGACTTCAGAACACTGAAAATCCTGCTTCCAATGAAATGACTCCAGAGCACTTAAAAACCAGCTTCCAAAGAAATGACTCAAGAGCACTTAAAAACCCGCTTCCAACAAATTGACTCCAGGAAACTTAAAAACCTACATCCAACGAAATGACTCCAGAGCACTTAAAAACCTGCTTCCAACGAAAGGATACCAGAACACTTAAAAATCCGCTTCCAATGAAGTGACCTCAGAGCACATAAAAACCCGCTTCCTACCAAATGACAAAAGAGCACTTAAAAACCTGCTTTCAACACAATGACTCCAGAGGACTTAAAAACCCAATTCCAACAAAATGACTCCAGAGCACTTAAAGACCCGCTTCCAAGAAGGACACCTGAACACTTAGAAACCTACTTATAACGAAATGACTCCAGAGCACTTAAAAACATACTTCCAACGAAATGACTCCAGAGCACTTAAAAAACCGCTTCGAACGAAATGACTCCAGGGCATTTTAAACCCGATTCGAACGAAATGACCCCAGAACACTTAAAAACCCTCTTCCAACGAAAGGACACCCGAACACTTAAAAACCTGCTTCCAACGAAATGACTCCAGAACACTTAAAAACCCGTTCCAACAAAATGACTCCAGAGCACTTAAAACCCTGCTTACCACAATATGACTCCAGAGCACTTAAAAACCAGCATCCAAGATGGACAAATGAACACTTAAAAAGCCGATTCCAACGAAATGACTCCAGAGCACTTAAAATCCTGCTTCAAATGAAATGACTCCAGAAAACTTAAAAACCTACTACCAACGAAATGACTCCAGAGCACTTAAAAACCTGCTTCCAACAAAGGATACCAGAACACTTAAAAACCCGCTTCCAAAAAAATGACTCCAGAGCACTTAAAAACCTGCTTCCAACAAAATGACCCCAGAGCACTTAAAAACCCACTTCCAAAAATGACACCTGAGCACTTAAAAACCTGCTTACAACGAAATGACTCCAGAGCACTTCAAAACCCGGTCCAAAGAAATGACTCCAGAGCACTTAAAAACCCGCTTCCAACGAAATGACTCCAGAACACTTAAAATCCTGCTTCCAATGAAATGACTCCAGAGTAATTAAAAACCCGCTTCTAACGAAATGACTCCAGAGCAATTAAAGAACCCGCTTCCAACGAAATGACTCCAGAGGACTTAAAAACCAGCTTTCAACGAAATGACTCCAGAGCACTTAAAAACCCACTTCCAACGAAATGTTTACAGAGAACTTAAAAACATGCTTCCAACGAAAGGATACCAGAACACTTATAAACCTGCTTCCAACGAAATAACTCCAGAGTACTTAAAATCCCGCTTTCAAAGAAATGACTAAAGAGCCCTTAAAAACCCTCTTCCAACAAAATGACTCCAGAGCACTTAAAAACCCGCTTCCAAGGAAAGGATACCAGAACACTTAAAAACCCGCTTCCAAAGAAGTGACTCCAGAACACTTAAAAACCCGCTTCCAATGAAATGGGCTAAGAGCACATAAAAACCCGCTTCCAACGCAATGACAGCAGAGAACTTAAAGACAAGCTTTAAAGTAAATGACTCCAGAGCACATAAAAACCCGATTCCAACTCATTGACTCCAGAGAACTTAAAGACAAGCTTCAAAGGAAATGACTCCAGAACACTTAAAAACCCGGTCCAACGAAATGACTCCAGAGCACTTAAAAACCCGCTTCCAAAGAAATGACTCCAGAGCACTTAAAATCCTGCTTCCAACACAATGACTCCAGAGGAATTAAAAACCCGCTTCTAACGAAATGACTCCAGAGCAATTAAAAAACCACTTCCCACGAAATCGCTCCAGAGGACATAAAAACCAACTTCCAAGGAAATGACTCCAGAGCAATTAAATACCCGCTTCTAACGAAATGACTCCAGAGCACTTAAAAACCTGCTTCGAACAAAATGACCCCAGAGCACTAAAAAACCCACTTTCAAAAAGAAAACCTGAGCACTTAAAAACCCGCTTCCAACGAAATGACTCCAGAGCACTTAAAAACCTGCTTCCAACGAAATGACTCCAGAGGACTTAAAAACCAGCTTTCAACGAAATGACTCCAGAGGACTTAAAAACCCGCTTCCAACGAAATTACTCCAGAGCACTTAAAAACATGCTTCCAAAGAAAGGATACCAGAACACTTAGAAACCCGCTTCCAACGAAAAAACTACAGAGCACTTAAAAACCCGCTTCCAATGAAATGACTCCAAAGCAATTAAAAACCCGCTTCCAAAGAAATGACTCCAGACCAATTAACGACCCGCTTCCAAGGAAATGACCCCAGAGCACTTAAAAAGTCGCTTCTAACAATATGACTCCAGAAAACTTAAAAACATGCTTCCAACGAAAGGATACCAGAACACTTATAAACCTGCTTCCAACGAAATGACTACAGAGCACTTAAAAACCCTCTTCCAACAAATGACTCCAGAGCACTTAAAAACCCGCTTTGAACGAAATGACCCCAGAGCATTTAAAAAGCCGCTTCCAACAAAATGTCTCCAGAGCACTTAAAAACCCGGTCCAACGAAATGAGTCCAGAGCACTTAAAAACATGTTTCCAACGAAAGGATAACAGAACACTTATAAAGGCGCTTCCAATGAAAAGACTCCAGGGCACTTAAAAACCCTCTTCCAACAAATGACTCCAGAGCACTTAAAAACCCGCTTCTAAGGAAATGACTCCAGAGCACTTAAAGACCCGCTTCCAAGGAAATGACTCCAGAGGACTTAAAAACCAGCTTCCAATGAAATGACTCCAGAGCACTTAAAAACCCTCTTCCAAAAAAATGACTCCATAGCACTTTAAAAACTGCTTCCAACGAAATTATTCCAGAGAACTTAAAAACATGTTTCCAATGAAAGGATACCAGAATACTTATAAACCCGCTTCCAACGAAAAGACTCCAGAGCACTTAAAAACCCGCTTTCAATGCAATGACTCCAGAGCACTTAAAAACCCAATTCCAACAAAATGACTGCAGAGCACTTTAAAACCTGCTTCCAATGAAATGACTCCAGAAAACTTAAAAACCTACTACAAACGAAATGACTCCAGAGCACTTAAAAACCCGCTTCCAACAAAGGATACCAGAACACTTAAAAACCCGCTGCCAACCAAATGACTCCAGAACACTTAAAATCCTGCTTCCAATGAAATGACTCCAGAGTAATTAAATACCCGCTTCTAACGAAATGACTGCAGAGCACTTAAAAACCTGCTTCCAACGAAATGACCCCAGAGCACTTAAAAAACCACTTCCAAAAAGGACACCTGAGCACTTAAAAACCCGCTTATAACGAAATAACTCCAGAGCACTTCAAAACCCGGTCCAAAGAAATGACTCCAGAGCACTTAAAAACCCGCTTCCAACGAAATGACTCCAGAGCACTTAAAAACCCGCTTCCAACGAAATGACTTCAGAGGACTTAAAAACCAGCTTTCAACGAAATGACTCCAGAGCACTTAAAAACCCGCTTCCAACGAAATGACTCCAGAGCACTTAAAAACATGCTTCCAACAAAAGGATACCAGAACACTTATAAACCTGCTTCCAACGAAATGATTCCAAAGCACTTAAAAACCCGTTTCCAAAGAAATGATTCCAGAGCAATTAAAGACCCGCTTCCAAGGAAATGACTCCAGAGCACTTAAAAACCCTCTTCCAACAAAATGACTATAGAGCACTTAAAAACCCTCTTCCAAAAAAATGACTCCAGAGCACTTAAAAACCCGCTTCCAACAAAATGACTCCAGAAAACTTAAAAACCTACTTCCATTGAAATGACTCCATAGCACTTAGAAACCCTCTTCCAACAAAATGACTCCAGAGCACTTAAAAACCCGCTTCTAACAAAATGTCTCCAGAGCCCTTAAAAACCCGCTTTGAACGAAATGACCCCAGAGCACTTAAAAACCCGCTTCCTAAAAGGACACCTGAACACTTAAAAACCTGCAACCAACGAAATGACACCAGAGCACTTAAAAACCCGGTCCAACGAAATAACTCCAGAGCACTTAAAAACCAGCTTCCAACGAAATGACTCCAGAGAAATTAAAAACCCGATTTCAATGAAATGACTCCAGAGTAATTAAAAACCCGCTTCTTTCGAAATGACTCCAGAGCACTTAAAGACCCGCTTCCATGGAAATGACTCCAGAGCACTTAAAAACCTGCTTCCAACAAAATGACTCGAGAGCACTTAAAAACCGGCTTCCAAAAAAAATGACTCCAGAGCACATAAAAACCCGCTTCGAACGAAATGACCCCAGAACACTTAAAAACCTGCTTCCAACAAAAGGACACCACAGCACTTAAAACCCCGCTTCCAATGAAATGACTCCAGAGCACTTAAAACCCCACTTACAACGAAATGACTCCTGAGCACTTAAAAACCCGCTTCCGAAAAAATGACTCCAGAGCAATTAAAGACCACTTCCTAGGAAATGACTCCAGAACACTTAAAAACACTCTTCCAACAAAATGACTCCAGAGCACTTAAAAACCCGCTTCCAACGCAATGACTCCAGAGGAATTAAAAACCCGCTTCTATCGAAATGACTCCAGAGCAATTAAAAAACCACTTCCCACGAAATGGCTCCAGAGGTCTTAAAACCAGCTTCAAGGAAATGACTCCAGAGCAATTAAAAACCCTCTTCCAACAAAATGACTCCAGAGCACTTAAAAACCCCTTTTCAACGAAATTATTCCAGAGAACTTAAAAACATGCTTCCAACGAAAGGATACCAGAACACTTATAAACCCGCTTCCAACGAAAAGACTCCAGAGCACTTAAAAACCCGCTTTCAATGCAATGACTCCAGAGGACTTAAAAACCCAATTCCAACAAAATGACTCCAGAGCACTTAAAGACCCGCTTCCAAGGAAATGACTCCTGAGCACTTAAAAACCTGCTTCCAATGAAATGACTCCAGAATACTTAAAAACCTACTACCAACGAAATGACTCCAGAGTACTTAAAAACCCGCTTCCAACAAAGGATACCAGAACACTTAAAAACCCGCTTCCAACAAAATGACACCAGAGCACTTAAAAACAAGCTTCCAACGAAATGACTCCAGAGTACTTAAAAACCTGCTTCCAACAAAATGACTCCAGAGCACTTAAAAACCCGCTTCGAACGAAATGACCCCAGAGCACTTAAAAACCTGCTTCCTAAAAGGACACCTGAACACTTAAAAACCCGCAACCAACGAAATACCACTAGAGCACTTAAAAACCCGGTCCAAAGAAATGTGTCCAGAGCACTTAAAAACATGCTTCCAACGAAAGGATACCAGAACACTTATAAAGCGGCTTCCAATGAAAAGACTCCAGAGCACTTAAAAACCCTCTTCCAACAAATGACTCCAGAGCACTTAAAAACCCGCTTTCAACGCAATGACTCCAGAGGACTTAAAAACCGAATTCCAACAAAATGACTCCAGAGCACTTAAAAACCCTCTTACAACAAAATCACTCCAGAGCACTTAAAAATCTGCTTCCAACGAAATGACTCCTGAGCACTTAAAAACCCGCTTCCAATGCAATGACTCCAGAGGACTTAAAAACCAGCTTTCAAGAAAATCACTCCAGAGCACTTCAAAACCTGATTCCAACGAAATGATTCTAGAGAACTTAAAAACATGCTTCCAATGAAAGGATACCAGAATACTTATAAACCCGCTTTCAATGAAACGACTCCATAGCACTTAAAAATACGCTTCCAAGGAAATGACTCCAGAGCAATTAAAAACCCTCTTCCAACAAAATGACTCCATAGCACTTAAAAACCTGTTTCCAACGTAATTATTCCAGAGAACTTAAAAACATGCTTCCAACGAAAGGATACCAGAACACTTATAAACCCGCTTCCAAGAAAAAGACTCCTGAGCACTTAAAAACCCGCTTCCAAAGAAATTACTCCAGAGCACTAAAAAACCCTCTTCCAACAAATGACTCCAGAGCACTTAAAAACCCGCTTCCAACAAAATGTCTACAAAGAACTTAAAAACCCTCTTTGAACGAAATGACCCCAGAGCACGTAAAAACCCGCTTCCAACAAAATGTCTCCAAAGCACTTAAAAACCCGCTTTGAACGAAATGACCCCAGAGCACGTAAAAACCCGCTTCCAACAAAATGTCTCCAGAGCACTTAAAAACCCGTTTTGAATGAAATGACCCCAGAGCACTTAAAAACCTGCTTCCTAAAAGGACACCTGAACACATAAAAACCCACAAACAACGAAATGACACCAGAGTACTTAAAAACCCGGTCCAACGAAATGACTCCAGAGCACTTAAAAACATGATTCCAACAAAAGGATACCAGAACACCTATAGAGCCGCTTCCAACGAAAAGACTCCAGAGCACTTACAAACCCGCTTCCAACAAAATGACTCCAGAGCACTTAAAGATCCGCTTCCAAGGAAATGACTCCAGAGCCCTTAAAAACACGCTTCCAAAAAAATGAGTGCGGAGCACTTAAAAACCCGCTTCCAACAAAATGACTCCAGAGCACTTAAAAACCCTCTTCCAACAAAATCACTCCAGAGCACTTAAAAACCTGATTCCAACGAAATGACTCCAGAGCACTTAAAAACCCGCTTCCAACGCAATGACTCCAGAGCACTTAAAAACCCGCTTACAAAGAAATGACTCCAGAGCACTTAAAATCCTGCTTCCAATGAAATGACTGTAGAGGAATTAAAAACCTGCTTCTAACGAAATGACTCCAGAACACTTAAAAACCCGGTCCAACAAAATGACTCCAGAGCACTTAAAAACCCGCTTCCAACGAAATGACTTCAGAGCACTTAAAAACCAGCTTCCAAGAAGGACACCTGAACACTTAAAAACCCGATTCCAACGAAATGACTCCAGAGCACTTAAAAACCTGCTTCCAATGAAATGATTCCATAGCAATTAAAAACCCGCTTCTAAGGAAATGATTCCAGAGCACTTAAAAACCCGCTTCCAATACTTTAAACATGAATGGGTGTTGGACTTTGTCAAATGCTTTTTCGCATCCAAGGAGATGATCATGTTGAGAGGTTGTGGAGAAAGGGGAACCCTCCTCCATTGCTGGTGGGAATGTAATCTGGTACAACCACTTTGGAAGTCAATCTGGCGCTCAGACAATTAGGAATAGCGCTTCCTCAAGATCCAGCTATACCACTGCTAGGCATATACCCAAAGTTTGCTCAAGTACACAATAAGGACATTTGCTCAACCATGTTTGTAGCAGCTTTATTTGTAATAGCCAGAACCTGAAACAACCCAGATGTCCATCAACGGAGGAATGGATACAGAAATTGTGGTATTTCTACACAATGGAATACTACTCAGCAATCAAAAAGGAGGAAATCATGAAATTTGCAGGCAAATGGTGGGATCTAGAAAAGATCATTCTGAGTGAAGTATCCCAGAAGGAGAAAGACAAATATGGAATATACTCGCTTATATAGACCTAAAAGATAGGATAAACATAATGAAATCAAAGAAGATAATCAAGAAAGCAGACATGGGGTATGATGATCTATCCTCATTTAGAAAGACAAATGGGATGTGCATTGAACGTTATGGCAGGAGTCTACCACAGAAAGCATCTGAAAGACTCTACCTAGCAGTGCTCCAAAATAGATACTAAGACTCACAACCAAACCTTCGCAAAGTGCAGGGAATCATATGAAAGAAGGGGAGTTTGATGTGGAGAGGATAGGAACTCCACAAGGACCAAACGTATCTGGGCACAGGGTCTTTTCTGAGATGGACACTCAACCAAAGTCCATGAGAGGATAAAATCTAGAACCTCTGCTCAGATGTGACCCGTGATAGCTCAGTAAACAATTGGTTTCCCACAGTAAGGGGAACAAGGACTATTTCTAACATGAACTCAATGACTGGCTCTTTGACCTCCCAACCTCCCAAGGGAGGAGCAGTACTGTTAGGCCACAGAGGAGGACTTTGCAGCCAGTCCGGAAAATACCTGACAAAAGTGAGTCATATGAAAGGGGAGGAGGTCCTCCCCTATTAGTGGACTTGGAAAGGGACAGGGAGGAGATGAGGGAGGGAGGGTGGGATTGGGGAGGGAATGAGGGGATACAGCTGGGATACAGAATTAACAAAATGTAACTAATGAGAAAAATAAAATTATGGAAAAAAAAAAAGAAAAAAAAAAAACCCGCTTCCAATAAAATGACCCCAGAGCACTTAAAAACCCACTTCCAAAAAGGCCACCTGAGCACTTAAAAACCCGCTTCCAATGAAATGACTCCCGAGCACTTCAAAACCCGGTCCAACGAAATGACTCCAGAGCATTTAAAAACCCGCTTCCAACAATATGATTCCAGAAAACTTAAAAAACTACTTCCAACGAAATGACTCCAGAGCACTTAAAAACCACTTCCACACAAATGGCTCCAGAGGACTTAAAAACCAGCTTCCAAGGAAATGACTCCAGAGCAATTAAAGACCGCTTCTAAGGAAATTACTCCAGAGCACTTAAAAACCCTCTTCCAACAAAATGACTCCAGAGCACTTAAAAACCCGCTTCCAACAAAATTACTCCAGAAAACTTAAAAACATGCTTCCAACTAAAGGATACCAGAACACTTATAAACCCGCTTCCAAAGAAAAGACTCCAGAGCACTTAAAAAATCCACTTCCAAATTAAATGACTCAAAGCAATTAAAACCCCTTCCAAAGAAATGACTCAGAGCAATTAAAGACCCGCCTCAAGGAAATGACGCCAGAGCACTTGAAAACCCTCTTCCAACAGAATGACTCCAGAGCCCTTAAAAACCCTCTACCATCAAAATGACTCCAGAGCACTTAAAAACCCGCTTCCAACAAAATGCCTCCAGAAAACTTAAAAACCTACTTCCAACAAAATGACTCCAGAGCACTTAAAAACCCGCTTCGAACGAAATGACCCCAGAACACTTAAAAACCTGATTCCAACGAAAGGACAACAGAACACTTAAAAACCCGCTTCCAACGAAATGATTCCGGAGCACCTAAAAACCCGCTTCCAACGAAATGACTCCAGAGCAATTAATGACCGCTTCCAAGGAAATGACTCCAGAGCACTTAAAAACCCTTTTCCAACAAAATGACTCCAGAGCACTTAAAAACCCGCTTCCAAAAAAATGACTCCAGAAAACTTAAAAACCTACTTCCAACGAAATGACTCCAGAGCACTTAAAAACCTGCTTCCAACGAAAGGATACCAGAACACTTAAAAACCCGCTTCCAATGAAGTGACTCCAGAGCACTTAAAAACCTGCTTCCAACAAAATTACTCCAGAGCACTTAAAAACCTGCTTCGAACGAAATGACCCCAGAACACTTAAAAACCTGCTTCCAATGAAAGGACACCAGAACACTTAAAAACCCGCTTCCAACAAAATGACTCCAGAGCACTTAAAAACCTGCTTCCAATGAAATGACTCCAGAGCAATTAAAGACCGCTTCCAAGGATAAGACACCAGAGCACTTAAAAACCCTCTTCCAACAAAATGACTCCAGAGCACTTAAAAACCCGCTTCCAAAAATATGACTCCAGAAAACTTAAAAATCTACTTCCAAAGAAATGACTCCAGAGCACTTAAAAACCCGCTTTCAACGAAATGACTCCAGAGGACTTAAAAACCCAATTCCAACAAAATGACTCCAGAGCACTTAAAGACCCGCTTCCAAGGAAATGACTCCCAAGCACTTAAAAAGCCGCTTCGAAAGAAATAACTCCAGAGCACTTAAAAACCCGCTTCCAACGCAATGACTCCAGAGGAATTAAAAACCCGCTTCTAAGGAAATGACTCCAGAGCAATTAAAAAACCACTTCCCACGAAATGGCTCCAGAGGTCTTAAAAACCTGCTTCTAAGGAAATTACTCCAGAGCACTTAAAAACACTCTTCCAACAAAATGACTCCATAGCACTTAAAAACCGGCTTCCAACAAAATGCCTCCAGAAAACTTAAAAACCCAATTCCAACAAAATGACTCCAGAGCACTTACAGACGCGCTTCCAAGGAAAAGACTCCCGAGGACTAAAAAAGCCGCTTCGAACGAAATGACCTCAGAGCACTTAAAAACCTGCTTTCAAAAAGGAAACCTGAACACTTAAAAACCTGCTTCCAATGAAAGGACACCAGAACACTTAAAAACCCGCTTCCAACGAAATGACTCCAGAGCACTTAAAAACCCGCTTCCAACGAAATGACTCCAGAACACTTAAAAACCCGCTTCCAACGAAATGACCTCAGAGCACTTAAAAACCTGCTTTCAAAAAGGAAACCTGAACACTTAAAAACCCGCTTCCAACAAAGGATACCAGAACACTTAAAAACCCGCTTCCAACAAAATGACACCAGAGCACTTAAAAACAATCTTCCAACGAAATGACTCCAGAGCACTTAAAAACCTGCTTCCAACAAAATGACTCCAGAGCACTTAAAAACCCGCTTCGAACGAAATGACCCCAGAGCACTTAAAAACCCGCTTCCTAAAAGGACACCTGAACACTTAAAAACCCGCAACCAACGAAATAACACGAGAGCACTTAAAAACCTGGTCCAACGAAATGTGTCCAGAGCACTTAAAAACATGCTTCCATCGAAAGGATACCAGAACACTTATAAAGCCGCTTCCAATGAAAAGACTCCAGAGCACTGAAAAACCCTCTTCCAAGGAAATGACTCCAGAGTACTTAAAAAACCGCTTCCAACAAAATGACTCCAGAGGACTTAAAGACCCTCTTACAACAAAATCACTCCAGAGCACTTAAAAACCCGCTTCCAACGAAATGACTCTAGAGCACTTAAAGACCCGCTTCCAAGGAAATGACTCCAGAGTACTTAAAAAACCGCTTCCAACAAAATGACTCCAGAGGACTTAAAAACCCTCTTACAACAAAATCACTCCAGAGCACTTAAAAACCCGCTTCCAACGAAATGACTGCTGAGCACTTAAAAACCCGCTTCCAACGCAATGACTCCAGAGGACTTAAAAACCAGCTTTCAAGAAAATCACTCCAGAGCACTTCAAAACCTGATTCCAACGAAATGATTCCAGAGAACTTAAAAACATGCTTCCATGAAAGGATACCAGAATACTTATAAACCCGCTTCCAATGAAATGACTCCAGAGCACTTAAAAATGCGCTTCCAACGAAATGACTCCAGAAAAATTAAAAACCCGCTTCCAAGGAAATGACTCCAGAGCAATTAAAAACCCGCTTCCAAGGAAATGACTCCAGAGCAATTAAAAACCCTCTTCCAACAAAATGACTCCATAGCACTTAAAAACCTGTTTCCAACGAAATGATTCCAGAGAACTTAAAAACATGCTTCCAACGAAAGGATACCAGAACACTTATAAACCCGCTTCCAAGAAAAAGACTCCTGAGCACTTAAAAACCCGCTTCCAAGGAAATTACTCCAGAGCACTTAAAAACCATCTTCCAACAAATGACTCCAGAGCACTTAAAAACCCGCTTCCAACAAAATGTCTACAAAGCACTTAAAAACCCTCTTTGAACGAAATGACCCCAGAGCACTTAAAAACCTGCTTCTTAAAAGGACACCTGAACACTTAAAAACCCACAAACAACGAAATGACACCAGAGTACTTAAAAACCCGATCCAACGAAATGACTCCAGAGCACTTAAAAACATGATTCCAACGAAAGGATACCAGAACACCTATAGAGCCACTTCCAACGAAAAGACTCCAGAGCACTTACAAACTCGCTTCCAACAAAATGACTTCAGAGCATTTAAAGATCCGCTTCCAAAGAAATAACTCCAGAGCACTTAAAAACCCGTTTCCAACAAAATGACTCCGGAGCACTTAAAAACCCGCTTCCAACAAAATGACTCCAGAGCACTTAAAAACCCTCTTCCAACAAAATGACTCCAGAGCACTTAAAAACCCTCTTCCAACAAAATGACTCCAGAGCACTTAAAAACCCTCTTCCAACAAAATGACTCCAGAGCACTTAAAAACCGGCTTCCAACAAAATGCCTCCAGAAAACTTAAAAACCTACTTCCAACAAAATGACTCCAGAGCACTTAAAAACCCGCTCGAATCAGAATGACCCCAGAACACTTAAAAACCTGATTCCAACAAAAGAACAACAGAACACTTAAAAACCCGCTTCCAACGAAATGATTCCGGAGCACTTAAAACCCACTTCCAACGAAATGACTCCAGAGCAATTAAAGACCGCTTCCAAGGAAATGACTCCAGAGCACTTAAAAACCCACTTCCAAAGAAATGACTCCAGAGCACTTAAAAACACGCTTCCAACGAAGTGACTCCAAAGCACTTAAAAATCCGCTTCCAAGGAAATGACTCCAGAGAACTTAAAAACCTGCTTCTAACGAAATGACTCCAGAGCACTTAAAAACCCGCTTCCAACAAAATGTCTCCAGAGCACTTAAAAATCCGCTTTAAACGAAATGACCCCAGAGCACTTAAAAACCCACTTCCAGAAAGGAAACCTGAACACTTAAAAACACGATTCCAACGAAATGACTGAAGAGCACTTAAAAAGATACTTCCAACGAAATGACTCCACAGCACTTAAAAACCTGCTTCTAACAAAATGACCCCAGAGCAATTAAAAAACTGCTTCCTAAGAAATGACTCCAGAGCACTTAAAAACCGGCTTCCAACGAAAGGACACCAGAACACTTAAAAACCCGCTTCCAAGGAATTGACTCCAGAGCACTTAAAAACCGTCTTCCAACAAAATGACTCCAGAGCACTTAAAAACCTGCTTCCAACAAAATGTCTCCAGAGCACTTAAAAACCCGCTTTAAACGAAATGACACCAGAGCACTTAAAAACCTGCTTGCTAAAAGGACACCTGAACACTTAAAAACCAGCAACCAACGAAATGACACCAGAGCACTTAAGAACCCACTTCCAATTAAATGACTCCAGAGGAATTAAAAACCCGATTCCAATGAAATGACTCCAGAGCAATTAAAAACCCGCTTCTATCGAAATGACTCCAGAGTACCTAAAGACCCGCTACCAAGGAAATGACTCCAAAGCACTTAAAAACCCGCTTCTAATAAAATGACTCCAGAGCACTTAAAAACCTGCTTCCAATGAAAGGACACCAGAACACTTAAAAACCCAATTCCAACGAAATGACTCCAGAGCACTTAAAAACCCGCTTCCAATGAAATGACTCCAGAGCAATTAAAGACCGCTTCCAAGGATATGACTCCAGAGCACTTAAAAACCCTCTTCCAACGAAATGACTCCAGAGCACTTAAAAACCCGCTTTCAACGCAATGACTCCAGAGGACTGAAAAACCGAATTCCAACAAAATGACTCCAGAGCACTTAAAGAACTGCTTCCAAGGAAATGACTCCCAAGCACTTAAAAAGCCGCTTCGAACGAAATGACCTCAGAGCACTTAAAAACCCGCTTCCAGAAAGGAAACCTGAACACTTAAAAACACGTTTCCAACGAAATTACTGCAGAGCACTTAAAAAGATACTTCCAACGAAATGACTCCACAGCACTTAAAAACCTGCTTCTAACAAAATGACCCCAGAGCAATTAAAAAACCGCTTCCAAAGAAATGACTCCAGAGCACTTAAAAACAAGCTTCCAACGAAAAGACACCAGAACACTTAAAAACCCGCTTCCAAGGAAATGACTCCAGAGCACTTAAAAACCCTCTTCCAACAAAATGACTCCAGAGCACTTATAAACCCGCTTCCAAAAAAATGTCTCCAGAGCACTTAAAAATCTGCTTTAAACGAAATGACCCCAGAGCACTTAAAAACCTGCTTCCTAAAAGGACAACTGAACATTTAAAAACCAGCAACCAACGAAATGACACCAGAGCACTTAAGAACCCAATTCCAACGAAATGACTCCAGAGGAATTAAAAACCCGATTCCAATGAAATGACTCCAGAGCAATTAAAAACCCGCTTCTATTGAAATGACTCCAGAGTACTTAAAGACCCGCTACCAAGTAAATGACTCCAAAGCACTTAAAAACCCGCTTCCAAGGAAGTGACTCCAGAGCACTTAAAAACCCACTTCCAACAAAATGTCTCCAGAGCACTTAAAAATCTGCTTTAAACGAAATGACCCCAGAGCACTTAAAAACCCGCTTCCTAAAAGGACAACTGAACATTTAAAAACCAGCAACCAACGAAATGACACCAGAGCACTTAAGAACCCGCTTCCAACAAAATGACTCAGAGGAATTAAAAACCCGATTCAATGAAATGACTCCAGAGCAATTAAAACCCGCTTCTATTGAAATGACTCCAGAGTACTTAAAGACCCGCTACCAAGTAAATGACTCCAGAGCACTTAAAAACCCTCTTCCAACAAAATGACTCAGAGCCCTTAAAAACCGCTTCCAACAAAATGACTCCAGAAAACTTAAAAACCTACTTCCAACGAAATGACTCCAGAGCACTTAAAACCTGCTTCCAACGAAAGGATAACAGAACACTTAAAAACCTTCCCCCAATGAAGTGACTCCAGAGCACATAAAAACCGCTTCAACAAAATTACTCCAGAGCACTTAAAAACCCGCCAATGAAAATGACCACAGAACACTTAAAAACCTGCTTCCAATGAAAGGACACCAGAACACTTAAAACCCGCTTCCAACGAAATGACTCCAGAGCACTTAAAAACCGCTTCCAATGAAATGACTCAGAGGAATTAAAGACCGCTTCAAGGATATGCACCAGAGCACTTAAAACCCTCTTCCAACAAAATGACTCCAGAGCACTTAAAAACCTGCTTCCAACAAAATGACTCAGAAAACTTAAAAACCTACTTCAAACGAAATGACTCCAGAGCACTTAAAACCCGCTTTCAACGCAATGACTCCAGAGGAATTAAAACCCTCTTCCAACGAAATGACTCCAGAGCACTTAAAACCCGCTTCAACGCAATGACTCAGAGGACTTAAAACCAGATTCAACAAAATGACTCAGAGCACTTAAAGACCCGCTTCAAGGAAATGACTCCCAAGCACTTAAAAAGCCGCCAACGAAATGACCTCAGAGCACTTAAAACCCGCTTCAGAAAGGAAACCTGAACACTTAAAAACACGTTTCCAACGAAATTACTGCAGAGCACTTAAAAAGATACTTCCAACGAAATGACTCCACAGCACTTAAAAACCTGCTTCTAACAAAATGACCCCAGAGCAATTAAAAAACCGCTTCCAAAGAAATGACTCCAGAGCACTTAAAAACAAGCTTCCAACGAAAAGACACCAGAACACTTAAAAACCCGCTTCCAAGGAAATGACTCCAGAGCACTTAAAAACCCTCTTCCAACAAAATGACTCCAGAGCACTTATAAACCCGCTTCCAAAAAATTGTCTCCAGAGCACTTAAAAATCTGCTTTAAACGAAATGACCCCAGAGCACTTAAAAACCCGCTTCCTAAAAGGACAACTGAACATTTAAAAACCAGGAACCAACGAAATGACACCAGAGCACTTAAGAACCCACTTCCAACGAAATGACTCCAGAGGAATTAAAAACCCGATTCCAATGAAATGACTCCAGAGCAATTAAAAACCCGCTTCTATTGAAATGACTCCAGAGTACTTAAAGACCCGCTACCAAGTAAATGACTCCAAAGCACTTAAAAACCCGCTTCCAAGGAAATGACTCCAGAGCACTTAAAAACCCGCTTCCAACAAAATGTCTCCAGAGCACTTAAAAATCTGCTTTAAACGAAATGACCCCAGAGCACTTAAAAACCCGCTTCCTAAAAGGACAACTGAACATTTAAAAACCAGCAACCAACGAAATGACACCAGAGCACTTAAGAACCCGCTTCCAACGAAATGACTCCAGAGGAATTAAAAACCCGATTCCAATGAAATGACTCCAGAGCAATTAAAAACCCGCTTCTATTGAAATGACTCCAGAGTAATTAAAGACCCGCTACCAAGTAAATGACTCCAAAGCACTTAAAAACCCGCTTCCAAGGAAATGACTCCAGAGCACTTAAAAACCCTCTTCCAACAAAATGACTCCAGAGCCCTTAAAAACCCGCTTCCAACAAAATGACTCCAGAAAACTTAAAAACCTACTTCCAACGAAATGACTCCAGAGCACTTAAAAACCTGCTTCCAACGAAAGGATAACAGAACACTTAAAAACCTTCCCCCAATGAAGTGACTCCAGAGCACATAAAAACCCGCTTCCAACAAAATTACTCCAGAGCACTTAAAAACCCGCTTCAAATGAAATGACCCAAGAACACTTAAAAACCTGCTTCCAATGAAAGGACACCAGAACACTTAAAAACCCGCTTCCAACGAAATGACTCCAGAGCACTTAAAACCGCTTCCAATGAAATGACTCCAGAGGAATTAAAGACCGCTTCCAAGGATATGCACCAGAGCACTTAAAAACCCTCTTCCAACAAAATGACTCCAGAGCACTTAAAAACCTGCTTCCAACAAAATGACTCCAGAAAACTTAAAAATCTACTTCCAACGAAATGACTCCAGAGCACTTAAAAACCCGCTTTCAACGCAATGACTCCAGAGGACTTAAAAACCGAATTCCAACAAAATGACTCCAGAGCACTTAAAGACCCGCTTCCAAGGAAATGACTCCCAAGCACTTAAAAAGCCGCTTCGAACGAAATGACCTCAGAGCACTTAAAAACCCGCTTCCAGAAAGGAAACCTGAACACTTAAAAACACGTTTCCAACGAAATTACTGCAGAGCACTTAAAAAGATACTTCCAACGAAATGACTCCACAGCACTTAAAAACCTGCTTCTAACAAAATGACCCCAGAGCAATTAAAAACTGCTTCAAAGAAATGACTCAGAGCACTTAAAAACAATCTTCCAACGAAATGACTCCAGAACACTTAAAAACCCGCTTCCAAGGAAATGACTCCAGAGCACTTAAAAACCCTCTTCCAACAAAATGACTCCAGAGCACTTATAAACCCGCTTCCAAAAAATTGTCTCCAGAGCACTTAAAAATCTGCTTTAAACGAAATGACCCCAGAGCACTTAAAAACCCGCTTCCTAAAAGGACAACTGAACATTTAAAAACCAGGAACCAACGAAATGACACCAGAGCACTTAAGAACCCACTTCCAACGAAATGACTCCAGAGGAATTAAAAACCGATTCAATGAAATGACTCAGAGCAATTAAAACCCGCTTCTATTGAAATGACTCCAGAGTACGTAAAGACCCGCTACCAAGTAAATGACTCCAAAGCACTTAAAAACCCTTCAAGGAAATGACTCAGAGCACTTAAAAACCCGCTTCCAACAAAATGTCTCAGAGCACTTAAAAATCTGCTTTAAAACGAAATGACCCCAGAGCACTTAAAAACCCGCTTCCTAAAGGACAACTGAACATTTAAAACCAGCAACCAACGAAATGACACCAGAGCACTTAAGAACCCACTTCCAACGAAATGACTCCAGAGGAATTAAAAACCCGATTCCAATGAAATGACTCCAGAGCAATTAAAAACCCGCTTCTATTGAAATGACTCCAGAGTACTTAAAGACCCGCTACCAAGTAAATGACTCCAAAGCACTTAAAAACCCGCTTCAAGGAAATGACTCAGAGCACTTAAAAACCCTCTTCCAACAAAATGACTCAGAGCCCTTAAAAACCCGCTTCCAACAAAATGACTCCAGAAAACTTAAAAACCTACTTCCAACGAAATGACTCAGAGCACTTAAAAACCTGCTTCCAACGAAAGAATAACAGAACACTTAAAACCTTCCCCAATGAAGTTACTCCAGAGCACATAAAAACCCGCCTAACAAAATTACTCCAGAGCACTTAAAACCCGCTTCAAATGAAATGACCCAAGAACACTTAAAACCTGCTTCCAATGAAAGGACACAGAACACTTAAAACCCGCTTCCAACGAAATGACTCCAGAGCACTTAAAACCCGCTTTCAATGAAATGACTCCAGAGGAATTAAAGACCGCTTCAAGGATATGCACCAGAGCACTTAAAACCCTCTTCAACAAAATGACTCCAGAGCACTTAAAAACCTGCTTCCAACAAAATGACTCCAGAAAACTTAAAAATCTACTTCCAACGAAATGACTCAGAGCACTTAAAAACCCGCTTTCAACGCAATGACTCAGAGGGACTTAAAAACCCAATTCAACAAAATGACTCAGAGCACTTAAAGACCCGCTTCAAGGAAATGACTCGAGCACTTAAAAGCCGCTTCTAATCGAAATGACCTCAGAGCACTTAAAAAGCCGCTTCCAAAAAGGAAACCTGAACACTAAAAAACACGATTCCAACGAAATGACTGCAGAGCACTTAAAAAGATACTTCCAACGAAATGACTCCACAGCACTTAAAATCCTGCTTCTAACAAAATGACCCCAGAGCAATTAAAAAACCGCTTCCAAAGAAATTACTCCAGAGCACTTAAAAACCAGCTTCCAACGAAATGACTCCAGAACACTTAAAAACCCGGTCCAACAAAATGACTCCAGAGCACTTGAAAATCCGCTTCCAACGAAATGACTCCAGAAAACTTAAAAAACTACTTCCAACGAAATGACTCCAGAGCACTTAAAAACCCGCTTCCAATGAAAGGATACCAGAACACTTAAAAACCTGCTTCAAAGTGACTCCAGAGAACTTAAAAACCCGCTTCCAATGAAATGGGCTAAGAGCACATAAAACCCGCTTCAACACAATGACTCCAGAAAACTTAAAGACAAGCTTCAAAGTAAATGACTCCAGAGCACATAAAAACCCGATTCCAACTCAATGACTCCAGAGAACTTAAAGACAGGCTTCAAAGGAAATTACTCCAGAGCACTTAAAAACACGCTTCCAACGAAGTGACTCCAAAGCACTTAAAAACCCGCTTCCAAGGAAATTACTCCAGAGCACTTAAAAACCCTCTTCCAACAAAATGACTCCAGAGCCCTTAAAAACCCGCTTCCAACAAAATGACTCCAGAAAACTTAAAAACCTACTTCCAACGAAATGACTCCAGAGCACTTAAAAACCTGCTTCCAACGAAAGGATAACAGAACACTTAAAAACCTTCCCCCAATGAAGTGACTCCAGAGCACATAAAAACCCGCTTCCAACAAAATTACTCCAGAGCACTTAAAAACCCGCTTCGAATGAAATGACCCCAGAACACTTAAAAACCTGCTTCCAATGAAAGGACACCAGAACACTTAAAAACCCGCTTCCAACGAAATGACTCCAGAGCACTTAAAAACCCGCTTCCAATGAAATGACTCCAGAGGAATTAAAGACCGCTTCCAAGGATATGCACCAGAGCACTTAAAAACCCTCTTCCAACAAAATGACTCCAGAGCACTTAAAAACCTGCTTCCAACAAAATGACTCCAGAAAACTTAAAAACCTACTTCCAACGAAATGACTCCAGAGCACTTAAAAACCCGCTTTCAACGCAATGACTCCAGAGGAATTAAAAACCCTCTTCCAACGAAATGACTCCAGAGCACTTAAAAACCCGCTTTCAACGCAATGACTCCAGAGGACTTAAAAACCGAATTCCAACAAAATGACTCCAGAGCACTTAAAGACCCGCTTCCAAGGAAATGACTCCCAAGCACTTAAAAAGCCGCTTCGAACGAAATGACCTCAGAGCACTTAAAAACCCGCTTCCAGAAAGGAAACCTGAACACTTAAAAACACGTTTCCAACGAAATTACTGCAGAGCACTTAAAAAGATACTTCCAACGAAATGACTCCACAGCACTTAAAAACCTGCTTCTAACAAAATGACCCCAGAGCAATTAAAAAACCGCTTCCAAAGAAATGACTCCAGAGCACTTAAAAACAAGCTTCCAACGAAAAGACACCAGAACACTTAAAAACCCGCTTCCAAGGAAATGACTCCAGAGCACTTAAAAACCCTCTTCCAACAAAATGACTCCAGAGCACTTATAAACCCGCTTCCAAAAAATTGTCTCCAGAGCACTTAAAAATCTGCTTTAAACGAAATGACCCCAGAGCACTTAAAAACCCGCTTCCTAAAAGGACAACTGAACCTTTAAAAACCAGGAACCAACGAAATGACACCAGAGCACTTAAGAACCCACTTCCAACGAAATGACTCCAGAGGAATTAAAAACCCGATTCCAATGAAATGACTCCAGAGCAATTAAAAACCCGCTTCTATTGAAATGACTCCAGAGTACGTAAAGACCCGCTACCAAGTAAATGACTCCAAAGCACTTAAAAACCCGCTTCCAAGGAAATGACTCCAGAGCACTTAAAAACCCGCTTCCAACAAAATGTCTCCAGAGCACTTAAAAATCTGCTTTAAACGAAATGACCCCAGAGCACTTAAAAACCCGCTTCCTAAAAGGACAACTGAACATTTAAAAACCAGCAACCAACGAAATGACACCAGAGCACTTAAGAACCCGCTTCAACGAAATGACTCAGAGGAATTAAAAACCGATTCAATGAAAATGACTCAGAGCAATTAAAACCCGCTTCTATTGACATGACTCCAGAGTACTTAAAGACCCGCTACCAAGTAAATGACTCCAAAGCACTTAAAAACCCGCTTCCAAGGAAATGACTCCAGAGCACTTAAAAACCCTCTTCCAACAAAATGACTCCAGAGCCCTTAAAAACCCGCTTCCAACAAAATGACTCCAGAAAACTTAAAAACCTACTTCCAACGAAATGACTCCAGAGCACTTAAAAACCTGCTTCCAACGAAAGAATAACAGAACACTTAAAAACCTTCCCCCAATGAAGTTACTCCAGAGCACATAAAAACCCGCTTCCAACAAAATTACTCCAGAGCACTTAAAAACCCGCTTCAAATGAAATGACCCAAGAACACTTAAAAACCTGCTTCCAATGAAAGGACACCAGAACACTTAAAAACCCGCTTCCAACGAAATGACTCCAGAGCACTTAAAAACCCGCTTTCAATGAAATGACTCCAGAGGAATTAAAGACCGCTTCCAAGGATATGCACCAGAGCACTTAAAAACCCTCTTCCAACAAAATGACTCCAGAGCACTTAAAAACCTGCTTCCAACAAAATGACTCCAGAAAACTTAAAAATCTACTTCCAACGAAATGACTCAGAGCACTTAAAACCCGCTTTCAACGCAAATGACTCAGAGGACTTAAAAACCCAATTCAACAAAATGACTCAGAGCACTTAAAGACCCGCTTCAAGGAAATGACTCTGAGCACTTAAAAAGCGCTTCTAATGAAATGACCTCAGAGCACTTAAAAAGCCGCTTCCAAAAAGGAAACCTGAACACTAAAAAACACGATTCCAACGAAATGACTGCAGAGCACTTAAAAGATACTTCCAACAAAATGACTCCACAGCACTTAAAATCCTGCTTCTAACAAAATGACCCCAGAGCAATTAAAAACCGCTTCAAAGAAATTACTCCAGAGCACTTAAAAACCAGCTTCCAACGAAATGACTCAGAACACTTAAAAACCCGGTCCAACAAAATGACTCAGAGCACTTGAAAATCCGCTCAACTGAAATGACTCAGAAAACTTAAAAACTACTTCCAACGAAATGACTCAGAGCACTTAAAAACCCGCTTCCAATGAAAGGATACCAGAACACTTAAAACCTGCTTCCAAAGAAGTGACTCAGAGAACTTAAAACCCGCTTCAATGAAATGGGCTAAGAGCACATAAAAACCGCTTCAACACAATGACTCAGAAAACTTAAAGACAAGTTTCAAAGTAAATGACTCCAGAGCACATAAAAACCCGATTCAACTCAATGACTCAGAGAGAACTTAAAGACAGGCTTCAAAGAAATTACTCAGAGCACTTAAAAACACGCTTCAACGTGACTCAAAGCACTTAAAAACCGCTTCAAGGAAATTACTCAGAGCACTTAAAACCCTCTTCCAACAAAATGACTCAGAGCCCTTAAAACCCGCTTCCAACAAAATGACTCAGAAAACTTAAAACCTACTTCCAACTAAATGACTCAGAGCACTTAAAAACCTGCTTCTGAAAGGATAACAGAACACTTAAAAACCTTCCCCCAATGAAGTGACTCCAGAGCACATAAAACCCGCTTCCAACAAAATTACTCCAGAGCACTTAAAAACCCGCTCCGATGAAATGACCCCAGAACACTTAAAAACCTGCTTCAATGAAAGACACCAGAACACTTAAAACCCGCTTCCAACGAAATGACTCCAGAGCACTTAAAAACCCGCTTCCAATGAAATGACTCAGAGGAATTAAAGACCGCTTCAAGGATATGCACCAGAGCACTTAAAACCCTCTTCCAACAAAATGACTCAGAGCACTTAAAAACCTGCTTCAAACAAAATGACTCCAGAAAACTTAAAAACCTACTTCCAACGAAATGACTCCAGAGCACTTAAAAACCGCTTTCAACGCAATGACTCAGAGGAATTAAAACCCTCTTCCAACGAAATGACTCAGAGCACTTAAAAACCCGCTTTCAACGCAAATGACTCAGAGGACTTAAAACCGAATTCAAACAAATGACTCCAGAGCACTTAAAGACCGCTTCAAGGAAATGACTCCCAAGCACTTAAAAAGCCGCTTGAGCGAAATGACCTCAGAGCACTTAAAAACCGCTTCAGAAAGGAAACCTGAACACTTAAAAACACGTTTCCAACGAAATTACTGCAGAGCACTTAAAAAGATACTTCCAACGAAATGACTCCACAGCACTTAAAAACCTGCTTCTAACAAAATGACCCCAGAGCAATTAAAAAACCGCTTCCAAAGAAATGACTCCAGAGCACTTAAAAACAAACTGTGAACGAAAAGACACAGAACACTTAAAAACCCGCTTCAAGGAAATGACTCCAGAGCACTTAAAACCCTCTTCCAACAAAATGACTCAGAGCACTTATAAACCCGCTTCAAAAAATTGTCTCAGAGCACTTAAAAATCTGCTTTAAACGAAATGACCCCAGAGCACTTAAAAACCCGCTTCCTAAAAGGACAACTGAACATTTAAAAACCAGGAACCAACGAAATGACACCAGAGCACTTAAGAACCCACTTCCAACGAAATGACTCCAGAGGAATTAAAAACCCGATTCCAATGAAATGACTCCAGAGCAATTAAAAACCCGCTTCTATTGAAATGACTCCAGAGTACTTAAAGACCCGCTACCAAGTAAATGACTCCAAAGCACTTAAAAACCCTTCCAAGGAAATGACTCAGAGCACTTAAAAACCGCTTCAACAAAATGTCTCAGAGCACTTAAAAATCTGCTTTAAAAACGAAATGACCCCAGAGCACTTAAAAACCCGCTTCCTAAAAGGACAACTGAACATTTAAAAACCAGCAACCAACGAAATGACACCAGAGCACTTAAGAACCCGCTTCCAATCTAAATGACTCAGAGGAATTAAAAACCCGATTCAATGAAATGACTCAGAGCAATTAAAACCCGCTTCTATTGAAATGACTCCAGAGTAATTAAAGACCCGCTACCAAGTAAATGACTCCAAAGCACTTAAAAACCCGCTTCAAGGAAATGACTCCAGAGCACTTAAAACCCTCTTCCAACAAAATGACTCAGAGCCCTTAAAACCCGCCAACAAAATGACTCAGAAAACTTAAAACCTACTTCCAACGAAATGACTCAGAGCACTTAAAAACCTGCTTCCAACGAAAGGATAACAGAACACTTAAAACCTTCCCCCAATGAAGTGACTCCAGAGCACATAAAACCCGCTTCAACAAAATTACTCCAGAGCACTTAAAAACCCGCTTCAAATGAAATGACCCAAGAACACTTAAAAACCTGCTTCAATGAAAGGACACTAGAACACTTAAAAACCCGCTTCCAGCGAAATGACTCAGAGAGCACTTAAAAACCCGCTTCCAATGAAATGACTCAGAGGAATTAAAGACCGCTTCAAGGATATGCACCAGAGCACTTAAAAACCCTCTTCCAACAAAATGACTCCAGAGCACTTAAAAACCTGCTTCCAACAAAATGACTCAGAAAACTTAAAAATCTACTTCCAACGAAATGACTCAGAGCACTTAAAAACCCGCTTTCAACGCAATGACTCCAGAGGACTTAAAAACGAATTCAACAAAATGACTCAGAGCACTTAAAGACCGCTTCAAGGAAATGACTCCCAAGCACTTAAAAAGCCGCGAACGAAATGACCTCAGAGCACTTAAAAACCCGCTTCAGAAAGGAAACCTGAACACTTAAAAACACGTTTCCAACGAAATTACTGCAGAGCACTTAAAAAGATACTTCAACGAAATGACTCCACAGCACTTAAAAACTGCTTCTAACAAAATGACCCCAGAGCAATTAAAAACCGCTTCCAAAGAAATGACTCAGAGCACTTAAAAACAAGCTTCCAAAACGAAAAGACACAGAACACTTAAAACCCCTTCCAGGAAATGACTCCAGAGCACTTAAAAACCCTCTTCCAACAAAATGACTCAGAGCACTTATAAACCCGCTTCCAAAAAATTGTCTCCAGAGCACTTAAAAATCTGCTTTAAAACGAAATGACCCCAGAGCACTTAAAAACCCGCTTCCTAAAAGGACAACTGAACATTTAAAACCAGGAACCAACGAAATGACACCAGAGCACTTAAGAACCCACTTCCAACGAAAAATGACTCAGAGGAATTAAAAACCGATTCAATGAAATGACTCAGAGCAATTAAAACCCGCTTCTATTGAAATGACTCAGAGTACTTAAAGACCCGCTACCAAGTAAATGACTCAAAGCACTTAAAAACCCGCTTCAAGGAAATGACTCAGAGCACTTAAAAACCGCTTCCAACAAAATGTCTCCAGAGCACTTAAAAATCTGCTTTAAACGAAATGACCCCAGAGCACTTAAAAACCCGCTTCCTAAAAGGACAACTGAACATTTAAAAACCAGCAACCAACGAAATGACACCAGAGCACTTAAGAACCCGCTTCCAACGAAATGACTCCAGAGGAATTAAAAACCCGATTCCAATGAAATGACTCCAGAGCAATTAAAAACCCGCTTCTATTGAAATGACTCCAGAGTACTTAAAGACCCGCTACCAAGTAAATGACTCCAAAGCACTTAAAAACCCGCTTCCAAGGAAATGACTCCAGAGCACTTAAAAACCCTCTTCCAACAAAATGACTCCAGAGCCCTTAAAAACCCGCTTCCAACAAAATGACTCCAGAAAACTTAAAAACCTACTTCCAACGAAATGACTCCAGAGCACTTAAAAACCTGCTTCCAACGAAAGGATAACAGAACACTTAAAAACCTTCCCCCAATGAAGTTACTCCAGAGCACATAAAAACCCGCTTCAAATGAAATGACCCAAGAACACTTAAAAACCTGCTTCCAATGAAAGGACACCAGAACACTTAAAAACCCGCTTCCAACGAAATGACTCCAGAGCACTTAAAAACCCACTTACAACGAAATGACTCCAGAAAACTTAAAAAACTACTTCCAACGAAATGACTCCAGAGCACTTAAAAACCCGCTTCCAATGAAAGGATACCAGAACACTTAAAAACCTGCTTCCAAAGAAGTGACTCCAGAGAACTTAAAAACCCGCTTCCAATGAAATGGGCTAAGAGCACATAAAAACCCGCTTCCAACACAATGACTCCAGAAAACTTAAAGACAAGCTTCAAAGTAAATGACTCCAGAGCACATAAAAACCCGATTCCAACTCAATGACTCCAGAGAACTTAAAGACAGGCTTCAAAGGAAATTACTCCAGAGCACTTAAAACACGCTGCAACGGTGACTCAAAGCACTTAAAAACCCGCTTCCAAGGAAATTACTCCAGAGCACTTAAAAACCCTCTTCCAACAAAATTACTCCAGAGCACTTAAGAACCTGCTTCCAACAAAATGTCTCCAGAGCACTTAAAAACCCGCTTTAAACGAAATGACCCCAGAACACTTAAAAACCTGCTTCCAATGAAAGGACACCTGAGCACTTAAAACCCTGCTTCCAATCAAATGACTCCAGAGCACTTAAAAACCCGTTTCCAATGAAATGACTCCAGAGCAATTAAAGACCCCTTCAAAGGAAATGACTCCAGAGCACTTAAAAACCCTCTTCCAACAAAGTGACTCCAGAGCACTTAAAAACCCACTTCCAACAAAATGACTCCAGAGCATTTAAAAACCCGCTTCCAACAAAATGACTCCAGAAAACTTAAAAACCTACTTCCAACGAAATGACTCCAGAGCACTTAAAAACCTGCTTCCAACGAAAGGATACCAGAACACTTAAAAACCTGCTTCCAATGAAGTGACTCCAGAGCACTTAAAAACCCGCTTCCAACAAAATTACTCCAGAGCACTTAAAAACCCGCTTCCAAGGAAATGACTCCCGAGCACTTAAAAAGCCGCTTCGAACGAAATGACCTCAAAGCACTTAAAAACCCGCTTCCAACGAAATGACTCCAAGGCACTTAAAATCCTGCTTCCAACGCAATGACTCCAGAGGAATTAAAAATGCGCTTCTAATGAAATGACTCCAGAGCAATTAAAAAACCACTTCCCACTAAATGGCTCCAGAGGACTTAAAAACCAGCTTCCAAGGAAATTACTCCAGAGCACTTAAAAACCCTCTTCCAACAAAATGACTCCAGAAAACTTAAAAACATGCTTCCAACGAAAGGATACCTGAACACTTATAAACCCGCTTCCAAAGAAAAGACTCCAGAGCACTTAAAAACCCGCTTCCAACGAAATGACTCCAAAGCACTTAAAAACCCGCTTCCAAAGAAATGACTCCAGAGCAATTAAAGACCGCTTCAAGGAAATGACTCAGAGCACTTAAAACCTGCTTCCAACAAAATGACTCAGAAAACTTAAAAACCTATTTCCAACGAAATGACTCAGAGCACTTAAAACCCTCTTCCAACAAAATGACTCAGAGCACTTAAAAACCGCTTTGAACAGAAATGACCCCAGAGCACTTAAAATCCCGCTTCCTAAAAGGACACCTGAACACTTAAAAACCCGCAACCAACGAAATTACACCAGAGCACTTAAAAACCCGGTCCAACGAAATGACTCCAGAGCACTTAAAAACCCGCTTAAACGAAATGACTCAGAGGAATTAAAAACCTGATTCAAGGAAATGACTCCAGAGCAATTAAAAACCCGCTTCCAATGAAATGACTCCAGAGCAATTAAAGACCCTTTCAAAGGAAATGACTCAGAGCACTTAAAACCCCTTCCAACAAAATGACTCCAGAGCACTTAAAAACCCTCTATCAACAAAATGACTCCAGAGCACTTAAAAACCCGCTTCCAACAAAATGACTCCAGAAAAGTTAAAAACCTACTTCCAACGAAATGAATCCAGAGCACTTAAAAACCTGCTTCCAACGAAAGGATACAGAACACTTAAAAACCGCTTCCAATGAAGTGACTCAAGAGCACTAAAAACCGCTTCCAATGAAATGACCTCAGAGCACATAAAAACCCGCTTTAAACGAAATGACTCCAGAGCACTTAAAAACCCTCTTTCAATGCAATGACTCCAGAGAACTTAAAAACCCGCTTCCAACAAAATGTCTCCAGAGCACTTAAAAATCTGCTTTAAACGAAATGACCCCAGAGCACTTAAAAACCCGCTTCCTAAAAGACAACTGAACATTTAAAAACCAGCAACCAACGAAATGACACCCAGAGCACTTAAGAACCCGCTTCCAACGAAATGACTCAGAGGAATTAAAAACCCGATTCAATGAAATGACTCAGAGCAATTAAAACCCGCTTCTATTGAAATGACTCCAGAGTAATTAAAGACCCGCTACCAAGTAAATGACTCCAAAGCACTTAAAAACCCGCTTCAAGGAAATGACTCAGAGCACTTAAAACCCTCTTCCAACAAAATGACTCAGAGCCCTTAAAAACCCGCTTCCAACAAAATGACTCAGAAAACTTAAAACCTACTTCCAACAAAAATGACTCAGAGCACTTAAAAACCTGCTTCCAACAGAAAGGATAACAGAACACTTAAAAACCTTCCCCCAATGAAGTGACTCCAGAGCACATAAAACCCGCTTCAACAAAATTACTCCAGAGCACTTAAAAACCGCTTCAAATGAAATGACCCAAGAACACTTAAAAACCTGCTTCAATGAAAGGACACCAGAACACTTAAAACCCGCTTCCAAATCTAAATGACTCAGAGCACTTAAAAACCCAGCTTCCAA
Source organism: Meriones psammophilus (assembly GCA_036365155.1). Classification (NCBI taxonomy): domain Eukaryota; kingdom Metazoa; phylum Chordata; class Mammalia; order Rodentia; family Muridae; genus Meriones; species Meriones psammophilus. The sequence continues at coordinate 31,326 of JAEOAE010002480.1, read as the reverse complement.
TGAAATGACTCAGAGGAATTAAAGACCGCTTCAAGGATATGCACCAGAGCACTTAAAAACCCTCTTCCAACAAAATGACTCAGAGCACTTAAAAACCTGCTTCCAACAAAATGACTCAGAAAACTTAAAAATCTACTTCCAACGAAATGACTCAGAGCACTTAAAAACCCGCTTTCAGCGCAATGACTCAGAGGACTTAAAAACCGATTTCAACAAAATGACTCCAGAGCACTTAAAGACCCGCTTCCAAGGAAATGACTCCCAAGCACTTAAAAAGCGCGAACGAAATGACCTCAGAGCACTTAAAAACCCGCTTCAGAAAAGGAAACCTGAACACTTAAAAACACGTTTCCAACGAAATTACTGCAGAGCACTTAAAAAGATACTTCCAACGAAATGACTCCACAGCACTTAAAAACCTGCTTCTAACAAAATGACCCCAGAGCAATTAAAAAACCGCTTCCAAAGAAATGACTCCAGAGCACTTAAAAACAAGCTGAAAAAAGACACCAGAACACTTAAAACCGCTTCAAGGAAATGACTCAGAGCACTTAAAACCCTCTTCCAACAAAATGACTCCAGAGCACTTATAAACCCGCTTCCAAAAAATTGTCTCCAGAGCACTTAAAAATCTGCTTTAAACGAAATGACCCCAGAGCACTTAAAAACCCGCTTCCTAAAAGGACAACTGAACATTTAAAAACCAGGAACCAACGAAATGACACCAGAGCACTTAGAACCCACTTCCAACGAAATGACTCAGAGGAATTAAAAACCCGATTCAATGAAATGACTCCAGAGCAATTAAAAACCGCTTCTATTGAAATGACTCCAGAGTACTTAAAGACCCGCTACCAAGTAAATGACTCAAAGCACTTAAAAACCGCTTCCAAGGAAATGACTCCAGAGCACTTAAAAACCGCTTCAACAAAATGTCTCAGAGCACTTAAAAATCTGCTTTAAACGAAATGACCCCAGAGCACTTAAAAACCCGCTTCCTAAAAGGACAACTGAACATTTAAAACCAGCAACCAACGAAATGACACCAGAGCACTTAAGAACCCGCTTCCAACGAAATGACTCAGAGGAATTAAAAACCGATTCAATGAAATGACTCCAGAGCAATTAAAACCCGCTTCTATTGAAATGACTCAGAGTACTTAAAGACCGCTACCAAGTAAATGACTCCAAAGCACTTAAAACCCGCTTCAAGGAAATGACTCCAGAGCACTTAAAACCCTCTTCCAACAAAATGACTCCAGAGCCCTTAAAAACCCGCTTCCAACAAAATGACTCAGAAAACTTAAAACCTACTTCCAACAGAAATGACTCCAGAGCACTTAAAACCTGCTTCCTGTGAAAGGATAACAGAACACTTAAAAACCTTCCCCCAATGAAGTTACTCCAGAGCACATAAAAACCGCTTCAAATGAAATGACCAAGAACACTTAAAACCCTGCTTCCAATGAAAGGACACAGAACACTTAAAACCCCGCTAAATGAAATGACTCCAGAGCACTTAAAAACCGCTTTCAATGAAATGACTCAGAGGAATTAAAGACCGCTTCAAGGATATGCACCAGAGCACTTAAAAACCCTCTTCCAACAAAATGACTCCAGAGCACTTAAAACCTGCTTCCAACAAAATGACTCAGAAAACTTAAAAATCTACTTCCAACAAAATGACTCAGAGCACTTAAAAACCGCTTTCAGCGCAATGACTCAGAGGACTTAAAAACCCAATTCCAACAAAATGACTCCAGAGCACTTAAAGACCGCTTCAAGGAAATGACTCGAGCACTTAAAAAGCCGCTTCTAACGAAATGACCTCAGAGCACTTAAAAAGCCGCTTCAAAAAGGAAACCTGAACACTAAAAACACGATTCCAACGAAATGACTGCAGAGCACTTAAAAGATACTTCCAACGAAATGACTCCACAGCACCTGAATCCTGCTTCTAACAAAATGACCCCAGAGCAATTAAAAACCGCTTCCAAAGAAATTACTCAGAGCACTTAAAAACCAGCTTCCAACGAAAGGACACCAGAACACTTAAAAACCGCTTCCAACGAAATGACTCAGAACACTTAAAAACCGGTCCAACAAAATGACTCAGAGCACTTGAAAATCCGCTTCCAACAAAATGACTCCATAGCACTTAAAACCAGCTTCCAAGAAGGACACCTGAACACTTAAAACCCGCTTCCAGCGAAATGACTCAGAGCACTTAAAACCCACTTACAAATCGAAATGACTCAGAAAAAACTTAAAAAACTACTTCCAACGAAATGACTCAGAGCACTTAAAAACCCGCTTCAATGAAAGGATACCAGAACACTTAAAACCTGCTTCAAAGAAGTGACTCAGAGAACTTAAAAACCGCTTCAATGAAATGGGCTAAGAGCACATAAAAACCCGCTTCCAACACAATGACTCAGAAAACTTAAAGACAAGCTTCAAAGTAAATGACTCAGAGCACATAAAACCCGATTCAACTCAATGACTCAGAGAACTTAAGACAGGCTTCAAAGGAAATTACTCAGAGCACTTAAAAACACGCTGTAGAAGTGACTCCAAAAACCTTAAAACCCGCTTCCAGGAAATTACTCCAGAGCACTTAAAAACCCTCTTCCAACAAAATTACTCCAGAGCACTTAAGAACCTGCTTCCAACAAAATGTCTCAGAGCACTTAAAAACCGCTTTAAACGAAATGACCCCAGAACACTTAAAACCTGCTTCAATGAAAGGACACCTGAGCACTTAAAACCCTGCTTCCAATCAAATGACTCCAGAGCACTTAAAAACCGTTTCCAATGAAATGACTCCAGAGCAATTAAAGACCCCTTCAAAGGAAATGACTCAGAGCACTTAAAACCCTCTTCCAACAAAGTGACTCCAGAGCACTTAAAAACCCACTTCAACAAAATGACTCCAGAGCATTTAAAAACCCGCTTCAACAAAATGACTCCAGAAAACTTAAAACCTACTTCCAAATCAGAAATGACTCAGAGCACTTAAAAACCTGCTTCCAACGAAAGGATACCAGAACACTTAAAAACCTGCTTCCAATGAAGTGACTCCAGAGCACTTAAAAACCGCTTCCAACAAAATTACTCCAGAGCACTTAAAAACCGCTTCCAAGGAAATGACTCCGAGCACTTAAAAAGCAGCCGAGCGAAATGACCTCAAAGCACAAAAACCCGCCAACGAAATGACTCCAAGGCACTTAAAATCCTGCTTCCAACGCAATGACTCAGAGGAATTAAAAATGCGCTTCTAATGAAATGACTCCAGAGCAATTAAAAACCACTTCCCACTAAATGGCTCAGAGGACTTAAAAACCAGCTTCAAAATTACTCAGAGCACTTAAAAACCCTCTTCCAACAAAATGACTCCAGAAAACTTAAAAACATGCTTCCAACGAAAGGATACCTGAACACTTATAAACCCGCTTCAAAAAAAGACTCCAGAGCACTTAAAAACCCTTCCAGCAAAATGACTCAAAGCACTTAAAAACCGGCTTCCAAAGAAATGACTCCAGAGCAATTAAAGACCGCTTCAAAGGAAATGACTCAGAGCACTTAAAACCTGCTTCCAACAAAATGACTCAGAAAACTTAAAACCTATTTCCAACGAAATGACTCAGAGCACTTAAAAACCCTCTTCCAACAAAATGACTCAGAGCACTTAAAAACCCGCTTTGAGCAGAAATGACCCCAGAGCACTTAAAATCCGCTTCCTAAAAGGACACCTGAACACTTAAAACCCGCAACCAACGAAATTACACAGAGCACTTAAAAACCCGGTCCAACGAAATGACTCAGAGCACTTAAAACCCGCTCTTCATGAAATGACTCAGAGGAATTAAAACCTGATTCAAGGAAATGACTCAGAGCAATTAAAAACCCGCTTCCAATGAAATGACTCCAGAGCAATTAAAGACCCCTTCAAAGGAAATGACTCCAGAGCACTTAAAAACCCTCTTCCAACAAAATGACTCCAGAGCACTTAAAAACCCTCTATCAACAAAATGACTCCAGAGCACTTAAAAACCCGCTTCCAACAAAATGACTCCAGAAAAGTTAAAAACCTACTTCCAACAAAAATGAATCAGAGCACTTAAAAACCTGCTTCCAAAAAGATACCAGAACACTTAAAAACCCGCTTCCAATGAAGTGACTCAAGAGCACTTAAAAACCGCTTCCAATGAAATGACCTCAGAGCACATAAAAACCCGCTTTAAACGAAATGACTCCAGAGCACTTAAAAACCCTCTTTCAATGCAATGACTCAGAGAACTTAAAAACCCGCTTCAACAAAATGTCTCAGAGCACTTAAAAATCTGCTTTAAAAACGAAATGACCCCAGAGCACTTAAAAACCCGCTTCCTAAAGGACAACTGAACATTTAAAACCAGCAACCAACGAAATGACACCAGAGCACTTAGAACCCGCTGTGAAATGACTCAGAGGAATTAAAAACCGATTCAATGAAATGACTCCAGAGCAATTAAAACCCGCTTCTATTGAAATGACTCAGAGTAATTAAAGACCAGCTACCAAGTAAATGACTCCAAAGCACTTAAAACCGCTTCAAGGAAATGACTCAGAGCACTTAAAAACCCTCTTCCAACAAAATGACTCAGAGCCCTTAAAAACCCGCTTCCAACAAAATGACTCCAGAAAACTTAAAACCTACTTCCAACAGAAATGACTCAGAGCACTTAAAAACCTGCTTCCAACAGAAAGGATAACAGAACACTTAAAACCTTCCCCCAATGAAGTGACTCAGAGCACATAAAAACCGCTTCAACAAAATTACTCAGAGCACTTAAAACCAAAACTTCAAATGAAATGACCCAAGAACACTAAAAACCTGCTTCAATGAAAGGACACCAGAACACTTAAAACCGCTTCCAAATGAAATGACTCCAGAGCACTTAAAAACCCGCTTCCAATGAAATGACTCAGAGGAATTAAAGACCGCTTCAAGGATATGCACCAGAGCACTTAAAAACCCTCTTCAACAAAATGACTCAGAGCACTTAAAAACCTGCTTCCAACAAAATGACTCAGAAAACTTAAAATCTACTTCCAACGAAATGACTCAGAGCACTTAAAAACCCGCTTTCAACGCAATGACTCAGAGGACTTAAAAACAATTCAACAAAATGACTCCAGAGCACTTAAAGACCGCTTCAAGGAAATGACTCCCAAGCACTTAAAAAGCCGCTTGAGCGAAATGACCTCAGAGCACATAAAAACCCGCTTCCAGAAAGGAAACCTGAACACTTAAAAACACGTTTCCAACAGAAATTACTGCAGAGCACTTAAAAATATACTTCAACGAAATGACTCCACAGCACTTAAAAACCTGCTTCTAACAAAATGACCCCAGAGCAATTAAAAACCGCTTCCAAAAAAATGACTCAGAGCACTTAAAAACAAACTGAAAAAGACACCAGAACACTTAAAACCCGCTTCCAAGGAAATGACTCAGAGCACTTAAAAACCCTCTTCCAACAAAATGACTCAGAGCACTTATAAACCCGCTTCCAAAAATTGTCTCAGAGCACTTAAAAATCTGCTTTAAACGAAATGACCCCAGAGCACTTAAAAACCGGCTTCCTAAAAGGACAACTGAACATTTAAAAACCAGGAACCAACGAAATGACACAGAGCACTTAAGAACCCACTTCCAAATCGAAATGACTCAGAGGAATTAAAAACCGATTCAATGAAATGACTCCAGAGCAATTAAAAACCGCTTCTATTGAAATGACTCAGAGTACTTAAAGACCAGCTACAAATGAAATGACTCCAAAGCACTTAAAAACCCGCTTCCAAGGAAATGACTCAGAGCACTTAAAACCCTCTTCCAACAAAATGACTCAGAGCCCTTAAAAACCCGCTTCCAACAAAATGACTCAGAAAACTTAAAAACCTACTTCCAACAAAATGACTCAGAGCACTTAAAACCTGCTTCCAACGAAGAATAACAGAACACTTAAAAACCTTCCCCCAATGAAGTTACTCCAGAGCACATAAAAACCCGCTTCCAACAAAATTACTCCAGAGCACTTAAAACCCGCTAAAATGAAATGACCCAAGAACACTAAAAACCTGCTTCAATGAAAGGACACAGAACACTTAAAAACCCGCTGTAACGAATGACTCAGAGCACTTAAAAACCCGCTTTCAATGAAATGACTCAGAGGAATTAAAGACCGCTTCAAGGATATGCACCAGAGCACTTAAAACCCTCTTCCAACAAAATGACTCCAGAGCACTTAAAAACCTGCTTCCAACAAAATGACTCAGAAAACTTAAAAATCTACTTCCAACAAAATGACTCCAGAGCACTTAAAAACCCGCTTTCAACGCAAATGACTCCAGAGGACTTAAAACCCAATTCAACAAAATGACTCCAGAGCACTTAAAGACCGCTTCCAAGGAAATGACTCGAGCACTTAAAAAGCCGCTTCTAACGAAATGACCTCAGAGCACTTAAAAGCCGCTTCAAAAGGAAACCTGAACACTAAAAACACGATTCCAACGAAATGACTGCAGAGCACTTAAAAGATACTTCAACAGAAATGACTCCACAGCACTTAAAATCCTGCTTCTAACAAAATGACCCCAGAGCAATTAAAAAACCGCTTCCAAAGAAATTACTCCAGAGCACTTAAAAACCAGCTTCCAGCAAAATGACTCAGAACACTTAAAAACCCGGTCCAACAAAATGACTCAGAGCACTTGAAAATCCGCTGTAGAAATGACTCAGAAAACTTAAAAACTACTTCCAACAGAAATGACTCCAGAGCACTTAAAAACCCGCTTCAATGAAAGGATACCAGAACACTTAAAACCTGCTTCCAAAGAAGTGACTCAGAGAACTTAAAAACCGCTTCCAATGAAATGGGCTAAGAGCACATAAAAACCCGCTTCAACACAATGACTCAGAAAACTTAAAGACAAGCTTCAAAGTAAATGACTCCAGAGCACATAAAAACCCGATTCAACTCAATGACTCAGAGAACTTAAAGACAGGCTTCAAAGGAAATTACTCAGAGCACTTAAAAACACGCTTCCAGCGGTGACTCAAAACTTAAAAACCCGCTTCAAGGAAATTACTCAGAGCACTTAAAAACCCTCTTCCAACAAAATGACTCAGAGCCCTTAAAAACCCGCTTCCAACAAAATGACTCAGAAAACTTAAAAACCTACTTCCAAAGAAATGACTCAGAGCACTTAAAAACCTGCTTCCAACGAAAGGATAACAGAACACTTAAAACCTTCCCCCAATGAAGTGACTCCAGAGCACATAAAAACCGCTTCCAACAAAATTACTCAGAGCACTTAAAACCCGCCAGATAAAATGACCCCAGAACACTTAAAAACCTGCTTCCAATGAAAGGACACCAGAACACTTAAAAACCCGCTGTGAAATGACTCCAGAGCAAAAACCGCTTCCAATGAAATGACTCAGAGGAATTAAAGACCGCTTCAAGGATATGCACCAGAGCACTTAAAAACCCTCTTCCAACAAAATGACTCAGAGCACTTAAAAACCTGCTTCCAACAAAATGACTCAGAAAACTTAAAAACCTACTTCCAAATGACTCCAGAGCACTTAAAACCCGCTTTCAACGCAATGACTCCAGAGGAATTAAAAACCCTCTTCCAACGAAATGACTCCAGAGCACTTAAAAACCGCTTTCAGCGCCAATGACTCCAGAGGACTTAAAACCATTCCAACAAAATGACTCAGAGCACTTAAAGACCGGCTTCAAGGAAATGACTCCCAAGCACTTAAAAGCCGAGCAGAAATGACCTCAGAGCACTTAAAACCCGCTTCAGAAAGGAAACCTGAACACTTAAAAACACGTTTCCAACAAATTACTGCAGAGCACTTAAAAGATACTTCCAACGAAATGACTCCACAGCACTTAAAAACCTGCTTCTAACAAAATGACCCCAGAGCAATTAAAAAACGCTTCCAAAGAAATGACTCAGAGCACTTAAAAACAAACTCCAACGAAAAAGACACCAGAACACTTAAAAACCGCTTCAAGGAAAATGACTCAGAGCACTTAAAAACCCTCTTCCAACAAAATGACTCAGAGCACTTATAAACCCGCTTCCAAAAAATTGTCTCCAGAGCACTTAAAAATCTGCTTTAAACGAAATGACCCCAGAGCACTTAAAACCCGCTTCCTAAAAGGACAACTGAACATTTAAAACCAGGAACCAACGAAATGACACAGAGCACTTAGAACCCACTTCCAAAAAAATGACTCAGAGGAATTAAAACCGATTCAATGAAATGACTCCAGAGCAATTAAAAACCCTTCTATTGAAATGACTCCAGAGTACTTAAAGACCTGCTACCAAGTAAATGACTCCAAAGCACTTAAAAACCCGCTTCCAAGGAAATGACTCCAGAGCACTTAAAAACCGCTTCAACAAAATGTCTCAGAGCACTTAAAAATCTGCTTTAAACGAATGACCCAGAGCACTTAAAACCCGCTTCCTAAAAGGACAACTGAACATTTAAAACCAGCAACCAACGAAATGACACCAGAGCACTTAGAACCCGCTTCCAAATCGAAATGACTCAGAGGAATTAAAAACCCGATTCAATGAAATGACTCAGAGCAATTAAAAACCGCTTCTATTGAAATGACTCCAGAGTAATTAAAGACCCGCTACCAAGTAAATGACTCCAAAGCACTTAAAACCCGCTTCAAGGAAATGACTCAGAGCACTTAAAAACCCTCTTCCAACAAAATGACTCAGAGCCCTTAAAACCCGCTTCCAACAAAATGACTCAGAAAACTTAAAAACCTACTTCCAACAGAGAATGACTCAGAGCACTTAAAACCTGCTTCAACGAAGGATAACAGAACACTTAAAACCTTCCCCCAATGAAGTGACTCCAGAGCACATAAAAACCGCTTCCAACAAAATTACTCCAGAGCACTTAAAACCCGCTAAATGAAATGACCCAAGAACACTTAAAACCTGCTTCAATGAAAGGACACCAGAACACTTAAAAACCCGCTTCCAACGAAAATGACTCAGAGCACTTAAAAACCGGCTTCAATGAAATGACTCAGAGGAATTAAAGACCGCTTCAAGGATATGCACCAGAGCACTTAAAAACCCTCTTCCAACAAAATGACTCCAGAGCACTTAAAAACCTGCTTCAACAAAATGACTCAGAAAACTTAAAAATCTACTTCCAACGAAATGACTCCAGAGCACTTAAAACCCGCTTTCAGCGCAATGACTCAGAGGACTTAAAAACCGATTTCAACAAAATGACTCAGAGCACTTAAAGACCCGCTTCCAAGGAAATGACTCCCAAGCACTTAAAAAGCCGCTTCAGCGAAATGACCTCAGAGCACTTAAAAACCGCTTCAGAAAGGAAACTGAACACTTAAAAACACGTTTCCAACGAAAATTACTGCAGAGCACTTAAAAGATACTTCAACGAAATGACTCCACAGCACTTAAAAACCTGCTTCTAACAAAATGACCCCAGAGCAATTAAAAAACCGCTTCCAAAGAAATGACTCCAGAGCACTTAAAAACAAGCTTCCAACGAAAAGACACCAGAACACTTAAAAACCCGCTTCCAAGGAAATGACTCAGAGCACTTAAAAACCCTCTTCCAACAAAATGACTCCAGAGCACTTATAAACCCGCTTCAAAAATTGTCTCAGAGCACTTAAAAATCTGCTTTAAACGAAATGACCCCAGAGCACTTAAAACCGGCTTCCTAAAAGGACAACTGAACATTTAAAAACCAGGAACCAACGAAATGACACCAGAGCACTTAAGAACCCACTTCCAACGAAATGACTCCAGAGGAATTAAAAACCCGATTCCAATGAAATGACTCCAGAGCAATTAAAAACCCGCTTCTATTGAAATGACTCCAGAGTACTTAAAGACCCGCTACCAAGTAAATGACTCCAAAGCACTTAAAAACCCGCTTCCAAGGAAATGACTCCAGAGCACTTAAAACCCGCTTCCAACAAAATGTCTCAGAGCACTTAAAAATCTGCTTTAAACGAAATGACCCCAGAGCACTTAAAAACCCGCTTCCTAAAAGGACAACTGAACATTTAAAAACAGCAACCAACGAAATGACACCAGAGCACTTAAGAACCCGCTGTGAAATGACTCAGAGGAATTAAAAACCCGATTCAATGAAATGACTCCAGAGCAATTAAAAACCCGCTTCTATTGAAATGACTCAGAGTACTTAAAGACCATACCAAGTAAATGACTCAAAAGCACTTAAAAACCCGCTTCCAAGGAAATGACTCAGAGCACTTAAAACCCTCTTCCAACAAAATGACTCCAGAGCCAAAAAAACCCGCTTCCAACAAAATGACTCAGAAAACTTAAAACCTACTTCCAACGATGACTCAGAGCACTTAAAAACCTGCTTCCAACGAAAGGATAACAGAACACTTAAAAACCTTCCCCCAATGAAGTTACTCCAGAGCACATAAAAACCCGCTTCAAATGAAATGACCCAAGAACACTTAAAAACCTGCTTCAATGAAAGGACACCAGAACACTTAAAAACCCGCTTCTGAAATGACTCCAGAGCACTTAAAAACCCGCTTTCAATGAAATGACTCCAGAGGAATTAAAGACCGCTTCAAGGATATGCACCAGAGCACTTAAAACCCTCTTCCAACAAAATGACTCCAGAGCACTTAAAAACCTGCTTCCAACAAAATGACTCAGAAAACTTAAAAATCTACTTCCAAATCGAAATGACTCCAGAGCACTTAAAAACCGCTTTCAACAAATGACTCAGAGGACTTAAAAACCCAATTCAACAAAATGACTCAGAGCACTTAAAGACCCGCTTCAAGGAAATGACTCGAGCACTTAAAAGCCGCTTCTAACGAAATGACCTCAGAGCACTTAAAAGCCGCTTCAAAAGGAAACCTGAACACTAAAAACACGATTCAACGAAATGACTGCAGAGCACTTAAAAAGATACTTCCAACGAAATGACTCCACAGCACTTACAATCCTGCTTCTAACAAAATGACCCCAGAGCAATTAAAAACCGCTTCAAAGAAATTACTCCAGAGCACTTAAAACCAGCTTCCAACGAAAGGACACAGAACACTTAAAAACCCGCTTCCAACGAAATGACTCAGAACACTTAAAACCGGTCCAACAAAATGACTCAGAGCACTTGAAAATCCGCTGGCGAAATGACTCCATAGCACTTAAAAACCAGCTTCAAGAAGGACACCTGAACACTTAAAAACCGCTTCAATCTAAATGACTCCAGAGCACTTAAAACCCACTTACAACGAAATGACTCAGAAAACTTAAAAACTACTTCCAATCTAAATGACTCAGAGCACTTAAAAACCCGCTTCAATGAAAGGATACCAGAACACTTAAAAACCTGCTTCAAAGTGACTCAGAGAACTTAAAAACCGCTTCCAATGAAATGGGCTAAGAGCACATAAAACCCGCTTCAACACAATGACTCCAGAAAACTTAAAGACAAGCTTCAAAGTAAATGACTCCAGAGCACATAAAACCCGATTCAACTCAATGACTCAGAGAACTTAAAGACAGGCTTCAAAGGAAATTACTCCAGAGCACTTAAAAACACGCTTCCAACAGTGACTCAAAGCACTTAAAACCCGCTTCAAGGAAATTACTCAGAGCACTTAAAACCCTCTTCCAACAAAATTACTCCAGAGCACTTAGAACCTGCTTCAACAAAATGTCTCAGAGCACTTAAAAACCCGCTTTAAACGAAAAATGACCCCAGAACACTTAAAAACCTGCTTCAATGAAAGGACACCTGAGCACTTAAAACCCTGCTTCAATCAAATGACTCCAGAGCACTTAAAAACCCGTTTCAATGAAATGACTCCAGAGCAATTAAAGACCCCTTCAAAGGAAATGACTCCAGAGCACTTAAAACCCTCTTCCAACAAAGTGACTCCAGAGCACTTAAAACCCACTTCAACAAAATGACTCAGAGCATTTAAAAACCCGCTTCCAACAAAATGACTCAGAAAACTTAAAACCTACTTCCAACTGAAATGACTCAGAGCACTTAAAAACCTGCTTCCAACGAAAGGATACAGAACACTTAAAAAACCTGCTTCCAATGAAGTGACTCAGAGCACTTAAAACCCGCTTCAACAAAATTACTCAGAGCACTTAAAAACCCGCTTCCAAGGAAATGACTCGAGCACTTAAAAAAAGCCGCCAGCGAGCGAAATGACCTCAAAGCACTTAAAACCCGCTTCAACGAAATGACTCCAAGGCACTTAAAATCCTGCTTCCAACGCAATGACTCCAGAGGAATTAAAAATGCGCTTCTAATGAAATGACTCAGAGCAATTAAAAACCACTTCCCACTAAATGGCTCCAGAGGACTTAAAAACCAGCTTCCAATGAAATTACTCCAGAGCACTTAAAAACCCTCTTCCAACAAAATGACTCCAGAAAACTTAAAAACATGCTTCCAACGAAAGGATACCTGAACACTTATAAACCCGCTTCCAAAGAAAAGACTCAGAGCACTTAAAAACCCGCTGTAAAAATGACTCCAAAGCACTTAAAAACCCGCTTCCAAAGAAATGACTCCAGAGCAATTAAAGACCCGCTTCCAAGGAAATGACTCCAGAGCACTTAAAAACCTGCTTCCAACAAAATGACTCCAGAAAACTTAAAAACCTATTTCCAAATCTAAATGACTCAGAGCACTTAAAACCCTCTTCCAACAAAATGACTCAGAGCACTTAAAACCCGCTTTGAACGAAATGACCCCAGAGCACTTAAAATCCGCTTCCTAAAAGGACACCTGAACACTTAAAACCCATAACCAACGAAATTACACCAGAGCACTTAAAACCGGTCCAACGAAATGACTCCAGAGCACTTAAAAACCCGCTGAAATGACTCAGAGGAATTAAAACCTGATTCAAAAAATGACTCAGAGCAATTAAAAACCCGCTTCAATGAAATGACTCAGAGCAATTAAAGACCCCTTCAAAGGAAATGACTCAGAGCACTTAAAACCCTCTTCCAACAAAATGACTCAGAGCACTTAAAACCCTCGATCAACAAAATGACTCAGAGCACTTAAAAACCCGCTTCCAACAAAATGACTCCAGAAAAGTTAAAAACCTACTTCCAAATAAATGAATCAGAGCACTTAAAACCTGCTTCCAACTAAAGGATACCAGAACACTTAAAAACCCGCTTCAATGAAGTGACTCAAGAGCACTTAAAAACCGCTTCCAATGAAATGACCTCAGAGCACATAAAACCCGCTTTAAAACGAAATGACTCCAGAGCACTTAAAAACCCTCTTTCAATGCAATGACTCCAGAGAACTTAAAAACCGCTTCCAACAAAATGTCTCAGAGCACTTAAAAATCTGCTTTAAACGAAATGACCCCAGAGCACTTAAAAACCCGCTTCCTAAAAGGACAACTGAACATTTAAAAACCAGCAACCAACGAAATGACACCAGAGCACTTAAGAACCCGCTGTGAAATGACTCAGAGAGAATTAAAAACCCGATTCAATGAAATGACTCAGAGCAATTAAAAACCGCTTCTATTGAAATGACTCCAGAGTAATTAAAGACCCGCTACCAAGTAAATGACTCAAAAGCACTTAAAAACCGCTTCCAGGAAATGACTCAGAGCACTTAAAACCCCTCTTCCAACAAAATGACTCCAGAGCCCTTAAAACCCGCTTCCAACAAAATGACTCCAGAAAACTTAAAAACCTACTTCCAACGAAATGACTCAGAGCACTTAAAAACCTGCTTCCAACGAAAGGATAACAGAACACTTAAAAACCTTCCCCAATGAAGTGACTCCAGAGCACATAAAACCCGCTTCAACAAAATTACTCCAGAGCACTTAAAAACCCGCTTCAAATGAAATGACCCAAGAACACTTAAAACCTGCTTCCAATGAAAGGACACCAGAACACTTAAAACCCGCTTCAGCGAAATGACTCAGAGCACTTAAAAACCCGCTTCAATGAAATGACTCAGAGAGGAATTAAAGACCGCTTCAAGGATATGCACCAGAGCACTTAAAAACCCTCTTCCAACAAAATGACTCCAGAGCACTTAAAAACCTGCTTCCAACAAAATGACTCAGAAAACTTAAAAATCTACTTCCAACGAAATGACTCCAGAGCACTTAAAACCCGCTTTCAGCGCAATGACTCAGAGGACTTAAAACCGAATTCAACAAAATGACTCCAGAGCACTTAAAGACCCGCTTCCAAGGAAATGACTCCCAAGCACTTAAAAAGCCGCCGAACAGAAATGACCTCAGAGCACTTAAAAACCGCTTCCAGAAAGGAAACCTGAACACTTAAAAACACGTTTCCAACGAAATTACTGCAGAGCACTTAAAAAGATACTTCCAACGAAATGACTCCACAGCACTTAAAACCTGCTTCTAACAAAATGACCCCAGAGCAATTAAAAACCGCTTCAAAAGAAATGACTCAGAGCACTTAAAAACAAACTTCCAAAGAAAAGACACCAGAACACTTAAAAACCCGCTTCCAAGGAAATGACTCCAGAGCACTTAAAAACCCTCTTCCAACAAAATGACTCCAGAGCACTTATAAACCCGCTTCCAAAAAATTGTCTCCAGAGCACTTAAAAATCTGCTTTAAACGAAATGACCCCAGAGCACTTAAAAACCCGCTTCCTAAAAGGACAACTGAACATTTAAAACCAGGAACCAACGAAATGACACCCAGAGCACTTAAGAACCCACTTCCAACGAAATGACTCCAGAGGAATTAAAAACCCGATTCCAATGAAATGACTCCAGAGCAATTAAAAACCCGCTTCTATTGAAATGACTCCAGAGTACTTAAAGACCCGCTACCAAGTAAATGACTCCAAAGCACTTAAAAACCCGCTTCAAGGAAATGACTCCAGAGCACTTAAAAACCGCTTCCAACAAAATGTCTCAGAGCACTTAAAAATCTGCTTTAAACGAAATGACCCCAGAGCACTTAAAAACCCGCTTCCTAAAAGGACAACTGAACATTTAAAACCAGCAACCAACGAAATGACACCAGAGCACTTAAGAACCCGCTCCAACGAAATGACTCAGAGGAATTAAAACCCGATTCAATGAAATGACTCAGAGCAATTAAAAACCCGCTTCTATTGAAATGACTCAGAGTACTTAAAGACCCGCTACCAAGTAAATGACTCAAAGCACTTAAAAACCCGCTTCCAAGGAAATGACTCAGAGCACTTAAAAACCCTCTTCCAACAAAATGACTCAGAGCCCTTAAAAACCCGCTTCCAACAAAATGACTCAGAAAACTTAAAACCTACTTCCAACGAAATGACTCAGAGCACTTAAAACCTGCTTCCAACGAAAGGATAACAGAACACTTAAAACCTTCCCCAATGAAGTGACTCAGAGCACATAAAACCCGCTTCCAACAAAATTACTCAGAGCACTTAAAAACCCGCTTCAAATGAAATGACCCAAGAACACTTAAAAACCTGCTTCCAATGAAAGGACACCAGAACACTTAAAAACCCGCTTCCAACAGAAATGACTCAGAGCACTTAAAACCCGCTTTCAATGAAATGACTCAGAGGAATTAAAGACCGCTTCAAGGATATGCACAGAGCACTTAAAACCCTCTTCCAACAAAATGACTCCAGAGCACTTAAAAACCTGCTTCCAACAAAATGACTCAGAAAACTTAAAAATCTACTTCAACGAAATGACTCCAGAGCACTTAAAACCCAATTCAACAAAATGACTCAGAGCACTTAAAGACCCGCTTCAAGGAAATGACTCGAGCACTTAAAAGCCGCTTCTAACGAAATGACCTCAGAGCACTTAAAAAGCCGCTTCCAAAAAGGAAACCTGAACACTAAAAAACACGATTCCAACGAAATGACTGCAGAGCACTTAAAAAGATACTTCCAACGAAATGACTCCACAGCACTTACAATCCTGCTTCTAACAAAATGACCCCAGAGCAATTAAAAAACCGCTTCCAAAGAAATTACTCCAGAGCACTTAAAAACCAGCTTCCAACGAAAGGACACCAGAACACTTAAAAACCCGCTTCCAACGAAATGACTCAGAACACTTAAAAACCGGTCCAACAAAATGACTCAGAGCACTTGAAAATCCGCTTCCAACGAAATGACTCCATAGCACTTAAAAACCAGCTTCCAAGAAGGACACCTGAACACTTAAAAACCCGCTTCCAACGAAATGACTCCAGAGCACTTAAAAACCCACTTACAACGAAATGACTCCAGAAAACTTAAAAAACTACTTCCAACGAAATGACTCAGAGCACTTAAAAACCCGCTTCAATGAAAGGATACAGAACACTTAAAACCTGCTTCAAAGAAGTGACTCCAGAGAACTTAAAAACCCGCTTCCAATAAAATGGGCTAAGAGCACATAAAACCCGCAACACAATGACTCCAGAAAACTTAAAGACAAGCTTCAAAGTAAATGACTCCAGAGCACATAAAAACCCGATTCCAACTCAATGACTCCAGAGAACTTAAAGACAGGCTTCAAAGGAAATTACTCCAGAGCACTTAAAAACACGCTTCCAACGAAGTGACTCCAAAGCACTTAAAAACCCGCTTCCAAGGAAATTACTCCAGAGCACTTAAAAACCCTCTTCCAACAAAATTACTCCAGAGCACTTAAGAACCTGCTTCCAACAAAATGTCTCCAGAGCACTTAAAAACCCGCTTTAAACGAAATGACCCCAGAACACTTAAAAACCTGCTTCCAATGAAAGGACACCTGAGCACTTAAAACCCTGCTTCCAATCAAATGACTCCAGAGCACTTAAAAACCCGTTTCCAATGAAATGACTCCAGAGCAATTAAAGACCCCTTCAAAGGAAATGACTCCAGAGCACTTAAAAACCCTCTTCCAACAAAGTGACTCCAGAGCACTTAAAAACCCACTTCCAACAAAATGACTCCAGAGCATTTAAAAACCCGCTTCCAACAAAATGACTCCAGAAAACTTAAAAACCTACTTCCAACGAAATGACTCCAGAGCACTTAAAAACCTGCTTCCAACGAAAGGATACCAGAACACTTAAAAACCTGCTTCCAATGAAGTGACTCAGAGCACTTAAAACCCGCTTCAACAAAATTACTCCAGAGCACTTAAAACCCGCTTCAAGGAAATGACTCGAGCACTTAAAAAGCCGCTTGAACAAAATGACCTCAAAGCACTTAAAAACCCGCTTCCAACGAAATGACTCCAAGGCACTTAAAATCCTGCTTCCAACGCAATGACTCCAGAGGAATTAAAAATGCGCTTCTAATGAAATGACTCCAGAGCAATTAAAAAACCACTTCCCACTAAATGGCTCCAGAGGACTTAAAAACCAGCTTCCAAGGAAATTACTCCAGAGCACTTAAAAACCCTCTTCCAACAAAATGACTCCAGAAAACTTAAAAACATGCTTCCAACGAAAGGATACCTGAACACTTATAAACCGCTTCAAAAGAAAAGACTCCAGAGCACTTAAAAACCCGCTCCCAAAATGACTCAAAGCAGCGCTTAAAACCCGCTTCCAAAGAAATGACTCCAGAGCAATTAAAGACCCGCTTCCAAGGAAATGACTCCAGAGCACTTAAAAACCTGCTTCCAACAAAATGACTCCAGAAAACTTAAAAACCTATTTCCAACGAAATGACTCCAGAGCACTTAAAAACCCTCTTCCAACAAAATGACTCCAGAGCACTTAAAAACCCGCTTTGAACAGAAATGACCCCAGAGCACTTAAAATCCCTTCCTAAAAGGACACCTGAACACTTAAAACCCATAAATCAACGAAATTACACCAGAGCACTTAAAAACCGGTCCAACGAAATGACTCAGAGCACTTAAAAACCCGCTTCCAAATCGAAATGACTCCAGAGGAATTAAAAACCTGATTCAAGGAAATGACTCCAGAGCAATTAAAAACCCGCTTCAATGAAATGACTCCAGAGCAATTAAAGACCCTTCAAAGGAAATGACTCAGAGCACTTAAAAACCCTCTTCCAACAAAATGACTCCAGAGCACTTAAAAACCCTCTATCAACAAAATGACTCCAGAGCACTTAAAAACCCGCTTCCAACAAAATGACTCCAGAAAAGTTAAAAACCTACTTCCAACGAAATGAATCCAGAGCACTTAAAAACCTGCTTCCAACGAAAGGATACCAGAACACTTAAAAACCCGCTTCCAATGAAGTGACTCAAGAGCACTTAAAAACCGCTTCCAATGAAATGACCTCAGAGCACATAAAAACCCGCTTTAAACGAAATGACTCCAGAGCACTTAAAAACCCTCTTTCAATGCAATGACTCCAGAGAACTTAAAAACCCGCTTCCAACAAAATGTCTCCAGAGCACTTAAAAATCTGCTTTAAACGAAATGACCCCAGAGCACTTAAAAACCCGCTTCCTAAAAGGACAACTGAACATTTAAAAACCAGCAACCAACGAAATGACACCAGAGCACTTAAGAACCCGCTTCCAACGAAATGACTCCAGAGGAATTAAAAACCCGATTCCAATGAAATGACTCCAGAGCAATTAAAAACCCGCTTCTATTGACATGACTCCAGAGTACTTAAAGACCCGCTACCAAGTAAATGACTCCAAAGCACTTAAAAACCCGCTTCCAAGGAAATGACTCCAGAGCACTTAAAAACCCTCTTCCAACAAAATGACTCCAGAGCCCTTAAAACCCGCTTCCAACAAAATGACTCCAGAAAACTTAAAACCTACTTCCAACAGAAATGACTCCAGAGCACTTAAAAACCTGCTTCCAAACGAAAGGATAACAGAACACTTAAAAACCTTCCCCCAATGAAGTTACTCCAGAGCACATAAAAACCGCTTCCAACAAAATTACTCAGAGCACTTAAAAACCGCTTCAAATGAAATGACCCAAGAACACTTAAAAACCTGCTTCAAATGAAAGGACACCAGAACACTTAAAAACCGCTTCCAAATCAAAATGACTCCAGAGCACTTAAAAACCCGCTTTCAATGAAATGACTCCAGAGGAATTAAAGACCGCTTCAAGGATATGCACCAGAGCACTTAAAACCCTCTTCCAACAAAATGACTCAGAGCACTTAAAACCTGCTTCCAACAAAATGACTCCAGAAAACTTAAAAATCTACTTCCAACGAAATGACTCAGAGCACTTAAAAACCCGCTTTCAACGCAATGACTCAGAGGACTTAAAAACCCAATTCAACAAAATGACTCCAGAGCACTTAAAGACCGCTTCAAAGGAAATGACTCCCGAGCACTTAAAAGCCGCTTCTAACGAAATGACCTCAGAGCACTTAAAAAGCCGCTTCAAAAAGGAAACGGAACACTAAAAACACGATTCAACGAAATGACTGCAGAGCACTTAAAAAGATACTTCCAACGAAATGACTCCACAGCACTTAAAATCCTGCTTCTAACAAAATGACCCCAGAGCAATTAAAAAACCGCTTCCAAAGAAATTACTCCAGAGCACTTAAAAACCAGCTTCCAACGAAAGGACACCAGAACACTTAAAAACCCGCTTCCAACGAAATGACTCCAGAACACTTAAAAACCCGGTCCAACAAAATGACTCCAGAGCACTTGAAAATCCGCTTCCAACGAAATGACTCCATAGCACTTAAAAACCAGCTTCCAAGAAGGACACCTGAACACTTAAAAACCCGCTTCCAACGAAATGACTCCAGAGCACTTAAAAACCCACTTACAACGAAATGACTCCAGAAAACTTAAAAAACTACTTCCAACGAAATGACTCCAGAGCACTTAAAAACCCGCTTCCAATGAAAGGATACCAGAACACTTAAAAACCTGCTTCCAAAGAAGTGACTCCAGAGAACTTAAAAACCCGCTTCCAATGAAATGGGCTAAGAGCACATAAAAACCCGCTTCCAACACAATGACTCCAGAAAACTTAAAGACAAGCTTCAAAGTAAATGACTCCAGAGCACATAAAACCCGATTCAACTCAATGACTCAGAGAACTTAAAGACAGGCTTCAAAGGAAATTACTCAGAGCACTTAAAAACACGCTTCCAACAAACTCAAAGCACTTAAAACCCGCTTCAAGAAATTACTCCAGAGCACTTAAAACCCTCTTCCAACAAAATTACTCCAGAGCACTTAAGAACCTGCTTCCAACAAAATGTCTCCAGAGCACTTAAAAACCCGCTTTAAACGAAATGACCCCAGAACACTTAAAAACCTGCTTCCAATGAAAGGACACCTGAGCACTTAAAACCCTGCTTCCAATCAAATGACTCCAGAGCACTTAAAAACCCGTTTCCAATGAAATGACTCCAGAGCAATTAAAGACCCCTTCAAAGGAAA
Organism: Meriones psammophilus; assembly: GCA_036365155.1. Classification (NCBI taxonomy): domain Eukaryota; kingdom Metazoa; phylum Chordata; class Mammalia; order Rodentia; family Muridae; genus Meriones; species Meriones psammophilus. The sequence goes on along the minus strand of JAEOAE010002480.1, from coordinate 10,879 downwards.
TGACTCCAGAGCACTTAAAAACCCTCTTCCAACAAAGTGACTCCAGAGCACTTAAAAACCCACTTCCAACAAAATGACTCCAGAGCATTTAAAAACCCGCTTCCAACAAAATGACTCCAGAAAACTTAAAAACCTACTTCCAACGAAATGACTCCAGAGCACTTAAAAACCTGCTTCCAACGAAAGGATACCAGAACACTTAAAAACCTGCTTCCAATGAAGTGACTCCAGAGCACTTAAAAACCCGCTTCCAACAAAATTACTCCAGAGCACTTAAAAACCCGCTTCCAAGGAAATGACTCCCGAGCACTTAAAAAGCCGCTTCGAACGAAATGACCTCAAAGCACTTAAAAACCCGCTTCCAACGAAATGACTCCAAGGCACTTAAAATCCTGCTTCCAACGCATAAATGACTCAGAGGAATTAAAAATCGCTTCTAATGAAATGACTCCAGAGCAATTAAAAACCACTTCCCACTAAATGGCTCCAGAGGACTTAAAAACCAGCTTCCAAGGAAATTACTCCAGAGCACTTAAAAACCCTCTTCCAACAAAATGACTCCAGAAAACTTAAAAACATGCTTCCAACGAAAGGATACCTGAACACTTATAAACCCGCTTCAAAGAAAAGACTCAGAGCACTTAAAAACCCGCTGCGAAATGACTCAAAGCACTTAAAAACCCGCTTCCAAAGAAATGACTCCAGAGCAATTAAAGACCCGCCAAGGAAATGACTCAGAGCACTTAAAACCTGCTTCAACAAAATGACTCAGAAAACTTAAAAACCTATTTCCAACGAAATGACTCAGAGCACTAAAAACCTCTTCCAACAAAATGACTCCAGAGCACTTAAAAACCCGCTTTGAAAGAAATGACCCCAGAGCACTTAAAATCCCGCTTCCTAAAAGGACACCTGAACACTTAAAACCCGCAACCAATGAAATTACACAGAGCACTTAAAAACCGGTCCAACGAAATGACTCCAGAGCACTTAAAACCCGCTTCAACGAAATGACTCAGAGGAATTAAAAACCTGATTCAATGAAATGACTCAGAGCAATTAAAGACCCTTCAAAGGAAATGACTCAGAGCACTTAAAACCCTCTTCCAACAAAATGACTCCAGAGCACTTAAAAACCCTCTATCAACAAAATGACTCCAGAGCACTTAAAACCCGCTTCCAACAAAATGACTCAGAAAAGTTAAAAACCTACTTCCAACAGAAATGAATCAGAGCACTTAAAAACCTGCTTCCAACGAAGGATACCAGAACACTTAAAAACCCGCTTCCAATGAAGTGACTCAAGAGCACTTAAAAACCGCCTCAATGAAATGACCTCAGAGCACATAAAAACCCTTTAAAACGAAATGACTCAGAGCACTTAAAAACCCTCTTTCAATGCAATGACTCCAGAGAACTTAAAAACCCAATTACAACAAAAAGACTCCAGAGCACTTAATAACCCGCTTCCAAAGAAATGACCCCAGAGCACTTAAAAACACGCTTCCAACGAAGTGACTCCAAAGCACTTAAAAACCCGCTTCCAAGGAAATGACTCCAGAGCACTTACAAATCCGCTTCCAACAAAATGACTCCAGAGCACTTAAAAACCCGCTTCCAACAAAATGTCTCCAGAGCACTTAAAAACCCGCTTTAAACGAAATGACCCCAGAGCACTTAAGAACTCGCTTCCAACGAAATGACTCCAGAGGAATTAAAAACCCGATTCCAATGAAATGACTCCAGAGCAATTAAAAACCCACTTCTATCGAAATGACTCCAGAGTACTTAAAGACCCGCTTCCAAGAAAATGACTCCAGAGCACTTCAAAACCCGTTTCCAACGAAATGATCCCAGAACACTTAAAAACCTGCTTCCAATGAAAGGACACCAGAGCACTGAAAACCCCGATTCCAACGAATTGACTCCAGAGCACTTAAAAACCTGCTTCCAATGAAATGACTCCAGAGCAATTAAAGACCCCTTCAAAGGAAATGACTCCAGAGCACTTAAAAACCCTCTTCCAACAAAATGACTCCAGAGCACTTAAAAACCCGCTTCCAAAGAAATGACTAAAGAGCACTTAAAAACCCTCTTCCAACAAAATGACTCCAGAGCACTTAAAAACCCGCTTCCAAAAAATGACTCCAGAAAACTTAAAAACCCTCTTCCAACAAAATGACTCCAGAGCACTTAAAAACCCGCTTCCAACAAAATTACTCCAGAGCACTTAAAAACCCGCTTCGAACGAAATGACCCCAGAACACTTAAAAACCTGCTTCCAATGAAAGGACACCAGAACACTTAAAAACCCGCTTCCAACGAAATGACTCCAGAGCACTTAAAAACCCGCTTCCAACAAAATGACTCCAGAGCAATTAAAGACCGCTTCCAAGGATATGACACCAGAGCACTTAAAAACCCTCTTCCAACAAAATGACTCCAGAGCACTTAAAAACCCGCTTCCAACAAAATGACTCCAGAGGACTTAAAAACCCAATTCCAACAAAATGACTCCACAGCACTTAAAGACCCGCTTCCAAGGAAATGACTCCAGAGCACTTAAAAACCCGTTTCCAACGAAATGACCCCAGAACACTTAAACACCTGCTTCCAATGAAAGGACACCAGAGCACTTTAAACCCTGCTTCCAACGAAATGACTCCAGAGCACTTAAAAACCTGCTTCCAATGAAATGACTCCAGAGCAATTAAAGACCCCTTCAAAGGAAATGACTCCAGAGGACTTAAAAACCCTCTTCCAACAAAATGACTCCAGAGCACTTAAAGACCCGCTTCTAAAGAAATGACTCCAGAGCACTTAAAAACCAGCTTCCAATGAAAGGATACCAGAACACTTAAACACCCGCTTCCAACGAAATGACTCCAGAACACTTAAAAACCCGGTCAAACAAAATGACTCCAGAGCACTTAAAAACCCGCTTTGAACGAAATGACTCCATAGCACTTAAAAACCAGCTTCCAAGAAGGACACCTGAACACTTAAAAACCCTATTCCAACGAAATGACTCCAGAGCACTTAAAAACCTGCTTCCAATGAAATGACTCCAGAAAACTTAAAAACCTACTACCAACGAAATGACTCCAGAGCACTTAAAAATCCGCTTCCAACAAAGGATACCATAACACTTAAAAACCCGCTTCCAACCAAATGACTAAAGAGCACTTAAAAACCAGCTTCCGACGAAAGGACACCAGAACACTTAAAAACCCGCTTCCAAGGAAATGACTCCAGAGCACTTAAAAACCCTCTTCCAACAAAATGACTCCAGAGCACTTAAAAACCCGCTTCCAAAAAAATGTCTCCAAAGCACTTAAAAATCTGCTTTAAACGAAATGACCCCAGAGCACTTAAAAACCCGCTTCCCTAAAAGCACAACTGAACACTTAAAAACCAGCAACCAACGAAATGACACCAGAGCACTTAAGAACCCGCTTCCAACGAAATGAATCCAGAGCAATTAAAAACCCGCTTCCAAGGAAATGACTGCAGAGCACTTAAAAACCCGCTTCCAACGAAATGACTCCAGAGGAATTAAAAACCTGATTCCAAGGAAATGACTCCAGAGCAATTAAAAACCCGCTTCCAATGAAATGACTCCAGAGCAATTAAAGACCCCTTCAAAGGAAATGACTCCATAGCAATTAAAAACCCGCTTCTATCGAAATGACTCCAGAGTACTTAAAGACCCGCTACCAAGTAAATGACTCCAAAGCATTTAAAAACCCGCTTCCAAGGAAATGACTCCAGAGCACTTAAAAACCCTCTTCCAACAAAATGACTCCACAGCACTTAAAAACCTGCTTCCAACGAAAGGTTAACACAACACTTAAAAACCTGCTTCCAATGAAGTGACTCCAGAGCACTTAAAAACCCGCTTCCATATATGCAAGTTTAGAGTCTCACAACAGTGTGATGCAGCCATGATCATTCAGGCCTTTACAGCCATTGAAGCAGGACATTCTCCCCAAGCATGGTTGGATACCATAAAAAGCTAAAATATTACGCTCAGGATGCGAGGCTAAGCACTGTATTCAGGGTCGGCCGCTTTCGACCCAGAGAAGAGCATGTCTGATTGCATGCGGGTTGATGCCCCAGGTCCCGCCTCTGAGAAAAAGGTATCGGACGGGTCTGATGCTCTTTGGGTGGATGACACCTAAATGAACATCAGTACAAAGTCCCAATTTATTTCTAATATCAGAGATCAGACCTCTACTCTTGCCTGATGCGTCTAAAACAAAAAGGGGGAACTGTAGAGAGCTGCGGAATGCTATGCCTTAAAGATGGAGCTGGTTTCCGCCTTCCACCTTCCCGATGGTGAGTGCTCTCTGTCACGAACAATTCCACATTTGGCTAAGGCTGAGGATCTGGCTTGCTTCCATGTATGTGGACCTATCTGCATTGCCCACGTGGCACGCCTGGGTTGGCTACCCAGAGGCTATTTAAGCTGTGGGCTGGCTTTCCCCTGGGTCCGAGGATTGTTCAAGGTTCCTGAATAAACTGCATAAAAAAAAAAAAAAAAAAAAAAAAAACCGCTTCGAACGAAATGACCCCAGAACACTTAAAAACCTGCTTCCAATGAAAGGACACCAGAACACTTAAAAACCCGCTTCCAATGAAATGACTCCAGAGGAATTAAAGACCGCTTCCAAGGATATGACACCAGAGCACTTAAAAACCCTCTTCCAACAAAATGACTCCAGAGCACTTAAAAACCTGCTTCCAACAAAATGACTCCAGAAAACTTAAAAATCTATTTCCAACGAAATGACTCCAGAGCACTTAAAAACCCGCTTTCAACGCAATGACTCCAGAGGACTTAAAAACCCAATTTCAACAAAATGACTCCAGAGCACTTAAAGACCCGCTTCCAAGGAAATGACTCCCGAGCACTTAAAAAGCCGCTTCGAACGAAATGACCTCAGAGCACTTAAAAAGCCGCTTCCATGAAGGAAACCTGAACACTAAAAAACAGGATTCCAACGAAATGACTGCAGAGCACTTAAAAAGATACTTCCAACGAAATGACTCCACAGCACTTAAAATCCTGCTTCTAACAAAATGACCCCAGAGCAATTAAAAAACCGCTTCCAAAGAAATGACTTCAGAGCACTTAAAAACCAGCTTCCAACGAAAGGACCCCAGAACACTTAAAAACCCGCTTCCAACGAAATGACTCCAGAACACTTAAAAACCCAGTCCAACAAAATGACTCCAGAGCACTTAAAAATCCGCTTCCAACGAAATGACTCCATAGCACTTAAAAACCAGCTTCCAAGAAGGACACCTGAACACTTAAAAACCCTATTCCAACGAAATGACTCCAGAGCACTTAAAAACCTGCTTCCAATGAAATGACTCCAGAAAACTTAAAAACCTACTACCAACGAAATGACTCCAGAGCACTTAAAAATCCGCTTCCAACAAAGGATACCAGAACACTTAAAAACCCGCTTCCAACCAAATGACTCCAGAGCACTTAAAAACCCACTTCCAACGAAATGACTCCAGAAAACTTAAAAACCTACTTCCAACGAAATGAATCCAGAGCAATTAAAAACCCGCTTCCAACGAAATGACTCCAGAGCACTTAAAAACCCGCTTCCAAAAAAATGACTCCAGAAAACTTAAAAAACTACTTCCAACGAAATGACTCCAGAGCACTTAAAAACCCGCTTCCAATGAAAGGATACCAGAACACTTAAAAACCTGCTTCCAAAGAAGTGACTCCAGAACACTTAAAAAACCGCTTCCAAGGAAATGACTCCCGAGCACTTAAAAAGCCGCTTCGAACGAAATGACCTCAGAGCACTTAAAAACCCGCTTCCAACGAAATGACTCCAAGGAACTTAAAATCCTGCTTCCAATGCAATGACTCCAGAGGAATTAAAAATGCGCTTCTAATGAAATGACTCCAGAGCAATTAAAAAACCACTTCCCACTAAATGGCTCCAGAGGACTTAAAAACCAGCTTCCAAGGAAATTACTCCAGAGCACTTAAAAACGCTCTTCCAACAAAATGACTCCAGAGCACTTAAAAACCCGCTTCCAACAAAATGACTCCAGAAAACTTAAAAACATGCTTCCAACGAAAGGATAGCAGAACACTTATAAACCCGCTTCCAACGAAAAGACTCCAGAGCACTTAAAAACCCGCTTCCAACGAAATGACTCCAAAGCAATTAAAAACCAGCTTCCAACAAAATGACTCCAGAGCACTTAAAAACCCTCTTCCAACAAAGTGAATCCAGAGCACTTAAAAACCCACTTCCAACAAAATGACTCCAGAAAACTTAAAAACCTACTTCCAACGAAATGACTCCAGAGCACTTAAAAACCCGCTTTGAACGAAATGACCCCAGAGCACTTAAAATCCGGCTTCCCTAAAAGGACACCTGAACACTTAAAAACCGCAACCAACGAAAGTACACCAGAGCACTTAAAAACCCGTCCAACGAAATGACTCAAGAGCACTTAAAAACCCGCTTCCAATTTAAATGACTCCAGAGGAATTAAAACCTAATTCAAAAATGACTCAGAGCAATTAAAAACCTTCAATGAAATGACTCAGAGCAATTAAAGACCCTTCAAAGGAAATGACTCCAGAGCACTTAAAACCCTCTTCCAACAAAATGACTCCAGAGCACTTAAAACCCTCTTCCAACAAAATGACTCCAGAGCACTAAAAACCCGCTTCCCAACAAAATGACTCAGAAAACTTAAAAACCTACTTCCAAAAAATGACTCAGAGCACTTAAAAACCTGCTTCCAACGAAAGGATACCAGAACACTTAAAAACCTGCTTCAATGAAGTGACTCCAGAGCACTTAAAACCCGCTTCCAACAAAATTACTCCAGAGCACTTAAGAACCCGCTCAAGGAAATGACCCAGAACACTTAAAACCTGCTTCAATGAAAGGAAACCAGAACAATTAAAAACCGCTCCAACGAAATGACTCCAGAGCACTTAAAACCCGCTTCCAGTGAAATGACTCAGAGCAATTAAAGACCGCTTCAAGGATATGACTCAGAGCACTTAAAACCCTCTTCCAAATCTAAAATGACTCAGAGCACTTAAAAACCCGCTTTCAACGCAATGACTCAGAGGACTTAAAACCCAATTCCAACAAAATGACTCCAGAGCACTTAAAGACCGCTTCAAGGAAATGACTCGAGCACTTAAAGCAGCTTGAACAAAATGACCTCAGAGCACTTAAAAACCCGCTTCAAAAAAACCTGAACACTTAAAAACACGATTCCAACGAAATGACTGCAGAGCACTTAAAAGATACTTCCAACGAAATGACTCCAGCAGCACTTAAAAAACCTGCTTCTAACAAAATGACCTCAGAGCAATTAAAAATCCGCTTACAAAGAAATGACTCAGAGCACTTAAAACCAGCTTCCAAAGGACACCAGAACACTTAAAACCCGCTTCCAACAAAATGACTCAGAGCACTTAAAACCCGCTTCAAAGAAATGACTCAGAGGACTTAAAAACAATTCAACAAAATGACTCAGAGCACTTAAAAACCGGTCCGACAAAATGACTTCAGAGCACTTAAAAATCCGCTAACGAAATGACTCCATAGCACTTAAAAACCAGCTTCCAAGAAGGACACCTGAACACTTAAAACCCGATTCCAATGAAATGACTCCAGAGCACTTAAAACCTGCTTCAATGAAATGACTCAGAAAACTTAAAAACCTACTACCAACGAAATGAGTCCAGAGTACTTAAAAACCTGCTTCCAAAAAAGGATACAGAACACTTAAAAACCCGCTTCAACAAAATGACTCCAGGCACTAAAAACCGGCTTCCAAAGAAATGACTCAGAAAACTTAAAAACCTACTTCCAACGAAAGGACTCCAGAACACTTATAAACTCGCTTCCAACGAAAAGACTCCAGAGCACTTAAAAACCCGCTTCCAACGAAATGACTCCAAAGCACTTAAAATCCCGCTTCCAAATAAATGACTCCAGAGCAATTAAAGACCCGCTTCCAAGGAAATGACTCCAGAGCACTTAAAACCCTCTTCCAACAAAAATGACTCCAGAGCACTTAAAAACCCTCTAACAACAAAATGACTCCAGAGCACTTAAAAACCCGCTTCCAACAAAATGCCTCCAGAAAACTTAAAAACCTTCTTCCAACAAAATGACTCCAGAGCACTTAAAAACCCGCTGCGAACGAGATGACCCCAGAACACTTAAAAACCTGATTCCAATGAAAGGACAACAGAACACTTAAAATCCTGCTTCCAACGAAATGATTCAGACACCTAAAACCCGCTTTCCAACGAAATGACTCCAGAGCAATTAAAGACCGCTTCAAGGAAATGACTCCGGATCACTTAAAAACCCTTTTACAACAAAATGACTACAGAGCACTTAAAAACCTGCTTCCAAAAAAAATGACTCCAGAAAACTTAAAAACCTACTTCCAAAAATGACTCAGAGAACTTAAAACCCTGCTTCAAAGGAAAGGATACCAGAACACTTAAAACCCGCCCAATGAAGTGACTCAAGAGCACTTAAAACCCGCCCAATGAAATGACCTCAGAGCACATAAAAACCCGCTTTAAAACGAAATGACTCCAGAGCACTTAAAAACCCCGCTTTCAATGCAATGACTCAGAAACTTAAAAACCAATTACAACGAAATGACTCCAGAGCACTTAAAACCCGCTTAAACGAAATGAATCCAGAGCTCTTAAAAACCTCTTCCAACAAAATGACTCCATAGCACTTAAACGCAAGCCGCTTCCAACGAAATGATTCAGAGAACTTAAAAACATAAGCTAACGAAAGACTCCAGAGCACTTAATAACCCGCTCCAAAGAAATGACTCCCAGAGCACTTAAAAACAACGCACACAACTGACTCAAAGCAAAAACCCGGCTTCAAGGAAATGACTCAGAGCACTTACAAATCCGCTTCCAACAAAATAACTCCAGAGCACTTAAAAACCGCTTCAACAAAATGTCTCCAGAGCACTTAAAACCCGCTTGAATCAGAAATGACCCCAGAGCACTTAAAAACCCGCCTAATAGGACACCTGAACACTTAAAAACCAGCAACCAACGAAATGACACCAGAGCACTTAAGAACCCGCCTAAATCTAAATGACTCCAGAGGAATTAAAACCTGATTCAATGAAATGACTCCAGAGCAATTAAAAACCTGCTTCTATCGAAATGACTCCAGAGTACTTAAAGACCCGCTTCCAAGGAAATGACTCCAGAGCACTTAAAAACCCGTTTCCAACGAAATGATCCCAGAACACTTAAAAACCTGCTTCCAATGAAAGGACACCAGAGCACTGAAAACCCGCTTAACGAAATGACTCAGAGCACTTAAAACCTGCTTCCAATGAAATGACTCAGAGCAATTAAAGACCCCTTCAAAGGAAATGACTCCAGAGCACTTAAAACCCTCTTCCAACAAAATGACTCAGAGCACTTAAAACCCGCTTCCAAAGCAATGACTAAAGAGCACTTAAAACCCTCTTCCAACAAATGACTCCAGAGCACTTAAAACCCGCTTCAAAAAATGACTCCAGAAACTTAAAACCTACTTCCAATGAAATGACTCAGAGCACTTAAAAACCCTCTTCCAACAAAATGACTCAGAGCACTAAAAACCCGCTTCCAACAAAATTACTCAGAGCTTAAACACCCGCTTCAAACGAAATGACCCCAGAACACTTAAAAACTGCTTCCAATGAAAGGACACCAGAACACTTAAAAACCTGCTTCCAACAGAAATGACTCAGAGCACTTAAAAACCCGCTTCCAATGAAATGACTCAGAGCAATTAAAGACCGCTTCAAAGGATATGACACCAGAGCACTTAAAACCCTCTTCCAACAAAATGACTCCAGAGCACTTAAAACCCGCTTCCAACAAAATGACTCAGAGGACTTAAAAGCCAATTCAACAAAATGACTCAGAACACTTAAAGAACCGCTTCAAGGAAATGACTCAGAGTACTTAAAACCCTCTCTTCCAACAAAATGACTCCATAGCACTAAAAAGCCGCTTTAACGAAATGATTCAGAGAACTTAAAAACAAGCTTCCAACGAAAGAATCAGAGCACTTAAAAACCCGCCTCAAAGAAATGACTCAAGAGCACTTAAAAACACGCCCAACGAAGTGAATCCAAAGCACTTAAAAACCCGCTTCCAAGGAAATGACTCCAGAGCACTTAAAAATCCCTCTTCCAACAAAATGACTCAGAGCACTTAAAAACCCGCTTCCAACAAAATGTCTCAGAGCACTTAAAACCCGCTTTAACGAAATGACCCCAGAGCACTTAAAACCCGCTTCCTAATAGGACACCTGAACACTTAAAACCAGCAACCAACGAATGACACCCAGAGCACTTAAAACCCCTTCTAACGAAATGACTCCAGAGGAATTAAAACCCTCTTCCAACAAAATGACTCCATAGCACTTAAAAGACCGCCTCCAACGAAATGATTCAGAAAACTTAAAAACATGCTAATCTGAAAAGACTCAGAGAGCACTTAAAAACCCGCTTCCAAAGAAATGACTCAGAGCACTTAAAAACACGCTGGCAACGTGACTCAAAGCACTTAAAAACCCTTCCAAGGAAATGACTCTGAGCACTTAAAAACCGTCTTCAACAAAATGACTCAGAGCACTTAAAACCCGCTTCAAGAAAATGTCTCCAGAGCACTTCAAAACCCGCTTAAGCAGAAATGACCCCAGAGCACTTAAAAACCCACCTCCTAATAGGACACCTGAACACTTAAAAACCAGCAACCAACAAAATGACACCAGAGCACTTAAGAACCCGCCTCCAACGAAATGGACTCCAGAGGAATTAAAAA
>JAEOAE010001451.1:0-11256 GCA_036365155.1 Meriones psammophilus | reverse complement strand
TTAAGCGGGGGTTGTCTCGCGCATGATTACGGTTCGTCTTTCTCTCCTCGCTGCTGCTGTCGGTGTCGTCCTCGGAGGAGCTGGTGCTGCTGGCGTCAGCACGCAGCAGCACGACGCGCGTAGAGAGAGGCAGAAGGGTGGAGCAGCAGTGCCTGCAGCAGCATTGCCTGGTAATGCGTTATTCGTGCTGCTTGTCTTCCCTTAACAGCAGGAGGAAGCTCGAGGACGTCTTCATCTTCTTCTTCATCGGAAGAGTTCTGAAGACGCCTCGTCCGGGAGGCATCTGCTGCTCGCTGCTGCCGCTGCACTGTTTTGCTACTGCTGCTGCTGTTCAACATCGCAGCTCTTTCTTTTCTCCTGGCGATGCAGAAACAGCAGCAGTAGCAGTGGCGCAGCTGCTGCAGCACTTGTGAGCAGCGGGACCTTCTTCGCTGCAGCAGCAGAGAGGGCAGGCGCAGCTGTGGGTGGGAAGGAGAGAAGCAGCAGCAGCAGGACCGGCTTTATCATTGCCTTCAGACGCTTCGCTGCCTTCTTCGTGCTGCTGGCGGCAGAGCTTCGACCTCCCATTGCGCCTTTCCCTCCGGGACCTGCTGCTGCTGCCGCGGTTGGCCCTCGGTAGAAGACCGTGTTGTTGCTGCTGCTGCTGCTGAAGTCGTAGTAGCATTCTTGGGAGTACGTCCTCTCTCTTCCTCGGTGCTGCAGCAGGAGCAGCAGCAGCAGGAAGCAGATCCCCACCACTCGCTGGTGCTGCAGCAGCAACAGAACTGAGGATAGCAGCATCAACCGGATGGACAAAACTGCTGCTGCTGCCGCTCCCACGTGCTACTTCAGCGCCAGGAGAAGATCCGCAGGAGAGCAGCAGCTGCAGCAGAGGCGTACGTCTTCTTTGTTCAGGCGACTTCAGGGAGAAACAGAAGCAGCAACAGAACCGTTGGTCTTCAAAGAAGAAGAAGAGAAAAAGATTTCTTTGGTGTCGTCAGAATAACCTCTGCACCATCAAAGCTGCTGCTGCTGCTGCGTCTCTCGCTGCTGCCACCAGGCCGCTGCTGCGTGCTGCTGCAGCCAGAGCTGCTTCAGCTGCTGCTGTCTCCGATCCACGCTGAAGGGAGGAGCCAGCCGCTGCGGCGTCAATACCCAGCCGTATTTTGAAGCGATTGATCACAGCAGCAATCTTCCCTACAAACGCTGAACAACGCAAAAACCACGCCACAATACACATGCATACACTGCTCTCCTTCTGACACCGTATACACATATGTGTATGTAAATGTACATGTACGTGAGGACATTGCAAACAAATACAATACTGCTGCAACTTTTTTTCTTCGCCCTCTCCCAGACAGTACGAGAGTCGAAAAGAAGCAAACTCTTCTTTTCCGTCTCTCTCTGCCGCTGTCAGTCTCTGTGTCCAGGATATGTGTGTGGGGCCTGAACAGGACAGATGAATAGACACACGCGTCCAGAGAAGAACCGGTTTTCGTTGTTGCTGAAGAAGAAGAAGAAGAAGAAAATGAAAACGAAGGAGGCAGAGGAGGAGAGCGGAAAAGATCCTCATTGAACACTGAAGGGAATGGGGCATGCTGTCATGCTTTCCCGAGGCGTACATATACGTAGGGACACACACATATCTGTATAGTGATGCCGCTGCGAAGGGATGTGGTACGGAAAAAAGAAGACACGACGAGACAGATCGAAGAGACGAGACACACGGACAGCGAAAGGAGGCAGCAGAACAGACGCAAAGATGATGCTCCAACAGCCACTTGCTGCTTTCTTCACCAGGCCGACATCTCCTCCTACACATACACTACTCCATAAAGATATCTCCATACATACATATACATGCTTGTACACATCTCTATCTATATATGTACATATCTACACTGACAGATCTATTACAACAACAGAACTATCCGTGTGTATCAACGTTGTTTCTATGCATGCGCGGATGCAGAGAGCGAGGTCATCCCCTCCAGACAGGTGTACACACATATACAGACAGAGAGAGAGAAAGGAAGAAGTTGTGTTACACACGTCCACACATAGAGATAGATATATATATATATATATATGTGTCTACATATAGTCATGTAGAGGAAGAAATGATCCACGCAAATAGTTCATCTATACTGGATATCGAAAGACATAGAGCTGTATCAGGCAGCACGCGCTAGAGAGCCACTACCTCCTTTGCGTTGGACGCTGCAAATCCTTCACGAAGGCCTCCAGCGTCAGACGCCGTTATATCACCAGCGGCACTCCTGCACCTACAGAGAAAAGAAACGAACATATATACATATACACAGATATACAGGGAGAGAGCAATACGTATGTATATACATAGATAGACATATGTATATTTAGTGAAATACAGTGAGAGAGACTGTTCTACGCAGAGACACACAGACAGAACAGAGGAGACAGATCCATGTACACGCAGGTGTCCACGTACATATGTACAGATGAGAGCGAGCGACATATACACAGAGAGTACTAGAGAGGAGAGAGAAGTATATGAATTCACAGATCTACAGAGAGCGGTGCGAGAGAGACTGACACATCGACAGAGAGAAGAGAGACACAGATATATTCAAAAGAAAGGAAGTTGCTAGGCCATATGAGAGAGAGAGACACACAGACAAAGACATTGATACACAGATGTATAACGAAAGGACGGATACAGGATGGAAATATATCTACATGGTGTAGACAGGTTTGTCGCAGATATCTTTGGGGACAGATGTGCTCAGCTGTGCTGGTGGGGCACGTATATCTGGAGAGGATTGTGCATGGACGCAATATAGATGTAGCTCCTTCCATTTGACCGTCGCTGTCTGTTTCGGCCACCTCTCTACAGCGAGTTTCAATAAACTATTCCTACGATGTGCAAGCAGACAGATATATGGGTTGATAGTAGACTGCGCGCCCTATCAGAGCAGGCGTCCGCAGGAACAACGCTGAGAGGCGCAGCATGAGCAGCAAAGGACGTTCGAAGAAGAGAGCAGCAGCCACTGCATCATCGCTGTTTCTGCCAAATGACACTGAAAGAACTTTCTTGCAGAAGATTTTTTGTTTTCTTCCACGTCTTCTACGCTCTCTGGTACACACATCGTAAACAGACATCTTTGCTGCCCCCGAAGGGTGCTACTGCTCTGGCGGCAATGCAGCAGCTATCATTCCTGCTGCTGGCAGGCCTGCCCTCAGCAGCAGACTCCACAGCACTCTTCCCGACCAACGCGTGTCCCGTCATCACAAATTCATTTGCTGTGGCAGGCTGACAACGTCACTGCTGCTGCAGCTGCTGCACTGCGCTGCTGCAGCAGCCGTCGCTGCTGCAGCACCACCCCACACGCTCCTGCACTCAAGACCCTCTCTACAGTGAGTGAGCCTCCATATAGCCGTCAGTCCCCTCCAGCAGAAGACGAAGAAGAAAAAAAAAAAGAAACGAAAAAATATAGCAACAACAGTGGCACTCTTGCTTCAACAGCAGAGCAGAAGCACCAGGCACAGCAGCAAATCAAAAAGCAGCAAAGCAGCAGCAGCAGGAACAGCAGGAACAGCAGCACAAGCAGCAACAGCAGCAGCAAAAAACAGCAAAGAGCAAAAACAGCAGCAGCACGAGGCGGATCAGGAGTAGCAGTGTCGCAGCAATAACCGCTATACCAACAGTAAGAGCACCAGAAAAGCGGGAACAAAAGAAGAGGCGATTACCTCTGTAAGCGTATAGACCAGGCTTTGATTGCACTTCTTTCCAGGTCCGTGTACAGAGAGCACAACTTTCTCTTTTTGAGAATGCAGCAGCACCGTCTTGATATAGAAGCCGCTGCTGCTGCTTGGATAAGATGGAGACGTCCGTGTCGCACTCGATGGCAACCACAGCATCGTCCGCCATCGTCAGACCACTGCAACACAAACTGGAGCAGCGGCAGCAGCAGAATCAAAAGAAGAGACGGTCACCCCCACCCACCTGTGAAGATATATACAGACAGCAGCAAGACACAGCAGCTACACATTACCAAGACGCACCTAAAGTAAGCAACAGCAGCACGAGGGCGCTGTAGCAGCAGCCCGCAGGCACAGCAGCATCGAGCTGCAGCAAGTCACCGCTCGTCGAGGCAGCAGCAGGCTGTAACACCGCAGAGATGGCTGCAGCACCAACGCCACAGCAGCAAGAAAGAGGGGAAGATAGCAGAGAGCAGCACAACAGCAGCAGCGACAGAAGCCTCGAGGTCGCGCCAGTCGTATCGCAGGAAAATCCACACCGCGACAGCAGCAGCAGAATCGGCAGCAGCAAGCAAAAGCAGCAGCAGCAGCAGAAAAAGCAGCAGCAGAAAAAGCAGCAGCAATATTCCCAGGATGAAGAATACCTGTACGGTGGGATCATCGAAGCTTTTTGACTGCGTGGCTCCTCAGGATGAGGAGATCGAGAGACGCAGCTAAGCCAAGCCCTTCGACAGCAAATTTTGCTGCAGCAGCATCACAGTCCGCCTCTGTGGAGGATAAGTGACTCCCCATTCGAAGCAGTTGCACCCGAAGGACCTCCGGCAGCACCTGGGACAATGCCGCTGCACGCGTCTGCCGTTCCCTGCACTTGTCGTTCCTCCCTAGTGAAGCAGCAGCAACAGCAGCAAAGACAATGCCAGTAGGCGTAGGCATACAAGAGCGAGGAACAATGAATGCAAAGAAAAGAGCAGCAGAGCCAGCCAACAGCAAATCAACAGCACCTCAGGTCGCCATCATCGGGAAGGGCCGACGAAGACATACAAAAGAAGACAGCAAGAACAGCAGCAGCAAACTGTGTATCGAAAACAGCAAGGCTGAAGAAAGCTGCTGCATCAAAATGAGACGCAATGGAGCAGCAACAGTGTAGCAGCAGCAGTTGCAAAAGAAACGAGAAGAATATAGAACAAACAACAGCGCACGCAGCACATCCCCCTCGTCACCGCCGCAGGGAGAGAAGAAGCATCAGGCAGCGTAGCAGCTGCATCGTCGAAGTTGTGCACCAGCGGCGACTCACCAGCAGCAGCTGGAAAGAAGCAGAGAGTTACAATGGACAGCATCGCAGCAGCAGCACTGCCACACAAGCGGCAGCAAGGGCAACACTGCCACGACCAGCAGCAGCAACAGCAGCGCTACCACGAGCAGCAGCAGCAGCAGCAACGGCGCTCCCCGAGCAGCAGCAGCAGCAGCAGCATGATAAGCAACAGCGGCAGCAGTAGTGCAAACAAGCGGCAGCAGTGTGAGGAAAATCACGGCTGCAGCAAATAACATCAGCAGCAGAACGTCGTCGATGGCAGCAGCAGTTGTCGTGTCAGATAAATACATCCATGATGCTAGCGGAGCCCCAACAGCAGCGGCTGAAGAGGTTGTGCAGCGTGAGCAAGGAAAAAGAGAAGCATGTTGCAGACGAATGGCAGCGCAGAAGGCAGCAACAGCGGCAGCCTGTGTAAAAATAGAAGAAGCAGCAATGAAGAAGGGTCGTCTGCACAGGGATAGAGAAGCGATGGCTAGGCTGCAACTTGAGGCGGCAGGTAGACGTGAACACTCAGCCAGCAATAGTGTGGCAACGCGGCGTGGAGCAGTACATCAGCAGCTGCTGCGGCCGAAGAAAGTATACAGCAGCAAAGAACGAGGATAATAGAAGCCAGTAGGAGACGCTCCACCGTAGCAGCAGCAAATAAAGACGCAGAACACACCATCAGTAGCAACAAAAAGATTCGTACGGAGCAGCAGCACTGCTGTGCAACAGCAGAAGAAACAAGCACTATGCAACAGTAGATTCCCCGCGCAGCAGCAAACATCAGTGGAAAAAAGATGAAGGTCACGTCGAGGGCAAACTGCAGCCAGTAGAGCACAGAAGACAGACGAAAAGACCACCAGGCACCATATATATATATATATATATATATATAGCATCTTGTTGGTAGAGCTGCGGTAGGAACAAGGACAGAGATGCGCTCCCTCAGAAGAGGCGGCGTTTTTAAAACTACCTTCTCCCATCCTTTGAATTTCAACTGAAGGAGAGGAGAGACGCCGCCGCGCCGCCGGAGCTTCTCTGCTGTTGATCATCTTGGGAAGAAGTCGCAGCAGCAGCAGCACTGCCGCCACCAGTGGCTGGCTGAGACTCTGCAGCATCGTCTACTGCTCGACATGGGGGAGACACATGCAAGCTGCAAACCCCACAGCCCACTGAAAGCAGCAAAAGCTTCTCGGGTTCGCTGCGAGCTCAGCAGTCCAAAAGGAGGAGACCACACGCACGAGGCGGCCGCCTGCCGCGGCTGTTCCTGTTGCTGCGGCTTCATCGTCGTCCACAGAAAGCGCGTCTATATACGGAGAAGAAAGGCAGAAGAAGGACAACTCGAGAGAGAGAGATACAGGCAAGGGAAAGAAAAAAAAGAACGAGGGAGAAGAAGAGAAAGAATTCCAAAGAAAAACGAGAAAGCGCGTATTTGTACAAGGGAAAGGAGGAAGAAAGGCAGCGCCTGAGAGGCAGAAGATGATGATCAGAAAGAGATGGAGGAAGCGAAAGAGAAACCTGCAAGTGAAGATATGCAGTGCACTACATGTATACAACGGGCGATGAAAGTGTCATACGGTCGCCAGGACAGACCCAGAAAGACAAGGGAAACAGGAAATGCAATGCCGGAGAAGCTCTGGATATTTCCCGAGTGTCTGGAGTTTGGAACGACAGGCTGGGACGTGCCCAGACTTCCTATCAGTAGAAACTCCTTTGTTCGTTATTCGTTCGTTCGACGACAGACACTTATAGATTACATACACGAGGAGAAGGAAAGAATAGAGAAAGATATGCATGTGGTGGACTGCAGTTCCACTGCATCTGTAATGTATCGTAGTTGGACAAACCTAGGCAACGGATCTTCAGGTGGCTCTGTCATTGCAGCCGCTACGAAGGAGAACACGAAATAGAAAAATTCAACTTCTGATAACCCACTCATACGTCATCGCGGCTGGCTATCCCTTGGAAGTGCGGTAACACGTACATTCTTACACATATATATATATATATATGTTATGCAAGTGTATAGTTATAGAAACATGGCGACCAGTTTCAATATATACGCAGTTGCATTCAATGTTCGTGCTGAAGAGCACACGGGCACATGTAATGCTGCTCGAAGCCTACCCAGCAGAACCAGAGAAACCGGTTGAAAGAAAGTAAATATTTTCCTCAAAGGCGAAGCGTGTGATAGTTCTGCCGCTTCCTCCGTTGGAAATAGAGTCTTGACGTTGGAATGGTCCACTGCCGACGCCAGGATGGGGATTGGACTATTTATTGCGGTGGTTGGAAACTCGGTTTCACGCGGGAAAATAGTTTAGGACGCAACGCTGTAAAGAGCACAGTTCTCGGCTTGTGGAACTACAGAGCCAGCAGACGCCCCCATGGTGAGGAGAGCGGAGACGAAAAAAATTTTATCCAGCGACAAGCGGGAACGAAAAGAAACAACAAAAGGAATGCGTCTCAGAGAAAAGCAGAATGTGCCGGCCTACTGGTTGCCAACACGTCCCAGTACGCTTATTTATTGAGAGCGCAGAGCAACATGCCGCCGATCAGAAACTGTGACCAGCCTGCAGATCCGAACCTTTACCTTTATTTCCTGCGAGCAAAACAATTTGTGTGTGCCCATGTAGGGTATACAAAGTTAAGCAGTAACGAAAGCAAAAGACACTTCCTGGAAAGAAACACGAAGTACTTAGCTGTTCGAAATTTTCATCATAGTCACACGCAAGTGACGCACACTTGTGAGATCTGCAGCGCCACCACCGCTACACGAAAAAGTTTGCGTGCGCTTGTGAAATGTACAAATTCTACGTAGTTGGTACGTCAGTGTGCCTGGAAAGAGGACTCTAGCGCAATTTCATTGAAAACGCAAACGCATTAGACCTCTTTTTCAGAACAGGATCACCTGCTTTGCTGAGAAGGCCGTAGTTTCCAGAAAGATAAACGCGAGAAAACAACCCGATGGAATTTTTCTAGATCAACCACACGCATGAAACTACGAGAATCTTTTCCAGAAGGCACAACGCTAAGACCTCATGTGAAGCCTCGACGTTGTTCATACGTAGACGTGCTACAGTCGCCAAGACAGACGATGGTCATAATCGTTGAAACAGCGTGAAGATCATTTTGATTGTATGAGTGCGTAAACTCTACACCAGCATGTAATCGTCTCAAGTGGTAGAATGAGAAGCATCACATACACAAATCGTGATGAGTAGAAGGGGTACTTGTATATTCCAAGGTTGACTCTCACTTTCACGTGTAGCTACACCTTTGTGCGTATTCATGCCGGAACTAATACTGCTATTGTCACTATTTCCTAACTTGTTTACAAGTTCCAGTTGTCAGAAGAGGTATGAATCTAGTGTATTCGGGGAGGACGTTCGCGGTTGCGGCGCCTGGGATACAACAAGACCGATATCAGTGCAGAGCCTCAGCTTACCCGCGTTTTCTCCATATTACCTTGCTTGCTTCTAACGTAGGAGTTCTAGGTCGTGTCGACTACGCGAAATCACGGGAGACCTGAAGACCCAACCTCTCATTCATATGACAGGTTTTTTCTGGCGATGCAGTTGCCGGCATGCCAGCGAAGTCGCCATGGAGCAGAATCAACGTTGCACAGCTGTCGGTAGCTTCCTGGTCTCCTACGTGTCATTTTTGCCTGCTCATTAGAGTTTGACAAATGGTCCGTCTGCGTGGGTCCTGTCAAGAGGTGCTACGTATAATGGATATATGTATATATATACGCGTATATGTCCTGTTTGGTCGTGCTTATGTGACTAGGTTTTAGATATATGTAGAGTTAAATATGAGAGTTACATTGCGCTGATGTTGGTGAGAGAAATTTGCGCGTATGTCTGTACTGTGTCATTCAATGAAACGACACAACGTGTAAGGGTATCTGAGATTTCATGAACTATCTCTGTTCTGCACATTCATGAAAAGTATAATGCATCAGTTGTTTTTCTCAGGCCGACTCCACCAGTCGATGGCTCTCGCGTATACCTGCTTTGTAACGTACCACATATGGTTTATCGAGGAATTTCCACAGCCCGTTCAGACAAGCGGTCACTCATCATCCATCAAATTAAAAAAACTGTATTTAGAGTTTCAATGTCTGTCCACCCGGCGTACGTCCTATTCTGCAGAAACCCAGAGGTGTAATGGAAGATTGTGTCCATTGAATAGAATCTGATAGAAGTAATCAGACGACAATTCTTGTTCGAGGAAAGAGTCCCGTAGTTTGTGGTGGCAGAAGATGTCTTTGTCTCTTACTTACAAAACACGGGATG
This sequence comes from Meriones psammophilus, assembly GCA_036365155.1. Classification (NCBI taxonomy): domain Eukaryota; kingdom Metazoa; phylum Chordata; class Mammalia; order Rodentia; family Muridae; genus Meriones; species Meriones psammophilus. The sequence goes on along the minus strand of JAEOAE010001451.1, from coordinate 1,944 downwards.
CAACTGAAAGATCAGATATTCTGAATTTCAGCCAACAACACAGGTTGTACATCAGGGAGACAACTGTCCACCTCGCTCTTAGGTCTAGCGCCAGCTAGATTGCTCTAGTTATGGTTTTTCGTAAATACTGCGTGAAGAGTACCCGTGGAAGGAACTACAGAACTCAGCGCTTATTCGGGTAGCACAGGTGACACCTCAAATTAATTGGTAGGCTCTGGAAGATGAAGAATCCCACCTCAATGTACTACGGGGAGTTTGGTAACACACGGCAACAGCTGAATTGCTTTTTGTGAAACTCGCCAGCAAGTATGACCGAGATTACTTTGCCTCTGTTTGATTCCGGACTTGGTCTTTGAAATGATGAGGTAGATACGTTAATTCGACATAACAAGGTTCACCTGCATTACACCTTACACCTTACATAAGGAAAGTGACAAGCTATTTCACACAAATCCATATAGACCTTTTCCTTCATGTAGCATTAAAACATTTTAAATTGTAAAGTAAACTAAATTGATAGTCAGACTATGACTTTGCAGGGTTTGCACCAGAAACCTGCAGCATTTTAATAATACAATTACTTTTTTCAAATGTAGGCTCCGTTTGTATCCCTGCTACTCAATGTGTTACATGGCATCACCATATCAATCTAGCCCTTTACTTGTATCTCTTTATTTGAATTGTCAGTGCCAGCCTTGCTACTGAGGCGACCACTGAACAGCTCTTTCTTTAGAGTTGTGCTGGATGCCCAGCAGTATTCGTATATATGTGGCGCTTTGTTTTTTCTTTTAGCTTGTTGCCGCTGAACTACTGGCTTCCACAATCCCTCTATACCGGCCAGCCCGTATCGTCTCTGAGAGGCTCTCAAAAGCGAAACCTTCAGCTCGTCACTTTTCATCATACAGGTCATGCCGCAGGCCAGGCTTCTTTCCGTTTACAGTGCCATTGTCGCTTGCATATGGCGTATACACTGTCGTGTCTCTACAGGCGAATGTACGTAGGCCAAAGATAGACACGCAGATATACCGTGCGCCGTGAATACGTGATCACATCAATGTGGATACACTTATAAACGTGCAGCTGATACCGCTACAAAATAACATGAAGGAGCAACAAAAGAAAGTTATCTAAAATCAGGTGCTTAGAAAGTGTACACATACATTTATATCTGCAAGGATACGTACAGAGAGAGATAGATAACTGTACACATCTATATAAGCACCTACATGCATCTCTTCGATTCGCAAGTATTACCTACACTACATATATATATATATATATACGTATATAAAAAGATAGTTCGGGTATTACCTAAGCTATGTGCGCATAACTGATGCATACTGCGTGTACACAAAACCAGCTGCAGATGCACAATAAACGACATATATATCTATGCGCGCGTACCAGCCTAAGCTAGACTAATACCTATGAAACTAAGCTGATATGTAAAGGAACCACACAGCTTCGGGTACGCTGGAAAGGCACCACGCAGTTCATCACATGCAAAAACGCGAGTATATATATATATATATATAGGTATATATATATATATATACATATACACGCCGAGGAAGTTCGTGAAATAGAAAAACATAGCAGGTCAATATATCCAGGTCTACAACTTCTCTTGAACGCGTACGCAGCGTTTTCCGTGGAAGGTGGCGTCTGGGATGTCTGACGGAAGCGAGTGTCGCAGCTGTCCTTCGCCCGACAACATGTCGCACAGCTCGATCGATATTCACATTTGTGTAGCTACGCATCTACGCGTAATAGCACGCAGTACACCTTGCCTACACATAGATGCAAGTGTACCCGGAGGACAGTCTCCGGCTGCTCAATAACAATCCCGGAAGCAACTCGTTTTATCTTCTGCTATGGTACGCCAGGATTGAGCAACTAAGAGTGTTATTTCTCCAGCCGTTCGCAGGCACACACTCATATGTA
>JAEOAE010000959.1:0-11433 GCA_036365155.1 Meriones psammophilus | reverse complement strand
TGAACGGGCTTACACTTATGTGAATTAGTTTAAGGTAAGTCGCGGCTTTATGCTTTCTTTTCTTTCTCGATGGAAACTTGTTTCGTGCCTACAGTGGAGATAACACTTTCAGTGTTCCTGTATTCCTAATTGAGCGAGAGACTCACATGTGATTTCGTTTAAAAGTAGTGCTTTGCTTTTCAGTTGTTTTGTTGGAACTCGTTCCTGTGCTGTACAGTATGTTATATCACTTTTCAGTTTTCCTGTATTTAATTGGCTTAGTGGCACACATGTGATTTAGTTTACAAAGTAGTGCTTTTATGCTATGTTCTTTTGTTGGAAACTTTTTCCTGTAGGGTTATGATTAGAGTTACTGTTAGGATTACTTAAGGTTACGGTAAGGTTAGAGTTAGGGTTAGGCTTTTCGGTTAATTAAAATTAGGGTTAGGTTGCTTAGGTTAGCATTATATCACTTTTCAGTTTTCCTGTTATAATAATTGAACAGGGCGACAGAATGAATTAGTTTACAAAGTTGTGCTTCCTAGTGTTTCTGTTCTTTCAATGAAAACTTGTTTTTGCCCTACAATTTAATTTATCGCTTTCAGTTTCCAAGTATTCCTAATTGAGTGAGCGACACACATGTGATTTAGTTTACAGTAGTGCTTTTATGCTTTCTGTTCTTCTGTTGGAAAATTTGATTCTGTGCTGTACAGTGTGATATATCACTTTTAGTTTTGCTGTTATAATAATTGAACGGAAGAAACATATGTGAATTATTTTATAAAGTTGTGCTTTATGCTTTCTGTTCTTTTGATAGAAACTTGTTCCTGTGCTGTACAGTTGATATATCACTTTTCAGTTTTCCTGTTATGATAATTGAACGGGCGACACGTATATGAATTAGTTTACAAAGTTGTGCTTTGAGTTTCTTCTTTCGATGGAAACTTGTTTCTGTGCCGCACAGTGAGAGATAACACTTTCAGTTTTCCTGAATTCTAATTGAGGGAGCAACACACATGTGATTTAGTTTACAAAGTAGTGCTTTGCATTTATGTTCTTTTGTTGAAATCTTGTTCCTGTTTTGGAACAAGTTAGGGTAGGTTAGGTTTAGGCTTAGGTTAGGTTAGGTTAGGCTTAGGGTTAGGTTAGGTTAGGGTAAGGGTTAGGGTTGGGGTTAGGGACAAGTTAGGTTGTTAGGTTACTGTTAGGGGTAGCGTTAGGGCTTAGGTTAGGTTAGGGTTACATCACTTTGGTTTTCCTGTTATAATAATTGAACAGGCGACAGGAATGTGAATTTGTTTACAAAGTTGTGCTTTATGTTTCTGTTCTATCGATGAAAACTTGTTTTTGCCGCACGCTTTCGATATATCGCTTTTCAGTTTTCCTGTATTCCTAATTGAGCAAGCAACACACATGGGATGTAGTTTTACAAAGTAATTCTTTGCATTTCTGTTCTTCTGTTGGAAACTTGATTCTGTGCTGTACAGTGATGATATCACTTTTCAGTTTTGCTGTTATAATAATTGAACGGAAGACACGTATGTGAATTATTTTACAAAGTTGTGCTTTTATGTTCTGTTCTTTCGATGGAAACTTGTTCCTGTGCTGTACAGTTCGATATATCACTTTTCAGTTTTCCTGTTATAATAATTGAACGGCAACACGTATGTGAATTAGTTTAAAAGTTGTGCTTTGCGTTTCTCTTCTTTCGATGGAAAAAATGTTTCCAAGCTGTACAGTGTTAAATAACACATTTCAGTTTTCCTGTATTCCTAATTGAGGGAGTGGCACATATGTGATTTAGTTTACAAAGTAGTGCTTTTGCATTAATGTTCTTTTGGGAATCTTGTTCCTGTTAGGAACAATTTAGGTTAGGGTTTAGGTTAGGTAGGGTTAGGTTAGGTCTGGGTTAGGTTAGGGTTATGGGCTTAGGTTAGGTTAGGTTACATCACTTTTCAGTTTTCCTGTTATAATAATGGAACAGGCGAAACGAATGTGAATTTGTTTTACAAAGTTGTGCGTTGTGTTTCTGTTCTTTCGATGAAAACTTGTTTCTTTGCTGTACATTTCGGGTATATCGCTTTTTAGTTTTTCTCTATTCCTAATTGAGCAAGCAACACAGATGCGTTGTAGTTTACAAAGTAGTGCTTTGAGTTTCTGTTCTTCTGTTGGAAACTTGTTTCTGTGCTGTAAAGTGTGATATATCATTGTTCAGTTTTCCTGTTATAATAATTGAACGGGCAACACGATGTGAATTAGTTTACAAATAGTGCTTTATGCTCTGTTCTTTCGATGGAAACTTGTTCCCTGTGCTGTACAGTTCAGATATATCACTTTTCAGTTTTCCTGTCATAATAATTGAAAGTGAGATACATGTCAATTAGTTTACAAAGTTGTGCTTTGCGTTTCTGTTCTTTCATGGAATCTTGTTTCTGTGCGTACAGTGAATAATACTTTTCAGTTTTCCTGTATTCCTAATTGGTGAGCCAGTGACACACATGTGCTTTAGCTTAAAAGTAGTGTGCTTTGCTTTCTGTTCTTTTGTTCGAACTTGTTCCTGTGCTGTACAGTGCGTTATATCACTTTCAGATTTCCTGTTATCCTAATTGAAATCATGGCACACATGTGATTTAGTTTACAAAGTAGTGTTAGGTTTATGTTCTTTGTTGGAAACTTGTTCCTGTTAGGCTAGGCTTAGGTTAGGCAAGTTAGGCTTAGGGTTAGGGTTAGGGTAGAGTTAGGGTTAGGTGAGGGTTAGGGGTAGGTTAGGGCTTAGGGATAGGGTTAGGTTATATCACTTTTCAGTTTTCCTGTTATAATAATTTAACCGGTGCTGTACACATATTTGAATTAGTTTTCAGTTTTGTGCTTTTATGCTTTTCTCTTCTTTCGAGGGAAACTTGTTTCTGTGCCTTTGTGAGATAACACTTTCAGATTTCCTGTATTCCTAATTGAAACTTGTTCACATGTGATTTAGTTTACAAAATAGTACTTTGCTTTATGTTCTTTGGTTGGAAAATTGTTCCTGTTGGGAACAAATTAGGTTAGGTTTAGGGTTAGGTTAAGGTTAGGGGACACTTAGGGTTAGGGTTATAATAATTGAACAGGCAACACGTATGGAATTTGTTTAGGTTGTGCTTTGTGTATCTGTTTTTTCTTCGATAAAAAACTTGTTTTATGCCGTTTACATTATATCACAGTCAGTTTTCCTGTTATAATAATTGAACAAGCAACACATTTTGATTAGTTTACAAAAGTTGTGCTTTCATTTTGATCTTCTGTTGGAAACTTGTTTCTGTGCTGTACAGTGTGAGATAACACTTTTCAGTTTTCCTGTATTCCTAATTGAACGGAGCACACACATGTCATTTAGTTAAAAAAGTTTTGCTTTGCTTTTCTGTTCATTCGATGGAAACTTGTTTCCTGTACTGTACAGTGTTATAATACTAGTTTTCCTGTATTCCTAATTGAGCGAGCGACACACATGTGATTTAGTTTACAAAGTAGTGCTTTGCTTTTCTGTTCTTTGTTGGAAACTTGTTCCTGTGCTGTACAGCTAGTGTTATATCACTTTTTCAGTTTTCCTGTTTTAGGTAATTGAGTTAGGTTAGGTTATGGATTTAGAGTGCTTAGTTCTTTTTTTGGGAACCTTGTTCCTGTTAGGAACAAGTTAGGTTAGGTTTAGGTTAACCCAGGATGGAAAAGAAGAAAGAGGTTAGGCTTAGGGTTAGTTTAGGGTCAGGGGTAGGGGGGTTTGGGGTTCAGTTTTCCTGTATTCCTACTGAGCCTAATTATAATAATTGAGCACACATGTGATTTAGTTTACAAAGTAGTGCTTTGGCGCTTCTTTTCTTCTATTGGAAACTTGTTTCTGTGCTGTACAGTGTGATATATATATCTTTCAGTTTTCCTGTTATAATAATTGAACGGGCGACACATATGTGAATTATTTTACAAAGTTGTGCTTTCCACTTCTGTTCTTTCAATGGAAACTTGTTTCTGTGCCATACAGTGAGAGATAACACTTTCCTGTTAGGAACAAGTTAGGTTAGGTTTAGGTTAGGTAGGGGTAAGGGTAGGGTTAGGGTTAGGGTTAGGCTAGGGTTAGTGTTAGGGTTAGGTTTAGAGTTAGGGTTAGGTTAGGGGTAGGGTAGGGTAGGTTAGGGTTAGGTGCTTATGGTTACGGATTTGGTTATATCACTTTTCAGTTTTCCTGTTATAATAATTGAACCGAGATAACACTGACACGATTTGAATTAGTTTACAAAGTTGTGCTTTGCATTTTTCTTCTTTCGATGGAAACTTGTTTCTGTGCCGCATAACACTGTGATATATCACTTTCATTTTTCCTGTATTCCTAATTGAGCGAGTGGCATACATGTGATTTAGTTTAAAAGTAGTGCTTTGCTTTATGTTCTTTTCGATGGAAACTTGTTTCTATGCCATACAGTGTGAGATAACACTTTCAGTTTTCCTGTTATAATTATTTAACGGACGACACGTATGTGAATTAGTTTACAAAGTTGTGCTTTGCATTTCTGTTCTTTGATGGAAACTTGTTTCTGTGCCATACAGTGAGAGATGACACTTTCAGTTTTCCTGTATTCCTAATTGAGCGAGCGACACACATGTCATTCCGCTTAAAAGTAGTGCTTTGCTTTTCTGTTCTTTCATTGAAATTTCTTCCTGTGCTGTACAGTGCGCTATATCACTTTTCAGTTTTCCTGTATTCCTAATTGAGCAAGTGGCACACATATGATTTAGTTTACCAAGTAGTGCTTTGCTTTTATGTGTTTTCATTGGAAACTTGTTCCTGTTAGGAAAAAGTTATGGTAGGGTTAGGTTAGGGCTTAGGGTTGTGGTTTGGGTTATATCACTTTTCAGTTTCCCTGTTATAATAATTTAACAGGCGACAATGCACGTGAATTAGTTTACAAAGTTGTCCTTGGCGCTTCTGTTCTTTGATGAAAACTTTTTCCTGTGGTGTACGCTATGAAATATCACTTTTCAGTTTTCCTGATATAATATTTGAACGGGCAAAACGTATGTGAATTAGTTTACAAAGTTGTGCTTTGCATTCCTGTTCTTTCGATGGAAACTTCCTTCTGTGCCATACAGTGCAAGATAACACTTTTCAGTTTTCCTGTATTCCTAATTGAGCGGGCAACACACATGTAATTTAGTTTACAAAGTAGTGCTTTGCTTTTCTGTTCTTTAGCTTTAAACTTGTTACTGTTCTGTACAGTGTGATATATCACTTTTCAGTTTTCCTGTTATGACAATTGAACGGGCGACAGATTTGTGAATTAGTTTACAAAGTTGTGCTTTGCATTTCTGTTCTTTCGATGTAAACTAGTTTCTGTGCCGCACAGTGTGAGATAACATTTTTCAGTTTTCCTGTACTCTAATTGAGCGAGTGACACACATGTGATTCCGCTTAAAAAGTAGTGCTTTGCTTTTCTGTTCTTTCGCTTGAAACTTTTTCCTGTGCTGTACAGTGCGATATATCACTTTTAAGTTTTCCTGTTATAATAATTGTTATAATAAATCCTGTTAGGACTGGGTTAGGTTTAGCGTTATGGTTTGGTTTAATGTTAGGTAGGGTTAGGGTTAGTGTTAGGTTTAGGTTAGGGTTATGGTTAGTGTTAGGATAGGGTGGGGGGGTTAGGTTAGGGTTAGGGTTAGGTTAGGGTTAGGGTTAGTGGTTAGGGTTAGGTTTAGGTTGTCTAGGTTAGGTTAGGTTAGGGTTAGGGACGACGTTAGAGTTAGGGTTCAGGTTATATCACATTTCAGTTTTCCTGTTATAATAATTGAACAGCCGACACATATGTGAATTAGTTTACAAAGTTGTGCTTTATGCTTCTCTTCTTTCGCACAAAACTTGTTACTGTTCTGTACAGTGTGATATATCACTTTTCAGTTTTCCTGTTATAATAATTGAACGGGCGACAGGTATGTGAATTAGTTTACAAAGTTGTGCTTTGCGCTTGTTCTTTTTCTTTGAAAACTTGTTTCTTTGCCGCATATTTTGATATATCGCTTTTCAGTTTTCCAGTATTCCTAATTGAGCGAGCTTACACACATGTGATTTAGTTTACAAAGTAGTGCTTTATGCTTCTGTTCTTTCGATGAAAACTTGTTTGTTTGCCGCACAGTTTGATATATCACTTCAGTTTTCCTGTATTCCTAATTGAGCAAGTGACACACATGTGATTTAGTTTACAAAGTAGTGCTTTGCTTTTCTGTTCTTCTGTTGGAAACTTGTTCCAGTGCTGTACAGTGCGATATATCACTTTTCAGTTTTCCTGTATTAATAATTGAGCGAGTGACACACATGTGATTTCGCTTTACTAAGTAGTGATTTGCTTTTCTGCTCTTTCTTGGAAACTTGTTCCTGTGCTGTACAGGGCGTTATATCACTTTTCAGTTTTCATGTTATAATAATTGAACAGGCGACACATATGTTATTTAGTTCACAAAGTAGTGTTTTGCATTTCTGTTCTATCATTGGAAACTTGTTCCTGTTCTGTACAGTGCGATATATCACTTTTCAGTTTTTCTGTATTCCTTATTGGGCGAGTGACACACATGTGATTTAGTTTACAAAGTAGTGCTTAGCGCTTATGTTCTTTTCATTGGAAACTTGTTCTTGTTAGGAACATCAGAAGTAGGTTAGGCTTAGGCTTAGGTTAGAGGTAGATTAGGGTTAGGTTAGTGTTAGGGTTAGGTTAGGTTAGGTTAGCGGGTTAGTTGTGTTAGGTTTAGGTTGGGTTATATAACTTTCAGTTTTCCTGTTATAATAATTGAACAGGCGAAACGTTGTGAATTAGTTTACTGTTGTGCAGTTCTTTCGATGAAAACTTGTTTTTGCCATAGAGTTCCATATATTGCTTTTCAGTTTTCCTGTATTCCTAATTGAGCGAGCAACACACATGTGAATTAGTTTAAAAGTTGTGGCTTTGTGTTTCTGTTCTTTCGATTGAAAACTTGTTTCTGTGCAGTACAGTGTGAGATAACACTTTCAGTTTTCCTGTATTCCTAATGGAGCAAGCTGACACACATGTGATTTAGTTTAAAAGTAGTGGTTTGCTTTTCTGTTCTTTTGTTTGAAACCTTGTTCAAGTGCTGTACAATGCGATATATCACTTTTCAGTTTTCCTGTATTCCTAATTGAGCAAGTGACACACATGTGATTTAGCTTTAAAAATAGTGCTTTGCTTTTCTGTTCTTTGAAACTTGTTCAACTGCTGCTGTACTTGTTTTCAGTTTTCCCTAATTGAGAAAGTGACACACATGTGATTTAGTACAGTATTGCTTTGAAACTATATCACACTTTTCAGTTTTCCTGTATTCTAATTGATGGAGCGACACACATGTGACTTAGTTTACACAGTAGTGCTTTGTGTTTCTCTTCTTCTGTTGCAAACTTGTTTCTGTGCTGTACAGTGTGATATATCACTTTTCAGTTTTCCTGTATTCCTAATTGAGTGAGTGATACAGTTGTGATTCCGCTTAAAAGTAGAGTTTTGCTTTTCTGTTCTTTCATTCAAAACTTGTTCCCTGTGCTGTACAGTGTGATATATCACACTTTCAGGTTTTCTGTATTCCTAATTAAGTGAGTGACACACATGTGATTTAGTTTCCAATTAGAGCTTTGAGTTTATGTTCTTTTTGTTGGAAACCTGTTCCTGTTAGGAACAAGTTAGAGTTAGGTTAGGGTTATGGTTAGGTTTTAGGTTAGGTAGGTTTAGGTTAGGGTTAGACTTAGGTTAGGGTTAGGTTAGGTTAGGTTTATGGTTAGGTTTTTGGGTTTAGGGGTTAGGTTAGGTTAGGCTAGCTTTAGGGTTAGGGTTACTGTTAGGGTTATATCTCTTATCAGTTTTCCTGTTATAAAAATTGAACAGGCTGAAACGTATGTGAATTAGTTTACAAAGTTGTGCTTTTGTTTCTGTTCTTTTCGATGGAAACTTGTTTCTGTGCCATACACCGAGAGATGACACTTTTCAGTTTTCCTGTATTCCTAATTGAGCGAGTAACACATATGTGACTTAGTTTACAATGTAGTGCTTTGCGCTTATGTAAACTTTTAGTGGTTAGGATTAGGTTAGGATTAGGTTTTTCCTGGTTAGGAGTTATTGTTACATGTGTTAGGGTTAGGTTATATCACTTTTCAGTTTTCCTGTTATAATAATTGAAAAACATTAATTGGCAAGTGAATGTGTTGTGCTTTGGTTTTCTGTTCTTTGTTTGGAAACTTGTTTCTGTGCCATACAGTGAGAGATGACACTTTCAGTTTTCCTGTATTCCTAATTGAGCGAGTGACACACATGTGATTCCGCTTAGAAAGTAGTGCTTTGCTTTTCTGTTCTTTCCTTGGAAACTTGTTTCTGTGCTGTACAGTGATATATCACTTTTCAGTTTTCCTGTATTCCTAATTTTGAGCCGACACAAATGTGATTTAGTTTACAAAATAGTGCTTTGTGTTTCGGTTCTTTGTTGCAAACTTGTTTCTGTGCTGTACAATGCGGATATATCACTTTCAGTTTTCCTGTATTCCCAATTGAGCGAAAGCATTTTAAAAGTTGTGCTTTGCTTCTTCTGTTCTTTCATGGAAACTTGTTTCTGTGCTGTACAGCGAGATAACACTTTTTCAGTTTTCCTGTATTCCTAATTGAGCGAGTGGCACACATGTGATTTAGTTTACAAAAGTAGTGCTTTGAGTTTATGTTCTTTTGTTGGAAACTTGTTCCTAGGAAACAAGTTAGGTTAGTTAGGTTAAGGTTAGGGTTTAGAATTAGGTAGGGTTAGAGTTAGGGTTAGGTTAGGATTAGGGTTAGGTTTAGGTTGGGTTGGATTAGGCTAGTGTTAGGTTAGGTTAGGTTAGGTTAGGTTAGGGTTAGGTTAGGGTTATATTACTTTTCAGATTTCCTGTTATAATAATTGAAAAGGCGACACGTATGTGAATTAGTTTACAAAGTTGTGCTTTGTGTTTCTGTTCTTTCGATGGAAACTTGTTTCTGTGCCTTACAATGCAGATAACACTTTTCAGTTTTCCTGTATTCCTAATTGAGCAAGCAACACACATGTGATTCCGTTTAAAAGTAGTGCTTTGCTCTTCTGTTTCTTTGTTGGCAACTTGTTCCTGTGCTGTACAGTGCATATGACTCTTCAGTTTTCCTATATTCCTAATTGACTGATTTGTTTACTAAATAGTGCTTTGCGCTTGTTCTACAGTTTGAAACTTGTTTCTGTGCTGTACAGTCGTATATATCACTTTTTAGTTTTCCTGTTAAAATAATTGAAAGGGCAACACGATGTGAATTAGTTTACAATGTTGTGCTTGGGTTTATGTTCTTTCTCGATGGAAACTAGTTTCTGTGCCATACAGTGCATGATAATACTTTCAGTTTTCCTGTATTCCTAATTGAGCGAAAGCGACACACATGTGATTCCCTTTCAATGTAGTGCTTTTCTTTCTGTCTGCTCATTAGAAAATTGTTCCTGTGCTGTACAGTGTGTTATATCACTTTTCAGTTTTCCTGTATTCCTAATTGAGAAAGTGATACACATGTGACTAATTTTACAATGTAGTGCTTTGCATATATGTTCTTTGTTGGAAAATTTTTCCTGTTAGGAACAAGTTTATGCTAGGTTTAGCTGTTAGGGTTAGGTTTAGGTTACGGTTAGGGTTATGGTTATGGTTAGGTTAGGTTTATATCACTTTCAGTTTTCCTGTTATAATAATTGAACAGGCGCCACGTATGTGAATTAGTTTACAAAGTTGTGCTTTGTGTTTCTGTCATTCGATGTAAACTTGTTTCTTTGCCGCAGTTCAATATATCACTTTTCAGTTTTCCTGTATTACTCATTGAGCTAGTGACACACATGTGATTCCGTTTAAAAGTCGTGCTTTGCTTTTCTGTTCTTTTGTTGATAGTTGTTCCTGTGCTGTACAGTGCGATATATCACTATTCAGTTTTCCTGTATTCCTAATTGAGCGAGCGACACACATGTGATTTAGTTTACAAAGTATTGCTTTGTGTTTCTGTTCTTCTGTTGGAAATTTGTTTCTGTGCTGTACAGTGTGATATATCACTATTTAGTTTTCTTGTTATAATAATTGAACGGCAACACGTGATGTGAATTAGTTTACAAAGTTGTGCTTTGTGTTTCTGTTCTTCTTTCTTTTTTTTTTTTAACCATGTTTATAGCAGCTTTATTTGTAATAGCCAGAACCTGAAACAACCCAGATGTCCATCCACGGAGGAATGGGTATAGAAATTGTGGTATTTTTATACAATGGAATACTACTCACCATTCAAAAAGGTGGAAATCATGAAATTTGCAGGCAAATGGTGGGATCTAGAAAAGATCATTCTGAGGGAAATAACTCATTTTTTTAATGTTTCATATTTTTAAAATTAATCTACCTTATGCAGTCACTGGCTACAACTATTCAATACTTTTGAGATGTGTTCTCATTTTAACATTTCATTCTCTAATTTATCCCTAAATGAATCCAATTTACAAGTCAGATTGAAAACAATTTTTCCCGAACCCTGCCTCTAGCATTCTTATCTCATTATCATACCTAGTTTACATGCTGTCACTACAATTTTCTCAAAGCCTAACTCTGTCATGTTAATATTTATTAATACATGCAGATCATCATGAAAATATTAGTAGGTGAAATACATATTTTCATATTCCATTAATAATATTATTTTACTTCATATATATTTACTGAAATATTGATACACATGTTTGCAATATATATATATTGTCATGACAATATATATATATATATATATATATATATATATATTGTCACAATGCCATGTAATTATGAGTACACTGGGCAGTGATCTAAAGTACTCAAATTTTAAGTTCTGAAACTAAGTTGGATATAACTTTACCATTCTGTGTAACAACCCAAGTATGAAATTATAGTATTGAGTATCCATGGCTCACTGTAAGAGGGTCAGAACATAGTAGTATTATCTATGTGTTTGATATCAATATCCAAAAATGGAAAGCTATGCTTCTGATTGGTTGTGTTTCTATTCATTCACTTAACTCACATTTATTAAAAATTTGACAGTGAATAATGTCAATATTTTAACCTTACCAAGTAAAATATTTTTAAAATATTCTGAACTTATTAGAAAATCATAATATGCTACATAGAAAATTTTAGATGACAATGTGGGTTTTGCATTTTAGTCTGTTATATGATGGTTTATATTTATTGAATTTTATACATTGAATTATCCCTAAATTTCTCAGATGAAGCCTAGTTGATCATGATGGTTGATGTTTTGATGTGTTTCTGGATTTGTTTTTTTTGTTTTTTTTTTATCTTTTATCTTTTTTTTTTTTTCAATGCAGGTTATTCAGGAACCTTGAACAATCATCTCACCCTGGGAAAGCCAGCCCACTTTAAATAGCCTCTGG
>JAEOAE010002620.1:0-12261 GCA_036365155.1 Meriones psammophilus | reverse complement strand
TAGCTGGCTTCAGTGGCTTCTTTACCTCTAGGTTTGAAGTAGTTGCTGCACAACTTTCAACGTTTTTGTTTCTGAACTTTATATTTCTTTCCTTCCCTCCATTACCTTCTTTCCTTCCTCTTTTTTTTTTTTTTTTTTTTTTTTTTTTGAGACAGGGTTTCTCTGTGTAGCCTTGGCTGTCCTGGATCCACTTTGTTAACTTCAAATTCATTCGCAGTGCTCTGCCTTCCTGAGTGCTGGGATTATATGTATGTGTCACTGCACCTGGCTCCCTCCTCTGTTTTTGTGGTATGTTTTGACCCCAGGCTGGCCTGGAACTTTTGGAATTTGCTATGTAGTTGAAAATGGCCTTGAACTCCTGATCCTCCTGTCTTCTTAACTTGGATTACAGGTCATGCCATCATGTTTGTTTCTTAAGCATATTTTCAGTCTAAACCTAGTGAAGTTTTTATAGTCTCTAGCCAAAGGGAATTTAAAGTTCAGATGTACTCCTCCATTGATAACCAGCTTTAAGAATTAATGATGATTTTTTTTCCCAAGGTCTGCTTTTTTTCTTTTTAATGTGTATGTGTGCCTGGTGTCCTCAGAGGCCAGATTCCCTGGAACTGGAGTTACAGATGGCTGTGAGGTTCTATGTGGGTGCAGGGACTCAAGCCTGGTTCCTCTGGAAGAGCAGCCAGTGCCGTTAACCACTGAACCATCTCTCCAGCGATCAGTTTTTAAAATTCTGCACTTGCATTCAGAGTGTGAATTTTAGTTCTTTGAAAGCTGTAGACTAATGAGCATGATACTGTCTTTGGTGGGCCACATTGATGGGTTTAGGTGATAGGAATGAAATTAGGATTAAAAGTATGGGTCATGCCAGTTGTGGTGGCACATGTCTTCAATGTCAGCACTTGGGAGGCAGAAGCAGGTAGATATCTGAGTTCCAGGCCAGCCAGACTTGCATAGATTGTGTCTCCAAAACAACATCTGTAACCTGGATTTGCCTTTAAAAAGGGACCAGAGAAACAAACAACTAGCACGGAAGTAGAACTTAGATTTTTAAAGTGATACTATCTTGTTGTTGCAAAGAAACCCCTAAATGAAATAATAGTAATAGTAATAATAATAATAATAATAATAATAATAATGCTGTCATTGGAGCAGAGCACCAACAGTCTCTCTAGGCACTGAAGAACCTGCCTCTCTAGGCCCTGAAGAACCTGCCTTTCTTACTCAGCTGCTGTTTTGGTCACTGTTCAATTGCTGTGAGGAGGTCCCATGGCCAAGGCAACTTTGAAGAGGGGAAAAAAAAAAAGCATTAAACTGGGGGCTTTTTTTTTTTTTTTTTTTTTTTTTTTTACATTTTTAGAGGGTTAACCCATGATTACCATGCAGGAAGCAAACGGGAGAGAACTTGCAAGAGCTGAGAAAGCCTGGTCCTTGCCTCTTGAAGCCTTAAGCCTACCCCCAATGACACACCTCCAACCAGGCTGTCCTCCAACAAGGCCATACCTACTCCAGCAAGACAGCATCTCCCACTCCTTCCAGAACAGTTTCATGAAGGGCTGAGCATTTAAACCTCTGAGCCTACAGGGTCCATTTTCATTCAGACTGCTACCTCTGCCAGCTCTCACATCATTAAAGACTGCTTTTAAAGCTCTGAAGAGAAATCGCTGTTGGTTTTCTGTAGCACTTTCTACTTTAGGAATTTTTTTGTTTTTTTCTTTTTTGTTTTTGAGACAGGGTTTCTCTGTGTAGCCCTGGCTGTCCTGGACTTGCTCTGTAGCCTTGGTCTTGAACTCACAGAGATCCGCCTGCCTCTGCCTCACCAAGCACTGGGATTAAAGGTGTGCGCTACCATCGCCTGGGCCTAGGACTTGTTTTAGTTTTTAATCTGAGAATTCAATTCAAGAAGCAATTCTGGGGGCTGGAAAGATAGCTCAGTGGCTGTTCAGTTCCTGGCACCCACATGGCAGCTCACAACTGTCTGTAACTCCAGTTCCAAGGGATCTGACACCCTCACACAGACATACATGCAGGCAGGACATCAGTCTACACAAAATAAAAATAATTAAAAAATTAATATAAACCATTTCTGCAGCAAAACAACAACAACAAAACAGCATTTCTGCGTGTTTTACACCTACCACATTTTCTGGTTTTGGCTTGATCATTTTTGTTTGTTATTTGTCAGCTTACTTGCTACTCTACTTTATCACAGTGTTTTAATTTTTTCTCTTGAGTACTGTGATATTGAAGAATGATGCAATTTTAAATATTTAAGAAGCAAATTATACCTTTAACATGTCCTCACCATTGTACCTTGGTTTTGTGATGTGCCTATGCAACTTTATGATCTCATCCTCTATTTTCACAAATAAAAGGCTCTCATAAAGCTTTTTAGTAGTTATTTGTCAAAAAGATTTGTGTTTATTGCATGTGAGTACATGTTATGTAGTTTATCATTTTAAGTGGAACAAGACTAGTTCAAATAGAAATGTAGTGTTAGGTGGGATATTGTTTCATAAATTCACCTAAGTGGTTTATATCAAAAGGCTGATTCTATTTTTTTTTGTTTTTGTTTTCTCTCTCTCTCTCTCTCTCTCTCTCTCTATCTATCTATCTCTGCCTCTGCCTGCCTACCTACCTAATTTTGGTTTTTCAAGACAGGACTTCCTTGTGTGGCCCTGGCTGTCCTGGAACTTGCTCTGTAGACCAGGCTGGCCTCAAACTCAGAGATCTGTCTGCCTCTGCTTTCCTGAGTGCTGGGATTGAAGGCATGCACCTCCACACTCCCCTAAAGTTGAATTCTATTTATAGTGAAATATAAAGAAAAACAACTGGACTATATATTGCAAGCTATGGCACACATCTTTAATCTCAGCCCTCAGAAAGGCAGAGGCAAAGGGATGTCTGTGAGTTCGAGACCAGCCTGGTCTACAAAGTGAGTCTAGGACAGCCAAAGCTACACCTGTCTCAGAAAACAAACAAACAAACAAACAAAAAAAAACAACAAAAGACTAACTAAATACTAACAACTAAATACTAACTTCACTGGACTGATCTGTTAACTAACTTAAGCCACTATTCCGGTTTATGTAGTGACATACACCTATTATCCCAGCACTTGGGAGATAGAGGCAGGAGATCAAGAGGTCAAGCTCATCCTCATTTATATAGAAAGTTGAAAGCCAATCTGGGATATATGACCTTCATCTCAGAAAAAAAAAAAAAAAAAAAAAATCAGATTTAAACTATAGACATTTTGTGATTTGAAATTATTTTGCATAGTCAAAAGGGAAAAACATTGTAGACAAATATTATGAAGCCCATGCTTTAAATGTCTGATTTGTTTGTTTTTCAAGATAAGGTTTCTTTCTGTATCCCTCCCTGACTGTCCTGAACTCACATTGTAGACCAGGCTGGCCTCAAACTCATAGACATCTGCCTATCTCTGCCTCCCTGAGCTCTGGGATTACAGGCATGTAGGAGCTTAAAGAAGCTCCTACAGATTGTTGTTGGTGCTCTGTAGCTTACCAGTTAAGATTTGTACCAACTAGATTTTTTTTTTCAGTAAAGTAGTGAACAGTAATCTTTGTAGTACAGTTCTTTAGTAAATATAATTCAGGTACCTACTTTGTTCATTATAATATTATATATTTAGGCTGCTTACATAAATTACATGATCTTATATAGGACCAGTAATTATATTAAATTCTGAATCTTGTTTATAAATTTCTGAGTTAAATGTAAGACTTAACAGAATTAGAAATAAGCTAATTTAGGAGGGATGTTGTGCACATTTGTAATCCTGCCACTTGAGAGGAACTAAACCCTCAAAAAATGAACAACCAATTTTTAGACCTAAGAATGTGTCACCAGTGAAAATGGAATATGATTTTTTAAATGACTTATGATTTCATATTGCTTTGAAACCATTTTAGAGTTTAAGATTATTGCGCAAGTCTGTATCACAGCTTAATATAAAGATTACATTCTTTATAAGTACAATTAATTTTTATTTGGTGATTTCTTTTCCAACCGAACCACAAAAATCTGTAATAAAAGTGAAAAGAAAAAAAGAAAGAAAAGTGAATTCAAGTGGGCATGGTTCTGTGTTCCTGTACTCCCAGGACTTAGGCCATTGCAGGGAGATGGTGATTTTGAGTTCCAGCTCAGCCTGGGCTACACAGCAAGACTTTACCTCAGAGCAGAGGAACAAGCCAGCCAGCCCTGGCCTCAAAATAAGTAAGTAATATCAAACTCCATGGCAGTTATGTCAAGTATTATTTTTCTAAGTGGTTTATACAATGACTCTAATTCTGACAGCTTTATGAAGTATAATCTAATTTTCCATCTGAAGAAACAGAAGCATAGAAATCTATAACTTAACTCAAGTAACAAAGCTAATTAAGCAGATTTGAATTTGGCCTTTGTGGCTTTAGCTTTCTAACCTTTTTTTTGTTGTTCAAGAGACTACTGTTTTAACAGTGACAGACTGCAGGATTTTCTGTTTTATTGTATTTCACTTAGACTGCTGGTTGCTCATCAGTCACAAAGTTGCTGTGATGATTTAAAATGGAGTATACCTATATTTTGAAAAATTTTAGTTACTTTTTTTACATTAGCTTTTGCAGGGATTGAATTTTTGGGTTTGTTGGGCTTGGGGGGATTTATTTTTAATTATGTGAGTTGCATGTGTCTTCCTGTGGGTACGTGCACACTATTACAGGTACCCTTGGAGGCCAGGGGCATCAGATTCCTGCTGGGGCTGGAGTTAGCAGCCGTTGTGAGCTGTTGGACATGGGTGCCGGAGACTGCACTTAGATCTTGTGTAAGGACAGTGTGCACTCTTAACTGTTAAACCCCTGGGTTTACTAGGTTTTATCCTCTGAAAGTTACCTTGATTTTGTGAAGATTTTAGCCAAATAATTACATAAGACAATTGAGAGGAGACGCTACTGCTGCCAGATTTTAATTGCAGCAAACCAGCAGTTCATACAAGCCCGTCTCTTGGGAGGTAGTGGCAGGAAATCAAGAGTTAAGGGTTTTCTCAACTACAGACAGAGTTTAAGGCCAGTGTTGGCTACATGACATCCTGTCTCAAAAAAAAGAAACAATGAGAGGCGTGAACATGATCAAAATGATCTACATACATGTATAAAAGTGTCACAGTAAAACCCACCCTTTTGTGTAATTATATTTATTATTTTTATGTGTGGGTATATATATCTACATGAGTTTTTGTGTGCCACATATGTACAAGTGCTCTTGAAGGACAAAGGGTTTCAGACCCCTGGAACTGGAGTTAGAGGCAATTTTGAGCTGCTTGATAAGGGTGCTAGGAACAGAAGTGAGTCCTATCCAAGAGCAACATACAGTCTTAACTGCTAAGCATCTCTCTAGCCTGTGTGTATGAGTAATATATGATAATCAAACATTAAAAAATAAAAAATAACCCCCTTCCACTGCAGTTATCTTAAATCATGCAGTTGTGAAGGTGCTTGGTCTGCAGAGCATCACTAGAATTCTTAGTTTCCACATAAGTTTAGGCCCATTCAGTACTTCTCACAGACTTTTTTGTTCCTGGTATTTAGCAGTAGGTAACAAAACTGCCTTATTCTTCCTTTCTTTTCTCCCCCTTCAGACTTTAAAACAAATGCATCATGCTTATTATGTGCAAGGTACTCTTTAAGTTTTACAGGGTTTTTTTTTGTAGATTTATTTATTTTATTATGTATACATTGTTCTGTGTGCACCAGAACTAATTATAGAAGGTTGTGAGCCACTATGTGGTTGCTGGGAATTGAACTCAGGACCTCTGGAAGAGCAGCCAGTGCTCTTAACCTCTGAGCCTTATCTCCAGCCCCCAAGTTTTACAGTTACTAACACATTTACTTCTTATGAAAAAGGTGCTGTTACTCATGTTTTACATGTGAAATAACTGCAGTCCAGGAGGCCTTACCTGCAGTTTCACGCCCTCAATGGTACCAGAGCTGGTAAATTGGATTTCTATAGTCTGGTCCCAGAGTACACATCCCCAATAGCTTATGCTTGCCAGGCCTGCTTCTTACAGAGATTACTTGTTGAAAAGGTACAGTAAACTAAAACTCCTTTCATTGCTCCTCACTGTGTAGGCTGAAGTGACAGCACTGGGGTAAGACTGATGGGGTTCCTTTAGAGGTCTTTGAAGTACAGCTTGGTGATGTGGCTGTCTAGCCAACTTGCTCTGGGGATCCCTGTCTACACCTTCCCAGCACTGAATTACAAGTGGCCACCACACTCACCCAGCATTTATGTGGATTCCAGGAATCAGAGCTCTAGTCTTCATGCTTATTCAATAAGTGCTTTACTGAACCACATCCCCAGCTTCAGACTCATTTCACATAGCATTCAGATTAACCCATTTCTTAGTACTTTATACTGTGGCTTTGAAGTTTTTCTTGTGGAATGCATCTTATTTTATTGGATGCTAGTGAGGGGAAAATTTGTGTTAGTTTTCATTAGAGTTTTATAGACAACTTTTAAGGATATTTCCAAGAAGTAAAATTAGAAATTGTAAAGAACAATTTTTGTTCTTAATATATTCCTGATACAATATTCTTGGCTGTTTTTGTTCTTTTTTTTTTTTTTTTTTTTTGGTTTTTGGTTTGTTTTGTTTTAGTTTTGGTTTTTTTGAGATGGGGTTTCTGTGTAGCTGGCTGTCCTGGAATTTGCTCTGTAAATCAGGTTGCCCTTGAACTCAGAGATCTGCCTGCTTCTGCCACTGCCTGGCTTTATAAATATTCTTACTTAAGGGTTGAGGTTAGAGCCACTGTATATTTCTGTCTCCTGTAGGGCTCTGTGTATAAAGGATTCTGAAAGGATAGTCTAGTATACATTATTTTTTTTAAGATAGAAACATTACATCCAGTTGTTGAGATGTTAATGGAGTAAGGTACCAGAGACTGGGTTGATTGAGTTGATGGAGAAAGTAGGTGAAGGAATTGAGACACTTGTAGAAGATTCAGTGATGTACCGGACGCCAGTTGAGCTAACAAGAAGGGACGGCACCGGGGCATTTCCCAGTTTCTTGGCCATCGCTCTCAGATTGGAGGAACTATACCTTGGGAACATTCTTAAAACAATGAAGACGCTGCCCGTAGCAGCCAGGCATCTATTTCCCTGCAATTTATTCCCTATTCAGCCTGCAGTGAGTCAAGATGAAATCATGCCATTTTATTTCTTGACTCTGGTTGCTTTCCCGGGGTTCTTAACAATATTACCAGTCTTTTTACTATTTCTCAAAAGTGTTAAGACACTATTTTTGCTTTTTTTACTCTTGTTTACTAAATGTTCATTCATGGAAAGCTCCCTTTGCCAACATACAGCTGTCCCTTTCATTACTTTAGATCTCTGCTGACCAGTTACAAACTTATCCCTCCACTCCAAGCATCTTTCTGTTGTCATTTTCTCTCTTTTTTTTTTTTTCTTTTGAGACTTTGTCTCTTTCATCCTCTTGAACTTCTGATCCTCCTGCCTCCACCTCTCAACACTGAGGTTACAGATACGAGCTACTACACGCAATTCATTCATTCTTCATTTTATGGATTTATTTTCTCTAGTAGTTAACAGCTTCAGGAAATTACGTCACCTTATTTACTTTTCGAATCTCCCCATTAGAATAAAAGTTACTTTATTTTATACTCTATTCATCACTGACTTCCTAGTATCTAGGCTAGTGTCTGACATAGACATTAAATACTTTATGATGAATGGCTACATATGAGGCTGGAGAAAGAAGCAAGTAGAGCCTTAAAGGAACCATGGATCTCTACAACAAAAGCAGAAGCAGCAGAAAGAAAATGAGTAAGAGCTGTATTACCCCCCTCACCAGATCAAAGATGTAAATTAGTGAAAGGCCTGGTATGGGAGACCAGCTAAGGCCCACATAATTTTTGTGATGATTGGAACCTATAAATCCACACCCAGAAAGCAAACTTGACCCTGCCTAACTGAGCTCCCTCTCTCCCAGCTCCTTCCTAATTTGCTTTCCTTCTTTCCTTGATTTTGGGTCTTCCTATGTAGTCCAAATCTGACTTGAATTTCAGTCCTCCTGTCTGTGCTTCCTCAGTGCTGAGATTAGGGTCATGCACCTTCACATCAGGCTGTGTAGTTTACCTTTCTTGTAGTCAGTAGAGGTGGGTGTATAACTGGAACCCACATACAAAAACGGACTAACAGACTCTCATCTACCTCCTCTACACTGAGGAAAAGTGTGTGGTTATACTCACAGCTCAGATTTCTCAGTCATCTGTGGGAAATTAATATTGTGAGAGGTAGCCATGACTTGTTCTCCAGCTGGTGGCACTGTTTTGGGAGGCTGGCCTTTGAGGCCATAGCCGGTAGTTGCAGTGTTACAAAATTAACAGTTAAGCCAGGTTTGATGGCTTATACTTGTAATCCATTTACTTGGGAGGCTAAGGTAGGAGGATTAGGAGTTCAAGGGTACCCTTGGCTACTTGAAATCCTGGCTTAAAATTTTTTTAAACAACTGAATGTTTAGTAAATGCTTTTATGGAGAAGCATACTATTTTGTAGCTGCCATAAAATGGCTGCCTAAGTCTCTCAAAACTCAAAAAGATAAACATGAACTTCATTAAGATAGAAAAATATGCTTCAGTCTTTATAGTTTGCCTCTAATTGGTAAATGGTAAAGATCAACCAGAGAAGGGAACTTTCACATCGGTAAAAGTAAATTGCAGTAAATACAGTAACTTTTTTTTCCCAAGCCAAGTATGTCTTGCAGGTGGGTAGTCTTTTGCTTGATTGGTTATTTTTGAGCCAGGGTTTAGCTGTGTAGCTTTGGCTGGTCTGGAACTCTGTCTTCCTAGTGCTGGGATTAAAGGTGTGCACCACTATACTTGGCTAGATGGTTGGTTTGAATGGGTGTTTTACAAATACTGGTATTTGAGTTCATTCTTTTCTTGTTTTGTTTTGTTTTGTTTTTTGAGACAGGTTTTCTCTGTGTAGCCTTGGTTTTTCTGGACTCAATTTATAGACCAGGTTGGCCTCGAACTCACGAGATCGCCTGCCTCTGCCTCCTCCCTGAGAGCTGGGATCACAGGTGCTACATCTCCAGGCTTTGAGTTCATTCTTAAAGCATTGGAAAGATCTGTAAGACTTATCAAGACAATAGAGTACCTGAAACTATCGGTGTTACAATAAAAAGCAGGGTACCAACTTTGGTTATATGCCAGATCTGGTAGACAAGTTTTCTAGTTATTTGGAATGGTTTGAAGTGTTTTATGTTCCTCTTCTTCTCTCTCTCTCTCTCTCTCTCTCTCTCTCTTTCTCCTTCCCTTCCTTCCTTCCATCCATCCATCCATCTAGTTTCAAATGTCCAGAGAATGATCGTTTAATGGTCGTGTTCCAGTTTCAAATGAGTGAGTTTATTTACATACCTAGCAAGCTGGGCTGGAGAGATGGCTCAGAGGTTAAGAGCACTGGCTGTTCTTCCAAAGATTCTGAGTTCAATTCCCAGCAACCACATGGTGGCTCACAACCATCTATAGTAAGATCTGATGCTCTCTGCTGTCCTGAGGCACACATGCAGGCAGAACACTGTATAAATAATAAGTAAATCTTAAAAAAAACAAAAAGCAAAACAACAAAAAAAAAACATACCTAGCAAGCAAAAGTAAAAGAAGAAACAGCAAGGAGCAGAGATCGAAACATCTTCAGATTGCTCTAGGGATACCAGACAAAGTATCATGAAACCAGGGCTTTACAGCACTCAGCAGAAATCATCTGGGGAAGATGAGGCAGTCAACTAGAGTCGCTACTGAGGGCCTTTTCTCCATAGGTGAGCTTCCTGTGGCTGAGCTGCTGGCTTCTTGTTCCCGTTTAGTCTAGGGCCAAACAATAGTAGTGTCTGTTTGTGACCTCCAGCTGTTATCAAGGACACAGTGGTTTTTTAACACTTTTAGCTGCTGGCTGTTTTCCTTCTCAATAGTACCGAGTTAACGGGCCAGTCTCCCTAGGAAAATGTGTTTTGAAGAACATTTGTAACATGTAGCGCAGGGTGACCCTGAACTACCAACTCTTCTGCCTACCAGGTCCTGGGGTTGCAGACATGTGCCACCACACCCAGCTTCCTGCTTTGTTTAGAAGTATTTGGTCAGTTGGATATACAACCACTTTTTGTTATTTCCACATCTTTTTTCATTTTCCATTTTTTCCCCCAGCTTGTGTATTTCACTAAATAGGATATAGCCAGCAAGCCCAGAGAGAAATAAGAAAACAACAAAACCCAAAATTCTTTTCTATTTGTTCTCTGTGTCTTCTGTGACAAATAGCCCCCTCCCCCCACCCAGTTTCTCTGTAGCCCTGGCTGTCCTGGAACTCTTTGTCGACTGGCCTCCCTAGTTCTGGGATCAAGGGTATGTGCCACCAATGCCTTGAAGTTTTTGTTTGTTTGTTTTTTTTGTTTTTCTCAAGACAGGGTTTCTCTGTAGCCTTGGAGCCTTGGCTGTTCTGGACAGGATTTGTGGCCAGGCTTGAACTCACAGAGATCTGTCTGTCTGCCTCTGCCTCCCAGGTGCTGGGATTACAGACATCCACCACTGCGTCTGGCCCTGCTTTTGGAGTCTTAAAATAGTAGAAATAGTTTGCTCACAGTTTTGAGGGCTAGTAAGGAACCAAGGTGTTAGCAGCCTCCTCTAGGAGCTCTGGGAGAAAGTCCTCACCTTTGCAGGCTTCTTGTAGGAACTGCTTGTTTTTTTTTCTGGCCTTTATCACACCAGTCTGTTCTTCCTCTTCATGTACCTCTTCCTTTGTGTATTGATTATTGATAACTTGCTGTGTGCTACCCGTGCTAAGAATAATAAAACAGTGTTGGTCACAGGCCTCAAAGGAACCAGAAAAATGAATGATTTAAACAGATTTTTTTGTTGTTGTTATTGTTTTTGTTTTTTGAGGCAGAGACTCTCTTAGTCCAGACTGCTCTTAAACTGTATAGCTGAGATGATCTTGAGTTCTGGTCCTCCTGTCTCCACTCAAGTGCTAAGTTTACAAGTCTGTGCCTTTGCCCATCCAGAATTGTTAACTTGTCAGATTTACAACACAAGCAGAGGGCAGCGGGATGATTTTTTTTTTTTTACATTTTATTTTTTTTTAAAGATTTATTTATTTTTATTCAGTGTTCTGCCTGCATGTGTGCCTCAGGACAGTAGAGGGCATCAGATTTTACTGCAGATGGTTGTGAGCCACCATGTGGTTGCTGGGAATTGAATTCAGGACCTTTGGAAGAGCAGACAGTGCTCTTAACCACTGAGTCATCTCTCCAGGCCAGCGGGATGGTTTTGAAGAGCTTTTAATTACTAATCATTAATGAAGCAGATAATTCTTTGACTGAGGTTTTTCAAAGATTGGGACATATTTCTGGTTTTTAGTTTTATTTCATAAATGTAGTTAGCTTTCCTCCCTGCTGTGACATTGAAGGGCTCTAGCAGATAGGCATGGCACTGACAGGTTTTGCCTTTCCCTCTCCTCCTTGCTAAGAACTGTTAGATTATATAAAGTTAGCCACCAAGGTCTAGTCCCTTATTTGGTCACTTCCTCCTGAGGCTGACCACCAAGGTCCAGCTATCAAAGTACTGAAGTCCAGTAATTAAAAGCCCCCCTTGGCTCACCTAATTAACACGTCCAATCAAACAAACTACTCACCTTAACATGGGGGCTTCCACTTTTCCCTTTATAAAGTTCTATTTGCCTCTGGGCCAGACAGAGGCAGTGCGGTCCTTTGTCCTTCTGAGGCAAATAGCCCTTTCCTCCTCCTTGTTCTTTTCTCTTGTCCTCTGTCTCCTGTCTTTATCCCTTATCTCCTGCCCTTTGTCCTTCTAGGGCAAATGAATCTTCCTTGTGCTGAGAATTTGGTCTTGGTGTGTCCACTTTCTAGCTGGACCTCAATGTGATTTATCTTCCTTTTTTGTTTCTTTTGTTATGTCTTTTGAGACAGTGTTTCTCTGTGTAGTCCTGGCTACCCTAAATCTCTGTAGACCAGGCTGGCCTTGAACTCAGAGATCCACCCGCCTCTATCTCCTCAGTGCTGGGGCTAAGGATGTGTGCCACCATGCCCTTATCTTTGTTTGTGGCTTATCTTCTTAACCCACATAACTTTTTTGGGTTTATTTAAACTTATTTTTGGTACTTCAGTGTATGTGAAGTAGAACCTAATTTGTATTTTATCAATTAGTGGATGTGATCTTTGCAGTTAAACTGCCTTGTTTGTAGTCT
>JAEOAE010002205.1:0-10809 GCA_036365155.1 Meriones psammophilus | reverse complement strand
AACTGAAAATGATATTTGCCCTTGAAAGGAAAAGAAACAGGTTTTTTATAAAAGAAAGAAACGAAAGCACAATTTTTGTGAACTAATTACATCCCTTCCGCCGTTCATTTATTATAAAAGAAAATAAATGTGATATATCACACTTTACAGAAAGAATCAAGTTTCCAAAAAGAAAGAAACAAAAAGCACCCCCTTTGTAAACTAAATCACATGTGTGTTGCTCCAATTGGGGAATACAAGAAAAGAAAAAGGCTTATATATGGGGTGTAGGGTTAAAGAAACAAGTTTTCAAAAAAAGAAAAAATGCACAGCACAACCTTTTAAACTAATTACTTTCTGGTCGCTTTTTTCCAATTATTATAACAGGAAAACTGAAAAGTGATATAACCCCACCCTAAACCTAAGCCACAAACCCCAAACCCCCAAACCCTTAAGCCAAACCCCTTTTAATTCCTAACTTGTTCCAAAGGAACAATTTTCCAACGAAAGAACAAAAAACGCAAAGACTATTTTTTGTAAACTAAATCACATATGTTTTGGGCCCCACTAAATTTAAAGGGAATACGGGAAAACCCAAAGGCAATTATATCGAAATGTACGGCAAAGAAGCAAGTTTACATCAAAAGAACGGGAAACACAAAGGACAACTTTTGTAAAGTAAATCAATACCTGTCACCTGTTCAAATATTATAACGGGAAAACTGAAAAGTGATATAACCCAAACCGGAATTTTAAACCCCTTTTAACCCCTAAACCAAACCCCAAACCCTTTTCAATTTAACCCCAATTTTCCCTTAACAGGAACAAGTTCCCAACAAAAGAAATAAATGAAAAGACTACTTTGTAAACAAAACCTGTGTGCACCACCGTTAAAATACAGGAAAACAAAAAAGTTTTATATGGGACTGTACAGCACAAAAATAAGTTTCAAACAAAAGAACAGAAAAAAAGCACTACTTTGAAAACTAAATCTCATTTTATCAAAAACAATGAGGAATACGGGAAAAACGAAAGTTTTATTTTTGGACTGTACAGCACAAGAACATGTTTTGAAATAAGAACAGAAAATTTTAAGAACTATTTTTAAAGGGAATCACATTTGTGTCCCCGCTTCAATTAGGAATACAGGAAAACTGAAAAGTGTTATTCAAGAGTGTATGTCACAGAAAAAATTTTCCCATTGAAAG
Source organism: Meriones psammophilus (assembly GCA_036365155.1). NCBI lineage: Eukaryota > Metazoa > Chordata > Mammalia > Rodentia > Muridae > Meriones > Meriones psammophilus. The sequence goes on along the minus strand of JAEOAE010002205.1, from coordinate 9,622 downwards.
AACAAAACGCAAAGCCCCACGAAACCAATTAATATATGTTGCCTGTTCAATTATTATAACGGGAAAACTGAAAAGTGATATAACGACTGTAAAGACGGGAACATGTTTCCAATGAAAAAGAAAAGCAAAATTATTTTTGTAAACAAATTAAATGGGGTCACCCCCCAAATTTATTTTTATAAAGGGGGGGAAAGTGATAAAACCCCTAACCCAAACCCCAAACCCTTTTAACCCCCTAAAATTAACTCCCAACCCTAACCCTAACCCTAACCCTAACCCTAAGCCTAACCCTAACCCTCAACCCTAACCCTAACCCTAACCCTCACTAACCTTAACCCTAACTTCTTCCTAACAGGAACACATTTCAAAGAAAGAACATAAACGAAAGCAATACTTTTGTGAAAACTAAATAAAAATGGGTGTCCCCCGCTTCAATTGGGAATAGAGGAAAAGTGAAAAGGGGCATATCGCATTATACAAAAGGGAAAAGTTTCCAACGGAAGAAGAAAAAAGCAAGATTTGCTTTGTAAACGAATCACATGTGTGTCGATCACCTTGGGAAACAGGAAAACTGAAAAGTGTTATCTCACACTGTACTGCACAGAAACATGTTTCCATAAAAAGAACAGAAAAAAAACCCACAATTTTGAAACAAATTTCACATACGTTTGGTTGCTCAATTATTATAAACGGGAAAAACGGGAAAAAGTGATATATAAAACCCCTTGGGAGAAAGAAACAATTTTCCCAACAGAAGAACAGAAAAAAAAGCCCCATTTTGTAAAATAAATCCATGTGTGTCGAAAATAAATAGGAATAAAAAACGGGTTATATATCGGACGGTTGATGGGAACAATTTTCCAAATGAAAGAAGGGAAAAAGCAAAGCACGATTTTTAAATGGAATAAATGTTTTCGCCGATCAATTGGGAATACAGGGAAAACTGAAAATGATAATCGCCCTGAAGAAAAGAAACGGGATTTATTGAAAGAACAGAAACGTTAAAGCACAACTTTAACTAATTCACTTTAAACCTGTCCCCCATTTATTATAACAAAAAAAATGAAAGGATATATCAATTTTTTAAGCAAGAATCAATTTTCCAACAGAAGAAAGAAAAAAAAAGCATTTACCTTGTAAACTAAATCACATTTTGGGGCTCTCGCCAATTAGGAATACAAGAAAATTAAAAAGCGATATATCAAAAGAAAGGAAAGAAACAAGTTTTCATCAAAAGAACAGAAATGCACAGCACAACTTTGTAAACAAATTTCACATTCGTACCCCTTTTTCAATTATTATAACAGGAAAATTGAAAAGGGGATAAAAATTTCCCCCAAAACCCTTGTTTCAACCCTAACCCAAACCCTTTAAGCCTAACCCAACCCTTTTTTAACCCTAATTGCCCTTAACAGGAACAATTTTCCAAAGAAAGAAAAAAACGCAAAGCCCCTATTTTTTGTAAAAAAAATTTCACATGGGGGGCCCCCTTCAATTAGGAATACAGGAAAAAAAAAAAGTGATATAAGGGACTGTACGGGCCCCTTGGGAACAAGTTTCAAACAAAAGAAAAGAAATAAAAAAGAAATATTTTTAAACGGAATCACATGTGTTTGGTTTACCAATTGGGGAATACAGGAAACCGGAAAAGGTGTTTTTCCCCTTTTTACATGGACAAAAAACAAGTTTCCTAAAAAAGGAGAAACAAAAGCACAACTTTGCAAACTAATTACAAAAGGGTCGCCGGGTTCAATTATTATAACAGGAAAAAAAGGATATAACCCTAACCCTAACCCAACCCCCAAACCCTAACGGGAAACCCATTTTCCAACAAAAGAACATAAACGCAAAACCATTGTAAAATTTAAATTTCCATGTTTTAAAAATTGCCAATTGGGGAATACGGGAAAATAAAAAGGATATAACGGGAAAAAAAGGAAAACAAGTTTCAACAAAAGAACAAAAAAGAAAAAAGAATTATTTTTTAAAAGGGGAATCATATGTGTGGGGCCCGCCCACTAAGGAATAAAAAAAGGGAAAAGTGACCCCCAAGGTTGGCACAGAAACAAGCTTCCTTCAAAGGAAAAAAAAACAAAAAGCAAAATTTTGGAAAACCAATCTACATAAGGGCCCGCCAGTTCAATTATTATAACGGGGAAAAATTAAAAAGTATATATACAAGTACAGCACGGGGAAAATTTTTTCCATCAAAAAGAAAGAAACGCAAAAAGTCTACTTTGTAAACAAATTTACATCTGGTTTTCCTGTTCAAATTATAACGGGAAAAACTGAAAAGTGATATACGGCAATGTACAGCATTGGTAAAAAGTTTCCACTGAAGAACAAAAACGAAAGAAATTTATTTAGAACCAAATCACTTGTATGTCACCCCTTTTAATTGGGGAATAAAAAAACCCAAAAGGATAATAAAATATAAAAAGCAAAGAAAAAGTTTTTTAAAAGAAAAAAAACAGAAAGACAAATTTGAAAACTAATTCATTCGTTGCCTTTTCAATTATTATAACGGGAAAACCCGAAAAGTATATAATAAACCCCAAAACCCAACCCCCTAACCCTAACCTAACCCTATCCCAAGCCCCAAACCCATAAACAAACCCCCAACTCAACCCCAACCTTAACCCCTAACCCCAACGCAAAACCAAAACCCCTTTAAACCCCAACCCAAAACCCCAAACCCCTTCCCCCTTCAACCCCAACTTGTTGCTAATGGGAAAAAGTTTCCCCCAAAGAACATAAATGAAAGCACTATTTTGTAAATTAATCACAAAAAACTCCCAATTGGGAATACGGGAAAACCCTTTAAAAATTGATATAACCACTGTACAGCAAAAGGGAACAAGTTTCAACAAAAATACAGAAAAAAAAAGAGTTTTACCTTTACACGGAATCCATGTTTTCACTCCCAAATTGGGAAAATAAGGAAAACGGGAAAAGGGGCCCCCAAAAACTGTAAGGCACAGATGGGTTTCCCACCCAAAGAACAGAAAAGGAAAGACTATTTGAAAAACTAATTACATAAAGTCTTCCATTAAATTTTATTAAAACAGTAAAAAACTAAAAGGTGATACATCAATTACAGAAAAAAAGTTTTGAAAAGAAGAAGAAAACGCAAAGGTCCTTTTGTAAACTAAATCACATGTGTGTTGCTCGCCAATTGGGGAAAACGGGAAAAATAAGAAAATATATCAAATGAAACAGCAAAAAAAACTGGGTTTTATTTTAAAGAACTGAAATGAAAGAAAACTTTTTAAACTAATTCACATTTGTGTTCCCTTTTCCAATTTTTAAACAGGAAAATAAAATTTTGATATAACCCTAACCCAAAATGAATATTTAACCCCCAACACTAATTTTTAACCCCAACCCTAACCCAAACCCCCAACCCAAACCCCCAACCCTTTACCCAAAACCCCAACCCTAACCCTAACGAACCCTAATTTGCCTTTTAAAAAAACCAATTTTTTCCAACAAAGAACTTAAACGCAAAACTACTTTGTAAACTAAATCACATGTGTGCCACTTGATCAATTAGGAATACAGGAAAACGGAAAAGGATATAACCTTTAACCCTAACTCCTAAGCTCCTTAACATTAAATCTAACCCTAAACTCTAACTCCTTTAACCATAACCCTAACCCTAAGTCCTAACCCTAACCCTAACCGGTGAACCCTCAAAACTCAACTCCTAACCCTAACTTGTTCCTAACAGGAACAAGTTTCCAAGAAAGAATATAAACGCAAAGCAATTACTTTGTAAAAACTAAATCATATGTATATTTGCTCAATTAGGAATACAGGAAACTGGAAAAGTGATATAACGACTGTACAGTGGAAAGCTGCAAAGAATAACTATGTAAATCCAATTACATCTATGTCGCCTGTTCAATTATTATAAATATGTTCTGAAAAGTGATATAACTCTAACCCTAACCTCAGCCCCTAACCTTACCCCCTAACCCCAACCCTAACCCTAACCCTAACCCCTAACCCTAATCTTAAACCTAACCCTAACCTCTAACTGTAACTTTTTACTAATAGAACAAGTTTCCAAATAAAAAGAACATAAACTCAAAGCACTACTTGTAAACTAAATCACATGTGCCACTCACTAATTAGGAATACCCCAACTGGAAAAGTGATATATCACAGTACAGCACAGGAAACAAGTTTCTAAATAGAAGAACAGAAACGCAAGCACTACTTTGTAAACTAAATCACATGTGTGTCAGCCACTCAATTAGGAATACAGGAAAACTGGAAAAGCCGAGTATATGGAAATGTACGGCAAGGAAACAAGTTTTCATCGAAGAACAGAAACACAAAGCACAACTTTGTAAACTAATCTTACATTCGCACGCCTGTCCAATTATTATAACAGGAAAACTGAAAAGTGATATAACCCTAACCCCAACCCTAAGCCCTAAACATAACCCTACCCCTAACCATACCTCTACCCCCTAATCCCAACCAGAACCCCAACTCTAACCCCAACCCCAACCCTAAACCTAACCCTAACACTAACCCTAACCTCACACTAACCCTAACCCTAACCCTAACCTAAGACTCAATTGTCCTAATGGGAACAAGTTTCCAACAATGAATAGAACGCAAAGCACAAATTTGTAAATTAATTCACATACAAGGTCTGCTCAATTATTATAATAGAAAACTGAAATGTGATATATCACACTGTACACACAGGAACAAGTTTCCATTGTAAGAACAGAAACTCAAAGCATAACTTTGTAAAACTACTCACATAAGCACGCCTGCCCAATTATTATTATAATAGGAAAACTGAAAAGTGATATCACACTGTACGGCACATAAACAAGTTTCAAACAGAAGAACAGAAACGCTAGCACCACCTTGTAAACTAATTCAGATTCATGTTGCTCTGTCCAATTTTTATAACAGGAAAACTGGAAAAGGTGATATAACCTCACCCTAACCCTAAGCCAATAACCTAACTCTCTAACCCAAAAACTAACCCCAACCCCAACAGTAAGACTCTAACCCTAACCTCCCAAACCTAAGCCTCCAACCCTAACCCTAACTCAACTTGTTCCTAACGGAACAAGTTTCCAACGAAGAACAGGAACGCAAAGCACTACGAACTAAATCACATGTGTGCCACACGCTCAATTAGGAAATACAGGAAAACTGGAAAAGGATATAACGCACTGTACATCACATGAACAACTTCTCTAACAACAAAAGAACAGAAAAGCAAAGCACTACTTTGTAAAACTAAATCACATGTACTACTGGCCTAATTAGGAATACAGGAAACCTGAAAAGCTATATTGAAATGTAGGCAAAGAAACAAGTTTTCTTCAAAGAACAGAACACAAAGCACAACTTTAGAACTAATTACATTCGTAAGGTTTGTCTAATTATTATAATAGAAAAACTAAAATGTGGAGTATAACCTTAACTCCTATCCCTGGCCCCTAACCCTAACCCTAACCCTAACTCCAAAACTCCTAATCCCAATAATTTTAACCTTAACCTTAATTCCTTACCTCCAACTCCTACTTAACACTAACCTCTAATACTAACCCTAACTTGTTCCAAACGAAGAACACATAAACAAAAGCACCATACTTGTAAACTAAATCACATGTGGTGCTACCCCATCAATTAGGAATACAGGAAAACTGAAAAGGATATATCACACTGTAAGAAACCCAGAAACAAGTTTCAACAGAAGTACAACAGGAAAAGCAAAGCACTACTTTTAAAGGGAATTACATGTGTTTCGTTTCTGTTAGGTATTAGAGGAAAAACGGAAAAGGTTATCTCAAGACTGGTAATGAAGTACACAAAACAAGTTTCATGGAAAGAAATGGTGAAACGCTAGTTAACAACTCTTTGTAAACTTATTCACACTGTGTCTCCTGTCTAATTATTATAACAGGAAAACTGAAAAGTGATATAACCCAAATTCCTAACTATTATAAGCCTCTAACACTAACGCTTAACCTCCTAACTCCCTAACCTCAACACTATTTACCTAACCCTAACTCCTACCCTAACCCTAAGCCTAACCCTAACACTAACCCTAACTTGTCCCTAACATAAAAAATTTTTTCCAACAAAAGAAAATAAACGCAAATATTACTTTTAAATTTAAACACATGTGTGCCAAAATTGGGGAAATGGGAAAAACGGGAAAACGATATATCAAAATGTAAGAAAGAAACAGTTTTCAAATAAAAAGAACAGAAACGTAAAGCACAATTTTTTGTAAACAAATTTCCCAATTTTCGTGAGGCCTTTTCCAATTATTATAACAGGAAAACTGAAAAGGGGAAATTTTAAGGGAACCCAAACCCTAACCCAACACTAACCTAACCCTAACCCCAACTGCACTTCAAACCCTCCCTTAACCCTTCCCCCCTTTACCCTAACTTGTTCCTAACGGGGAACCAGTTTCCACCGAAGAACATAAACGCAAAGCACTACTTTGAAAAATCCAAATCACATGTGGGGCCAAATTCCCAATTATGAATACGGGAAAACTAAAAAAGTGATATAAGGGACTGTACAGCACAGGAACAAGTTGAAACAAAAAATTTATTTAAAAACGGAACCCACATGTTTTGGGGGCCCTTTAAAATTGGGGGAATAGAGGAAAACTGAAAAGGTTTTTCCTCGCACTGTATGGCACAAAAAACTTTTCCCATCAAAAAACGGAAAAGCAATGCACAACTTTGTAAACTAATTCACAAAATGTTACCCATTCAATTTTTAAAAGGGGAAACGGGAAAAAGGGATATATCACACTGTACAGCACAGGAAGAAAGTTTCCATCGGGAAGAACAAAAAGGGGGAAAGCACTATTTTGTAAACTAAATCACTTGTATGTCACCGTTTCAATTGGGGAATACGGGAAAAACGGGAAAATGATATATCAAACGAAAAAAAAAAAACAAGTTTTCATCGAAAAGAACAGAAAGGCAAAGCACAATTTTTAAACAAATTTCACTTTCCTGTGGTCGCCTGTTCAATTAAAAATAAACAGGAAAACTGAAAAGTGATAAAACCTAACCCAACCCTAATCCCCTAACCCAAACCACTAACCCAACCCTTTAACCCCCCAAACCCAAACCCCCAAACCCAACCTAAAATAACCGTAACCCTAACCCTAACCCCAACCCTAACCCTAACCCTAACTTGTTTCTGGGGGAACAATTTTCCCAACAAAAGAACAAAAATTGCAAAGTAATTATTTTGAAAACTAAATCACTTTGGAAAACCGCTTCAATTGGGAAAATACGGGAAAACCTGAAAAGTGATATAACCACTTTTACAAAAAAGGGTTTCGAAAAAAAAAGAAAAAAAAAACCCAAAGCACCTTTTTTAAAAGGGGGAATCACATGTGTGCCCCCCCTTTAATTGGGAATACGGGAAAAACCCGGGTTTTTTAAACCCCCCACTGTAAAGTACAGAAAGAAGTTTCCATCAAACAAAGAAACGCAAAGCACAATTTTTTGTAAACTAATTCAAAAGGCCCTCCATTCAATTTTTAATAAAAAAACTAAAAAGGATAATCACACTGTACAGCACAGAAACAAGTTTCCAAAAGTAGAACAGAAACGAAAGCACTACCTTTGTAAACAAACCATGTGTCGCCCCAATTAAGAATAAAGGAAAACTGAAGAGGATATAGGGGAAATGTACAGCAAAGAAAAAAACCATCAAAAGAACAGAAATGCAAAGAAACAATTTTAAAAAAACCATTTGTGTTCCTTTTCCAATTATCAAAACGGGAAAAAGTGAAAAGGATATAATCCTAACCCCTAACCCTAATACTCCTAACCTTAACTCAACTCCTAACCCTAATCAGACCCTAACTTGTTCCTAACATTAACAAGTTTCCAACGTAAAGAACTTAAACGCAAAGCACTACTTTGTAAACTAAATCACATGTGTGCCACTTGATCAATTAGGAATACAGGAAAACTGAAAAGTGATATAACGCGACTGTACTGTACAGGAAACAAGTTTCAATTCTAAATACAGAGTGCCAAAGGACTACTTTTTAAATGGAATCACATGTGTTTAGCTCTGCTCAGTTAGGAATACAGGAAAACTGAAAAGCGACATATCTAAATGTAGGGCAAATAAACAAACTTTCATCGACAGAACAGAAATGCTAAGCAATAAATTTATAAACTAATTCACATAATGCGTGGTCGCCTGTTCAATTATTATAACAGAAAACTGAAAAGTGATATATATCGAACTGTACAGCACAGGAACAAGTTTCATCTAAAGAAAAGAAACGCAAAGCAGAACTTTGTAAAATCCATCCACAAATGTGTCGCCTGCTCATTTAATATAACAGGAAAATTGAAAAGTGATATATCAAGCACTGTACAGCACAGAGACAAGTTTCCAACAGAAGAACAGAAATGCAAAGCACTGAAAGATTCCTGATGGGTGTCTTTTCCGTCAGGGAGAGCCCTCCCAAGCATCAACGACTAGACAGCAAGGTAAACAGTAAGAGGCTTTATTTGATATATACGGTAATTCGGGCAACGGGTCTCTTGGGAGACTTGGCACGCCTCTGGAGTGGAAAGCTGGTCTTTTATAGGGTCCTTCAGAGCAAAAGCGCAGTGTACAGATGCTAGAAGCTATAGTTACAGGGAGCTGATTGGCAGGATTTAAACGAGACCACAACTCTGAGTCGGAGTTTGGCAGGGACACCATGATATCAGGAACTGGTGGTTTGAATGGTCATGATGGCTCTCAATCTTGGGACCACCACCTGTTGTTTGTCTTAGGGCCCTATCTCAGCTGAAACAGTCCTACTATTTGTCTTAGGGCACCTATCTCAGCTGGAACAGTCTCACAACTTCCTACATGGTCAGCACAAATTGATTTTGGCTCAACTGGGGCAGCCTTGACCGCAGATATCCCCAGCAGCTGGTCTCTTCAGCTAGTTCCTCCCTGTACCCACAGAGTTTCAAACAGTAGTATCTCTTCAGGAGTTTCAAAACAGTGCTGTACAAAATGACATTAACTATTAGCTGCTTCTAACTTTGGTGAGGCGGGTTCTTTCATTCTCCCCTTTTTCTTCTAACTTAGAATGAATATTTCATTCTAGGGCCTAGGGAGTTAATTTCGTCTCCTGCTGTTTAAACTGATGATACTGGTGGGTTAACACCAACGCCTTGTATGACAGAGAGCTGGTGGCTTTATTGAACCTACTCTCTACCAGCTTTGTCCTGACTCAAAGAACTGCTGTCTCTGTCTGAGTCTTCCTTTAAGCCAAGGAGAACTATTACAGGGTCTCTCTAGGCTTTTAGCCCAGTTGCTGCAATATTAGTGTCCATTTTAGCTAAGTGCAGATGCCCAAGATAATAGCTAATGCCAGGAGCTCCTTTTGACTTAGTGCATTTCAGCCTGCTAGGGGGGACGGGGCGAGTTCCGCTCTTCTGAGCTTCGATGACCATTGACCATAGGCATCAGGGGCTAGAAGGCTGAAATGCCAGTCAAAGGCTGGGCAATAACGGGAGTCTCAAGCATGTGGTTCATTGCCACCCAAGAGGCAGGAGCAATCATGTCAGTTTCCAGAGTCCAGGATCTCAGC
>JAEOAE010003892.1:0-10573 GCA_036365155.1 Meriones psammophilus | reverse complement strand
ACTTGGCGCTTTTCCTGGGAGGCCTTTCAAAGAACTCTTCACTGGGTTCCTTAGAGGAAGCATCCATTTTCTCCCAGCCCTGGTTGCAATGAAGATTTTTGTCCAGCTGAGGGTCCCATGCCTAGGAGACAGTTACAATTTCAGAAAGGCTCCTGTGAGTAGTCCAGAACTAAGGCTGATCCCAGACACTTGAAAGATACAGAAGTATGTGCAACCTAAAACAGCATGATCAAAGGAGGGAGCGAGGGCTGGGACAACAGCAGTCATCAGACATTTGCAGAGCTGCTATCCAGAAGCTTGAAGGAAAAAAAAACCTTACAAGGTAGTTTTTCCATAGAAAAGGACCTGCAATATTTCTGGATGCACCTGACAATCAGAAAGCATGAAGCATACTTCCTTGGACGCCTGACTTAAGCCCTAACCACACCCTGCCCCAGAAGAATTAGAGAGGTCTTGAGATGGAGAAAGAGGATGTCTCGAGGCCAAAGGCCGTGGTCACACTGTAAATCATCTTAACAGTTGTTTGCCGCATTTGCCTGTTATTAAGTTTTTCCATCCTGCATTGAATGCTTGGGGGAAATTTATGATGTGCTCCTGTGTCCAAAACACTTGTATTTTACCCTTGACTCAGCCAGCCTGCTTCTAATGAATCACATGAGCTGGAAGGGCAGAAAGCCCTCCACATGGGGAATGCTGGCTTCAGAGGAGTGTGTCCTTATGCAGGCCTACAACTCTGGTGGGCAGACCTCTAAGAAACACAAGAAGGCAGAGGGAAGGTACAGTTCTGCCCTGGGTGTTGGCTGCCTTCTAGAACCAGAGGTGATTTCACAGTACAGAGCTGGGCCTGTAAAACAGATTCTACTGGGAGCATCTCTCTGTCTGTTAGTTAGCTGCCTTGTCCTCGCCTGTGACAAAGGTCCTGGAAGAAAGTCCGCTTAAGGAAGGAAAGGAGGCAGGCTCTGTTTCTGTCTGTGGAAAGGTGTGGTATCAGGAGCAGGAGTAGATGTTTATATTGCATCCACAGTCAGGAAACAGAGGAGACAGATGTGATGGTCCGCTTTTCTTTGTATGTAGTCTTGAAGCCCGGCCATGAGGTGATGCCTCATTCATAGTGAATCTTCCTACCCCAGGCAACCTTTCTTGAAGTTCCCAAACACCACCAGAAAAGAGTGCCTTAGGTGATTCTGAACCCATGAACAGGACAGCTGAGACCATCCCAGGACTCTCTGTAGCATGACCATGAACAATTTCTTAACCCAAATTTGGATTTTCTCAACCCTGATTGAGAGGTATTGTCACCAATAGATTTGTTCTCAGAGTAAAAGGGCCAACACGTAGCACATGCCTCTGTGTCCTTGGTGTGTGTTTTGCATTCTTCATGTAATGTAAGTGTTTTAGATTCAGAATATTTTAGAAATTTATTTATGGCTATATGTGTAGCACCGAGTCAACCTGTCAAGCAAAATCAGTAGCACTACTTTGTGTGTGTGTCTGTGTGTGTGTGTGTGTGTGTGTGTGTGTGTGGAAATTGTTCTAGAAATGTCTTTGTATGTTTTAGGCCCCACACGAATGCAGTGCTGATAATGCCTGCTTATATGAAGCTTCCAGTCAGGTGGTGGGATGAGAGTCAATACATAACCATGTAATCTCACCCTCCATACCTATCAAAATTATATCACTGCTTTAGAAAAAATACCCTGCAAAGACTTGGCTTGACAGGTTTGGAAGACACTCTGGCATGGCATGGATCTAAGGGGGAAAGGGGTATTCTAATGGCTTCTTGGTTTGGGAATTCCTGCCCTAAATGATCTCTGGATTCTGTGAAACATTCTCTCCATGATAAAACCCAGAAATGCTCAAATTAAGTGCTTTAATTAGCTACACCAGATAAGAAAGACTGAGAAAGCTCCAAGGTTAATGGAATATATTTGACATAAAATGTATTGAACAAAAGTAAACACTATTCTGGAAGAGAGGGGAAGGCCTGGATGATAGAATTATTCACCGATCTGTGTATTTATCATAATTCAAGGAATTACGCTGAACATCACAATTATAGAGCCTGATTTAAAGTGCTTTGGTAGAAATGTCTGAAGAAATGCATTTTGATAGCAACTTGCCTGATTAGGAGGTGAGTGGAGTGGGATGGTACAATGCTTCAGATACAGGAAGAATTTTTTGTGAAGGTCCTGTAAGAGGAGCTGACTGAAGAACAGATGTTGCTGTTTGAATGCAGCGGTAAGATAAAACAAAAGCAAAACAAATGATGAGATTGCTGTCTTCAAGGAACTCACATACTGGCTGAAAAGGTCACATACTCCTGGATTTTCCCATTATAAGTTAATGATTTTCCAAATATATCAGGAAGAAATGAGGTTGTGGAGTAATTTTCACCAGGTGATACAAAAATAACAAAACAAAACAAAACAACAACAACAACAAAAATAAAAACAGACAACTCAGTTTCTCATGTGTCTCTAGGTGAGTGAGCTCTTCAATAGCAGCTGTGCTTTTATCCAGAGTTGGCTGCTCCTGCCTTTCACGCTTGGGTCATGGTTTCTGGAGCACTCTGTCTAAGCTACACACAGCGAATGGGAGATTGGGTCATCATGCCAGCACGATCCTGTGCCTAATTCACTTTTGATTTCCAGATCCTTTTAAAAGGTAAACAAGATACTTTCTCAAACAGCTCTGCTGGCTGGAAGGCAGGTGTCAGAGCCACAGATCGCCTCCTCCTCAGGCCCTGGCAACCACAGCACGCTTACGGCCATACAGTTCTCTATCTCGAGTGTTACAGATGGAACTGTGGCACGGACAGGTCCTTTAGGATCACCCTCTCCACTCAGTATGACACTTGGCTTGCTCAGCTTGCCATCTTGTACAACTAGTTTAATTCCTTATTCCTGAGGTCATGTTCATGGTGTTGACGGCCACGGCTTGCTGAAGCACAATTGGTTTGTTTTCCAGTTTCATTATCATTATAAAACTGCTATAAACACATTGGGAAGGATTTTTATAGGTTAGAAGTCTTGTTTGCTGGGATCCAGTGCTCAGTAGCACAGGCATCAGGCTGAATGGGAGCCATGGTTAACTTTAAAGAAATTGTCTCACTGCTTTCCAGAGTGGCACTCACTGTTTTGTATCCCAACTAGAAGCATTTGAGGGCACCATTTTCTCCAAATCCTTACTGGTATTTGGCATCATCCTGCAAAGTTTTTGAACACTGTAATAGGTGTGTGGTGATGTAATTACTGTTACATACTGCAACAGAGGCAGGGAGAAAGAAGTAATTGATCTGGGAAAGTTGGCAATCTATTTCAAAAGGATCATCTGAAAGGAATTATAAAATAGAAGGACTGTAAGAGATGAAGCAGACAGGTTAGGGATTGTGGAATTTATAGGAAAAGTAAAGAGTTGTACTTGACTTTGTAATGTCCCCAATTCCTGTGTTCAGAGTGGTGTAAACACTTGCTGTCATTGAAGATGGAACAATATATTAGAGAATTAGGAGCATTAATGTGAGGTGGGTCTTATGGGAGAGAAAGTTCAATGCCTTTGACCAAGTTGAGAATTACAAATATATAGTTTAGAGTCCAGAAACAACTAGAGAAGCGTAAGAGCAGAGGAAGTAATCTGCAGCTAAAAAGTAAAGAGAAGGAGCTGGGAAAGGATGGGAGATAGAAAACAACTTTCTTTTATCATGACATGCACTTGATAAAATTTAAATTTGTCATATCTTAACTAAGAGAATTTAAAAGTAGAGGTAAGAGTAGCCTGCCAAACCTGGTATGTTTGCGTTTGACTTCAGTACATGGTGGATAGAGAAACTGTCTCCCTGCAAGTTGTCCTCTGACTCACAAATATGACACAGCATTCCTGCACACATCCATAAACACCCATCCACCCTGTATACACACACAAAAAAAGTAATTAAGAATAAAGAAGAGACTCTCAGACTTAATACAATTAACTCTACAAGAAACAAATGTATTTCAGATGTCACTGAGAGGGTGGGGAGCATGGCAGAGAAAAGACACAGGGAAATGGAACACAGAGAGTAATTGCTTACTATCAAGTGGAAACTGAGGCAGTGGCATGAACTAAGACAGAGCGGCTTGCTCCAGGATCAAAGATTAAAAATTCTTCCTTATACCCAGTCGCTTGGAACATTGGTTTCTAAATGTCCCACAGCACACATAACTTATTAGTCACCAGTGAGACTACATAAGATTACCCCAAAAGGACATGATAGTATGACGAAACCTTGCATTTTAAAATTTTTCACATAATATATTTTAACTATGTTCCTTCTCACACCAACTCTTCCTTGATCCTTTCCTGTGCCTTACCCATAAACTTCTCTTTTTTCTTCTTAAAAAAAAAATCCCTAAAACACAAAAGCCCCAGAAACATGAAGTTTGTTTGGCTCCTGAGCATAAGGCTTGTCTGAGATCCCTAAAGCACCCCATTGAGAAAATGAATATTTCCGAGGCAGCCTCACTCTCTGGGCTTCAGTTAGGGTGGGACTTGCGCCACTTTCCTGGGGCTGACGGTCTGTCTTGAAACTGGTAGATCCTGTATAATACAGTCTTTGGACATACACCTGCCCTGCTGTGTCTGAAAACTGTTGTTCCCTTGGAGTTGTCTATTGTTTAACCAGTTTAAAAATCTTACTGCCTCAATTCTATGCAGATCTCTGAGCCTCAAGGAGGGCTAGGAGGAAAACATCCCGCAATTCTGAGTGTTCTGGAGTCTCTCAATTTCTAAGTACATTGTCCTAGTGTAGGTTTCTGTGCTAATTACCATCTACTTTAACATTTATTTTTCTCATGAGTTTTGTTTAAGTAATGCATTGACTTAGGGTATGACACTAAGGTTTAAGGGGAAATGTTATCACTGTGTTCAGTTTATCAGACTAATAACTCCTGCCATTGTGCCACCGGGTGAGTATAGCTTGAGGGCAAATTGTTATAAATTGCAGTCTGCGGTGGTTCATACTGGGGAGATTGAAGGTTATGTTTCCTTTTCCAGTAGCATGTACAGTAACTCCAGCACAGAATGCTAGCCAGTAGGGGTGAAACGCCTGAAGGAGCATTAGCTCAAATTCTCCATGTCTTATGACCTAAGTATGGTGTCTTTAGCGACAGAGTCTTAACGCCAGATATGGAGGGTGACCAATACTGTTGGCAGTAGCTCTAAATGTTTAGTAGGTGGTCCCTTTCACCAGTGACTTAACAAGGTGTAAACTATTGCTGGTACTGAGAGATCTCCTTAATAACACTATATCTTATTTCTCCTCCTTAGAGGATTCTGCCCCCACTCTCAATCCTTTTAGGAGCTACCTAACTCTGTGGGCATTCTAAATAAACACACACGCCTAAAACCAACAGCCAGATGTAAAAAGAAAATGTAATTTGTCTTCTGGTCTGGGTTACCTCACCACGATGATTGTCTCTAGATTCATCCATTCACCTGCAGATTTATAATCCAAATTTTATTAACTGTTGAATAATGTTCCATTATGTAAATATACTAGGTTCTCACATCCTATCAGTTGAAGGGATTCTCTAGGCTCTTTCCCAGTTTCTGACTGTTATAAACAGAGCAGCAGTGATCATGAATGACAAAGTATCTCTGTAGTAGGGATGGAGAGTCCTTCAGTGTATGCCCCAAGAATGGTATAACTGAATCTTAGAGTAGATCTAATGCCAGCTTTTTTAAGATACTTCTAATTCTGATTTTCACCGTGATGGTTCCAGTTTTCATATTCCCATCAGCAGAGAGTAACTGTTCTCTCCTCACCGCAGACAGAATCTTCTGTCATTTGTTTCCATGAATCTTGGCCATTCTGACTGGAGTTGGATAAAATTCTGAAGTAGTTGTACTTTGTATTTTCCTGATGACTACAAGATATGGAAATATTTTAAAGTGTTTTCAGCCATTTCTATTTTATTTTTGAGACTCTGGTTAGTGCTGTATTCTACGTGAATTGGGTTATTTGTTTTTGATTTTTGGTTTACTGAATCTTTTCTAAATTCTGGATATTAACACGAGGTATACTTGAAAACAACTTACCCTATTCTGTAGGCCGCCTCTGACGTGATGGTGTCCTTTGCTTAGAGAAACTTTTCAGGTCATGAATACCCTTATTTGTTGGTGATAGATTTTATATAGAAAAAGACTCTGAAGACTAATCAGAAAACTTCTACAGCTGATAAATACATTCAGCAATTCAGGATAAAATAAAACATGAAAATCTGCAGTCTTCCTATATACAAACACACTAAGAAAGAAATTAGGCAAACATTTGTCAAAAGAGCCTTTAAAATAAAAAGTATCTTAGAATAATCTAATCAAGCAAGTAAGACTCAGATAGTAAAAACTTTAAGAGATTGAAGAAAGAAATTGAAAGATAAGAGAAGATGAAAAGATTTCCAGTGCTCATGGGTCGCAGGGATTGGTGCTGTGAAATGGCCATCCCACCAAAAGAGTCTACAGAGTCAATGAAATTCTACCAAAATTACAAACACAATTCTTTCACAAGTTGCAAAAAAAAAAAAAAATCTTAAGCTTCACACGGAACACAAAAAGGTCACACACCAGGGACAATCCAGGACAAAAGAAGAACTTCCGAGGCATCACAAACTGCAGATTTCCAAGTTGTATCATAGAAATTACAGTAATACAATTGACAGGCTATTGGCATAAACATATTAATCAATGGAATAGACTTGAAGACACAGGCGAATTCTGCACAATTCCACGACACCTGAGTTAGACAGCAGCTACAAGCACACACTGGAGAGAAGACAGCTTCTTTAACAAGTGATGCTAACCAAATTGATAGCTGCATTGTAGAAGAAATGAAAACGGATCCACATTTATTACTCCTGCACAAAACTCAGTCTAATGGAACAAGGACTCAGCATTAGGACCAGATAGCCTGAATCTGAGAGAAGAGAAAGAGAGGATTGGGGCTTGAACTCATTGTTGAGCAGGAAAAGATCTTCTGAAAAGATCCCAATAGTTCAGGCATTAACAAAAATCTTAATAAAATAAAACAAGTAAATCGAGGAAAAGCTAATCCAGTAATAAAACTAAGAAAAGGAGTAGAGCTCAGGGGATGGCTCAGTGGGAAAAGTGTGTGCTACACAACCACAAGGTTCAGAGATATAGAGAGGAAGAAAAAGAACTGAACATTAAACTTTCTATCTATAGAATAAGGAACGGGCTGGAGAGATGCTCAGCCATGAAGAGTACTCTTCTGTTCTGCAGAGACCCAGGTCTGATTCCCAGCCCCCAATCCAGTAGCTCACAACTGCACAGATAACTCCAGCACTGGGAGATGTGATAGGTTCTTCTCCTCTGAGAGCACTTGACATTTGTGATGCACACAGACAAGTGGGCAGTACAAACATGTGCACATTATTAGAAATGCACTTCAGAAATGAGAGAAACAGCTTTTCATTTCTAAATGAGAACAAAGCAAAGGACAAATTCTGACTAGTAAGTAGAGCTTGATTCCAAAATCTAGTGCATTTGCTTGAGTGTGGTTCTCAGATCCTTACATCTCTCCCTACTAAGAAAGTATATTCTAAACTCAATGACACAGAATCTTGTGCACCATGATTTATTATGAAGGGACATATTACGCTCAACAAACAGGCATGACTATTATCTCTCAGTTGGGCAAGCGTCAAGAAAATTAGCATAACTTATTTTAGCCCAAAGCAAGCATCAGTTTCATAGTCAAAATGGCATGATCCCTGATCTTTCATAATAAAAGTTATAATTTAAAATATAATTTAAAATAAATTTTAAATAAGGGGATTCTAAGATGGCGGCGAGCAGAGCACACCGCTTTGGAGAGGCAGAAGACAAGAATTCCGGAATTGGTGGGTGGAGAGTCAATCAAAGCTAGAATTTGGACTTTGGGCTTTCTAAAGGAGAGAGGCCACCACAGAAGTGTGGAGTGCTTGTAGATTTAGATCGGGCGCTGACTTCTTCGAAGGAAGAATGCTCCCTTCTCCGGCCTCCCTGGGGAAAACCCACACACAGCACCAGGCAGTGATGCAAAGCTCCCATCTGGGAGATCAAGGCAGCAGAGACAGTGTCTGGGCCCCTTACAGTGCAGTGGTCTGCTGTAACCACTGCTGATCGCCCCGCCCCTCCTCCTCAGACACATGTCCCAGCTAAGGGCCCTCCGACCCACGGAGCATCTTCTTCCCCATCCCGCTGACACGATCTCGAGCTAGACCACAGCAGGAAGGGCAGCGGAGCTCATGCCCTAAGCAGCCAGAGTGCAATAACCTCAGAAATCTCCTCTCAGGAGGAGCACAGGCCCAATCTCAGAGCTCCAACCACTGAGGCTAACCACAGAGACTCAGATCCACAATACAATTCTTCCTGGATACCAAAGCCACAAAGTTCAGTGTCTGGGACCCAAGATGGGCAGAGGCAGGGAGGCAGGGCCCCAGACTCCGCTGCCTCAGCGGAGAGCAGTAATGACCTGCTGAACGCCACCACTCAGAGAATTGACCTAGGGCCTTCACGAGCTTCTGACCCGCTGAACACACACCCCCACTACCACCACCACCTGGCTCTGCAGGAGGCATGCACGCCATACTCCACCCCGCCAGAGCACACGCCTAATGCAGTGCAAGCCATAGAGACTCAGACGGTTCCCAGATCTCAAGTCTGCAAGTGGTAGCACAGACTACAATAGGGCTGCCAAGCCAGTGAGTGTATGGGCCATCCAACCTCAGTGGCAGGAAACCAGCTGAATAGACACCAAAGACCAGCAGACCTGTAAAATCAATACGCTGAGCACATTATTCAACAGCGCTAGGATCCTTAGCCTGCAACAACTTGAGTAGATTCGCAGGCACCCTCTCACACACTGAAGGCCTCTTCATTCACTCAACACCCTGTCCCTTAGGACACACCCACAAGCACACGTCAAACATATGCTACCCCACATTTGTCCTTCTGTGCCTGCGATCTTTCCTTCTACAGGTATAGCTAAATAACCAACACACACACTGAAACCACTAGACCTCACCCATTTTCATGAAGAATTCTTCAGATACTCAGAGAAAAACCAGTCTGACCTGCAGAATCCAGGAAAAGACAGTGAACACTATCAGGCCCGCTTCTATTCTATAGATAAGAAAGTTTAAAGTTTAATGGCCAGAGGTCAGCGGGAAAGAGCATAACCAACGCAAATCAGGATATCATGACTTCACCAGCAACCTCCAAAATTATTGACACTCCAACTCAGCAGAAACACAAGAAAATGATTTTAAAGCTATGATTATCCAGTTATTTGAGGCACATAAAAAGGAAACCAACAAATCTCTCAGAGAAATAGTCATAGAGATTCAAACAGTTAAAGAGGATACAAAAAAATCCCTTAAAGATTTGGCCTCCCAAATAGAAACAAAGAAAAACGAAGTGAATGAAGAAGCTCTTAAAGAAACACATGCAAATATAGCTAAACAATTGAGGCAGAAGCAGAGGCACTAAGAGAAGAAACAAACAAAAAAATAGAGACCATCTTGGAGACACAGGAATCCACACTTAAACAGATGAAGGAAATGTTTCAAGACATGAAAACAGAATTAGAATCAATAAAGAAAACACAAACCGGCATCTCCAAGATGCCTCTGGGGAGGTGAAGAACACTGATTGTTCTTCCAAAGGTCCTGAGTTCACCCCAGCAACCAAATGGTGTCTCATAACTATCTATGATGAGATCTGGTGCCCTCTTCTGGCATGTAGGCATACATGCAGACAGAATACTGTACAAATAATAAATCTAAAAGAAAGGGGAAAAAAGAAAACACAAACCAAGAAAATCATGGAACTGAAGAACTTAGAGAAAAGAGAAGGAATCACAAAGGTAAGCATTACTAATAGAATACAAGAGATGGAAGAGAGAATCTTGGGGCTGAAGATACACTCACAGAAATTGATACTTCTCTCAAAGCAAAAATAAAATCAGAAAATCCCAAACACAAACCATCCAAGAAATCAAGGACGCCATGAAAAGGCAAAATCTAAGAATAATAGGAATTGAAGAAGAAGAAGAGTCTAGGCTACAAGGTCCAGAAAATATTTTCAAGAAAATCATAGAAGAAAAATTTCCCAACTAAAGAAAGAGATGTCCACAATATACAAGAGGCCTACAGAACACTAAATAGACTAGACCAGAGAAGAAACTCCTCACGCCACATCATAGTCAAAACACTTAATCTACAGAACAAAGAAAAGATACTAAAAGCAGCAAGGGAAAAGACCAAATAACATAAAGGCAAAACTATCGAATCACACCTGACTTCTCATCAGAAACTATGAAAGCCAGAAGGGCCTGGGTAGATATCATGGAGGCCCTAATGGACCACAGATGCCAACCTAGACTACTTTACCCAGCAAATCTTAATCAACATATATGGAGAAAATAAAATATTCCACGACAAAACTAAATTTAAGCAATATTTGAACAGCAACCCAGCCCTACAGAAGATACCAGTAGAAGGAAAATTCCAATCCAATGAAAACAAATACACCCAAG
>JAEOAE010002373.1:0-11160 GCA_036365155.1 Meriones psammophilus | reverse complement strand
GTTGATTTGCATTTCCTTGATGGCTAATGACGTTAGCATTTCTTTAAGTGTTTCTCTATCATTCTATATTCCTCTACAGAGAGTTCTCTGTTTAGCTCTGTTCCCCATTTTCTAATTGGATTACTTGGTTTTCTGCTTTTCAGCTTCTTTAATTCATTATATATACTAGATATTAGCCTTCTGTCAGATAAAGGGTTGGTGAAGATTCTTTCCCAATCTGTAGGCAGTCGTTTTGTTTTGATGACAATTTCCTTTGCTTTACAGAAGCTTTTCAGTTTCATGAGGTCCCATTTATTGATTGTTGCTCTTAGAGCCTGTGCTGTTGGAGTTCTGTTCAGGAAGTTTTCTCCTGTACCAATGAGTTCTAGGGTATTCCCCACTTTTATTTCTACCCGATTTAATGTGTCTGGTTTTATGTTGAGGTCTTTGATCCACTTGGACTTCAGTTTGGTGCAGGATGATAAATATGTATGTATTTGCATTTTTCTACATGTAGACATCCAGTTAGACCAGCACCATTTGTTGAAGATGCTATCTTTTTCCCATTGTATGGTTTTGACATCTTTGTCAAATATCACCTGTCCGTAAGTTTGTGGCTTTATTTCTGGGTCTTTGTTCAGTTCCATTGATCCACCATTCTGTTTCTTTGCCAGTACCATGCAGTGTTTATTACTGTTGCTCTATAGTACAGCTTAAGATCAGGGATGGAGATACCTCCAGATGATCTTTTATTGTAGAGGATTGTTTTAGCAATTCTGGGTTTCTTGTTATTCCATATGAAGTTGAGAATTTTTCTTTCAAGATTTATAAAGAATTGTGTTGGTAATTTGATGGGAACTGCACTTAATCTGTAGATTTCTTTTGGTAAGATGGTCATTTTTATTATGTTAATCCTGCCAAACCATGAGCATGGGAGATCTTTCCATCTTCTGACATCTTCTTCTAATTCTTTTTCAGAGACTTGAAATTTTTTGTCATACAGATCTTTCACTTGCTTGGTTAGGGTTACATCAAGGTACTTTACATAACTTGTGAAGAGTGTTTTCTCCCTAATTTCTTTCTCAGCGCTTTTGTCTTTTGTATACAGGAGGGCTACTGATTTGTTTGAGTTAATTTTGTATCTGGGGACTGTGGCTTCATAGAATGAGTTTGGTAATGTTCCTTGTCTTTCTATTTTGTGGAATAGTTTGAAGAGAATTGGAGTTAGCTCTTCTTTGAAAGTCTGGTAGAATTCTGCACTGAAACCCTCTGGTCCTGGGCTTTTTTTGGATGGGAGACTTTTGATGACTGCTTTCTATTTCCTTGGGGGATATAGGACTATTTAAGTGATTTACCTGGTCCTGATTCAGCTTTGGTAAGTCAAATCGATCAAGAAAATTGTCCATTTCATTTAGATTTTCAAATTTTGTGGCATATAGACTTTTGAAGTAAGTCCTAATGAGTGTTTGGATTTCCTCAGTGTCTGTAGTTATGTTCCCCCTTTTCATTTCTGATTTTGCTGATTTGGATAGTTTCTCTGCCTTTTAGTTAACTTTGCTAAGGGTTTGTCAATCTTGTTGATTTTCTCAAAGAACCAGCTCTTGGTTTCACTGATTCTTTATATTGTTTTATTTGTTTCCACTTGATTGATTTCAGCCCTGAGTTTGATTATTTCCAGCTGTGTACTCCTTTTTTGCTGTGTCTGCTTCTTCTTTTTCTAGGGTTTTTAAGTGAGCCATTAAGTTGCTTGAATGAGCTGTCTCGAATTTCTTATCAAAGGCACTTATGCTATGAACTTTCTTCTTACCATTGCTTTCATTGTGTCCTACAAGTTTGGGTATGTTGTGTCTTCATTTTCTTTGAGTTCTAGAAAGACTTTAATTTCTTTCTTTATTTCTTCCCTGACTCAGCTCTTATTTAGTAACAAGTTGTTCAGTTTCCATGTGTGTGTATGCTTTTTACTATTTCTGTTGTTGCTGAGGTCTAGCTTTATTCCATGGTGATCAGACAGGATACAAGAAATTATTTCAATCTTCTTGTTTCTGTTGAGGCTAGCTTTGTGACCAAACATATGGTCTATTTTGGAGAAGGTTCTATGAGGTGCTAGGAAGAATGTAAATTCTTTGTGTTTAGGTGTAAGGTTCTGTAATTGTCTGTTATGTCCATTTGATTCATGACCTCTGTTATAGACATTGTGTCTTTGTTTAATTTCTCTTTTGTTGACATGTCCTTTGTTAAGAGTGGGGTGTTGAAGTCTCCCAGTATTAATGTGTGGGTATCTATACGTGGTTTACGTTTTATCAATGTGTCTTTTACAAATGTCGGTGCTCTTCTATTTGGGGCATAGCTGTTCAGGATTGTGGGTCTTCCTGGTGGAATTTTCCCTTGATGAGTATGAAGTGTCCTTTCCCATCTCTTTTGATTAATTTTGGTTGAAAGTCTATTTTATCAGATATTAGAATGGCTACTCCTGCTTGCTTCTTGGGTCTGTTTGCTTGGAAAGTCGTCTTCCATCGCTTTACCCTCACGTAATGTCTATCTTTGTGCCTTGCATATGTTTTTTTTTGTATGCAACAGATTGCTGGGTTTTGTTTATGTATCCATTCTGTTAGTCTGTGTCTTTTTATTGGAGAGTTGAGTCCATTGATGTTGAAAGAGACTAATGACCAGTGGCTGTTAGATCCTTTGATTTTGGTGTTGGCTGTGGTCATAAAGTTGTGGGCTTGGTTGCTTTTTGTTTTACTGTAGTAAGGTTAATTACTTCCTGTGTTTTCTTGACAGTAGCTAATTTTCTTGGGTTGTATTTTCTCTTCCAGTGTCTTCTGTAATGCTGGATTTGTGTTTAGGTATTGTTGAAATTTGTTTTTGTCATTGAATATCTTCTTTTCTCCGTCTATGAGGACTGAGAGTTTTGCAGGGTATAGTAGCCTGGGCTGACATCTGTGTTCTCTTAGGGTCTGCATGATATCCGTCCAGGCCCTTCAGGCTTTCATAGTCTCTGTTGAGAAGTCAGGTGTGATTCTAATGGTTTTGCCAGTATATGTTACTTGACCTTTTTCCCTTGTGGCTTTTAGTATTTTTTCTTTGTTCTGTGTACTTACTGTTTTGATTATTATGTGGCAGGAGGATTTTCTTTTCTGGTCAAATTTGTGGGGTGTTCTGTAGGCCTCATGTATTCTTATTGGCCTCTCAGTTAAGTTGAGGAAATTTTCTTCAATGATGTTGTTGAAAATATTTTCTGGGCCTTGGAACAGGGAATCTTTTGTTTTCCTCTATTCCTATTATTCTTAGGTTTTGTCTTTTCATATTGTCTTGGATTTCTTAGGTGGTCTGTGTCAGGAATTTTTTTGGATTTAACAATTTCTTTGATAGATACATAGATTTCTTCCATTGTATCTTCTACACCTGAGATTCTTTCTTCCATCTCTTGTAGTCTGTTGGTTATGCTTACCTCTGTAGTTTCTGTTTTCTTCCCTAAATTCTTCTTCTCCATTATTTCCTTCATTTGTGTTTTCTTTAATTTTTCCAGTTCTATCTTCAGATCTTGAGTTGTTTTGTTTACTGCCTTCACCTGTCTGATTGTATTTTCCTGTTTTTCTTTTAGTTCCTTCAACTCTGTTTCTTTTATTTCTTTCAGTGATTTAATTATTTCTTCTCTGAATGCCACAAACTGTTTGGCTGCATTTCCTGTATTTCTTCACGGATGGCCATAATCTGCTTGTCTTTAACTTCCTCCATTTCGTTATGGATAGCCATGATCTGTTTGTTTTTATCTTCCTCTAATTCTTTACATATTTTATTTGTTTCCTCTATTATCCTCTTCATCAGCATAGATGTCAGGTCATCTTCTTGATTTTCTGTTTTGCTGTGTTGTCCAGGGTTGCTCACACCTGGATGGCTGGGTTCTGGAGATGCAGTATTGCTCTGTCTTTTGTTGGTTGAGGTTTTACGCTGACCTCTACCCATTGGGCTGTTTTAGGTGTTGGCTGTTATTTTTTGTACGTCCTGGAATCCTTAGGTAGGGAAAATCCCCTTGGCTGGAAGATGATTTTTCCTGAAGGAGGCCTCCTCTGCTTTTTGGGTATGGTCACTGTATGGCCAGTGTTTCTCAGGAATTGCCACTGCTCACCTCAGGTGTATAGACCTGAGTAGTAGGTGTGGTCTTTGTTAGTCAACGGGGCTCTCCTCTCACCCATAGAAGTTCTCAAGACAGCTACCCCGCTGCTGGGTTTCTCATTCTGAATTTAGTGAGCTGCTGCTGTTGTTACAGTTTTCCAGGTACAGCCTTCTTGAAGAAACTGCTGATTCCCTAGCTGTGGGGTTTTCTCCCAACAGGGAAACTCAGTCTGGTATCCTGGGGCACACAGTTCTGTCCAGGAAGGTGATAGGAGCACCCAGAAAGTCTCTGGGCCAGAGGCTGAGTGCTCCACTCTGGGCTTGGAGAATGTGTACCTTGGTTGAGTTGGTGCTTGGGGATGCCACTCTGGTCTGAAGGCTGGGCGCCTCACTCTGGGCTGGAAGCTGTGTGTCCCTGTCTGGGATGGCGGCTGCGGGTGCTGCTCTGGTCCAGATGCTGTGGGTCTAGCCCTCTTCAAGGACCAGGCATTCCCACAGTTTTGTCAGTTTAGCTAGGGGTAACTGGTTGATCCTTGGCACAGTATCTGAGGGCTGCTGTAATGGCTCTCTGGCTTTCGTAGGTCTGAGGATGCAGCTGTGTGCCCAGTGCCCTAGCGGTACTCAATAATGGCGGATGAGCACAGTGCCATTGCCTGCAATAGAAGGCTAGAGCCTAGAGTCTACGTGAATCTAAAAAGTCTTTTGGTGCTGGGTGTCCTGAGCATTAGATCTGATGATACCCCCGCTGGGGTTTCCTCCTGCCAGGGACACTCCGTCTTTGCTTTGGGGACTGCCGTTCTGTCTGGGGTGGCTGCGAGTAGAACCCACAGGCACAGATGCCCGCCTGTGGCTCCACCTTTCTGGACGTTGGGATCCTGGGTGTCTCCCTAAACTGGGTAATTTTCCCAAGACCTTTTCGGGGTGGTGGTATCAGCTGAGTCCTCTGAGATCAGACCAGCTGTTTCCCTCCCTGTGGGTTTGCACCCAATGGTGAAACTGAGTATCTGGTGCCCTGGGGCCCACAGTTCTATCTGAGGTGGTGAATCAGGCGTGCAGGCAGGCTGGGCTCATTTCCTCATGCTACACAAGTTACCCAGTTGGTTTACAAATACCTCAGCCCTTTTTCTTTCTGACACACAGACAAAATTTTCTTGACTACATGTAGAATGTATGGTGTCACCTCAGGTAACTGCCTGTTGCCATGTATTGCTGTCTATAAATTGCATTGATAAGAGACATATTTTTAAATGATTATGTTTTGCTTTTCATAGTAATCAAATGTTTTCTAACAGGATAATAGAATTGTTTTGAAATAATCAAAATATAATAAATAAATAGTGAAAACAATCTAAAATTGTTTCAGTTATTAAATTTGAAGTGATGTGCTGTTAAGTGTGACCATTTAGGACTCATGGAGACAGTTTTATCACCATCCTTAAACAGGCTTGACATAGGTACAAGAGTGTGTAAATGCTATGTAGAAAATAAAACTGTCCTTTCATGGTCATATTAACTCCCCTTTCTTTCTTATGATTCTCTGCACTCTTCCAAAGGTTTGTTTAAGAGTCTTAGTATCTGCTTTGATACACTGCTAGGTAGAGTCTTTCAGAGGCCCTATGTGGTAGGCTCCTGTCCTGTTATTTGTTTTCTCCTACCTCCAAGGTCCATCCCATTTGTCTTTCTAAGTGAGGATTAATCATCTTACCCAGGGTCCTCTTTCTTGTTAATCTTCTTTAGGTGTATAGATTTCAATATGTTTATCCTATCTTATAGGTCTATATAAGTGAGTATATACCATGTATGTCTTTCTGCTTTTGGGATACCTCACTCAGGATGATGGTTTCTAGGTCCCACCATTTGCTGAGTAGTATTCCATTGTGTAAAAGTAACACAATTTCTGTATCCATTCCTCAACTGAGGGACACCTGGGTTGTTTCCAGGTTCTGGCTATTATGAATAAAGATGCTCCAAACATGGTTGAACAAATGTCTTTGTTGTGTACTTAAGCAAATTTTAGATATATATGCCTAGGAGGGGTATAGCTGGATCTTGAGGAAGCACTATTCCTAATTGTCTGAGAAAGCACAACTTAGACACTAAACTGCCATGGCCTCATCTGTGCAGGGGTTCTAGGTTATCTCCATGCATGGTACTTTGTTGGAGTATGAGATTCTAGGAAGACATCTGTGTTCAAATTTCTGGTTCTTTTGCTCTCCTTGTGGAGTTGCTCTCCTCTCCAGATCTTAATATTTCCCACTTCTTACATAAGATTCCGTATACATTGCCCAACAGTTGTCCATAAGTCTCAGCATCTGCTTTGATAGTCTGCAGGGCAGGGACTTGCAGAGGCCCTCTGTGGCAGGTTCCTAGGTTGTTTCTTCTTCTTCTCTTCTTCTTCTTCTTCTTTCTTCTTCTTCTTCTTCTTCTTTCTTTCTTCTTCTTCTTCTTCTTCTTCTTCTGATGTCCATCCTTCTTTGCCTTTCTGGGTGGGGATTGATCATTTTAGCCTTCTGGGTGGGGAGTCCTCTCTCTTGATTAATTTCTTTAGGTGTAGAGATTTTAATAAGTTTATTTATTTTACATGTCTATATGAGTGAGTATATACCATGTGTGTCTTTCTGCTTCTGGGACAGCTCACTCAGGATGATCCTTTCCAGGTCCCAAAAAATTACCTGCAAATTTCATGATTTCCTCATTTTTCATTGCTGAGTAATATTCCATTGTGTAGATGTACCACAATTTCTGCATCCATTCTATAGTTGAGGAGCATCTGGGCTGTTTCTAGCTTCTGGCTATTACAAATAAGGCTGCTATAAACATGGAGTAAATGTCCTTATTGTGTACTTGAGACCGTATTGGATATATGCTTAGGAGTGGCATGGCTGGATCTTGAGGAAGCATTATTCCTAGTTGTCTGAGGAAGCGCCAGATTGATTTCCAGCATGGTTGTACATGTTTACATTCCCACCAGCAGTAGAGGAGGGTTCCCCTTTCTCCACAGCCTCTCCAGCTTGTATTGTCACTTGAGTTTTTCATCTTAATCATTCTGGATGGGTGTAAGGTGAAATCTCAGGGTCGTTTTCATTTGCATTTCCCTGATGGCTAATGACATTGAG
The DNA here is from genome assembly GCA_036365155.1 of Meriones psammophilus. Classification (NCBI taxonomy): domain Eukaryota; kingdom Metazoa; phylum Chordata; class Mammalia; order Rodentia; family Muridae; genus Meriones; species Meriones psammophilus. The sequence continues at coordinate 3,949 of JAEOAE010002373.1, read as the reverse complement.
CATTTCTTTAAGTGTTTCTCTGCCATTCTATATTCCTCTACAGATAATTCTCTGTTTAGCTCTGTTCCCCCCTTTTTAATGGGATTACTTGGTTTGCTGTTTTTCAACTTCCTTAGTTCTTTATATATACTGGATACGAGCCCTCTGTCAGAAAAAGGGTTGGTGAAGATTCTTTTCCAATCTGTAGGCAGTCGTTGTGTTTTGATGACGGTGTCCTTTGCTTTCAGAAGCTTTTCAGTTTCATGAGGTCCCATTTATTGATTGTTGCTCTTAGAGCCTGGGCTGTTGGTGTTCTGTTCAGGAAGTTGTCTCCTGTACCAATGAGTCTAGGGTCTTCCCCACTATTTCTTCTAACTGATTTAATGTGTCTGGTTTTATTTTGATGTCTTTGATCCACTTGGACTTTAGTTATGTGCAGTTATGTCAATAAATGGTGCTTGGATATTTTTTTTAATTTTATTTTTCTAATTAGTTACATTTTGTTAATTCTGTATCCCAGCTGTATACCTCATTCCCTCCCCAAACCCACCCTCCCTCACTCATCGCCTCCCTGCCCCTTTCCAAGTCCACTGATAGGGGAAGACCTCCTCCCTTTTCATATGACTCCATTTTGTCAGGTATTTTCAGGACTGGCTGCAAAGTCCTCCTCTGTGGCCTAACAGTACTGCTCCTCCCTTGGGAGGTGGGGAGGTCAAAGAGCCAGTCATTGAGTTCCTGTTAGAAATAGTCATTGTTCCCCTTACTGTGGGCAACCAATTGATTACTGAGATATCACAGGTCACATCCAAGCAGAGGTTCTAGGTTTTATCCTCTCATGGTCTTTGGTTGAGTGTCCATCTCAGAAAAGACCCTGTGCCCAGATATGTTTGGTCCTTGTGGAGCTCCTATCCTTTCCACATCAAACTCCCCTTCTTTCATATGATTCCCTGCACTCTGCCGAGGGTTTGGTTATGAGTCTTAGTATCTACTTTGGAACATTGCTAGGTAGTCTTTCACACGATTTCTGCAGTAGACTCCTGTCATACATTCAATGCATATCCCATTTGTATTTTGAAATGAGGATTGATCATCATACCCCCTGTCAGCTTTTTTGATTATCTTCTATAGGTGTATAGATTTCATTATGTTTATCATATCTTTTAGTTCTATATAAGCAAGTATATTCCATGTTTGCCTTTCTCCTTCTGGGATACTTCACTCAGAATGCTCTTTTCTAGATCCCAACATTTGCCTGCAAATTTCATGATTTCCTCCTTTTTGATTGCTGAGTAGTATTCCATTGTGTAAAAATAGCACAATTTCTGTACCCATTCCTCCGTTGATGGACATCGGGGTTGTTTCCAGGTTCTGGCTATTACAAATAAAGCTGCTACAAACATGGTTGAGCAAATGTCCTTATTGTATACTTGAGCAAATTTTGGGTATATGCCTAGCAGAGGTATAGCTGGGTCTTGAGGAACCACTATTCCTAATTGTCTGAGAAAGTGCCAGATTGACTTCAAAAGTGGTTGTACAAGTTTACATTCCCACCAGCAGTGGAAGAGGGTTTCCCTTTCTCCACAATCTCTACAACATGTGTTGTCACTTGCGTTTTTCATCTTGGCCATTCTGATGGGTGTAAGGTGAAATCTCAGGGTCATTTTCATTTGCATTTCCCTAAAGGCTAATGACGTTGAGCATTTCTTTAAGTGTTTCTCTGCCATTCTATATTCCTCTACAGAGAATTCTCTGTTTAGCTCTGTTCCCCCCTTTTTAATGGGATTACTTGGTTTGTTGCTTTTCAGCTTCTTTAGTTCTTTATATATACTGGATATTAGCCCTCTGTCAGATAAAGTTTGGTGAAGATTCTTTCCCAATTAGTAGGCAGTCGTTTTGTTTTGATGACGGTGTCCTTTGCTTTACAGAAGCTTTTCAGATTCATGAGGTCCCATTTATTGATTGTTGCTCTTAAAGCCTGTGCTGTTGGAGTTCTGTTCAGGAAGTTGTCTCCAGTGCCAATGAGTTCTAGGCTGTTCCCCACTTTTCTTCTAACAGATTTAGCATATCTGGTTTTATGTTTAGGTCTTTGATCCACTTAGACTTTAGTTTTGTGCAGGGTGATAAATATGGATCTATTTTCATTTTTCTGCATGTAGACATCCAATTAGACCAGCACCATCTGTTGAAGAGGCTATCTTTTTTCTATTGAATGGTTTTGGCTGCTTTGTCAAAAATCGAGTATTCATAGGTACATAGGTTTATTTCTGGGTCTTCCATTCGGTTCCATTGCTCCTCCTTTCTATTTCTATGCCAATTCCATGCAGTTTTTATTACTATTGCTCTGTAGTACAGCGTGAGATCAGGGATGGAGATACCTCCAGATGATCTGTTGTTGTACCGGGTTGTTTTGGAGATTCTGGGTTTTTTGTTTCTCCATATGAAGCTGAGAATCTTTTTTTCAAGGTCTGAAAAGAATTGACTTGGTATTTTGATGGGAATTGCGTTGAATCTGTAGATTGCTTTTGGTAGGATGGCCATTTTCACAATGTTATTCCTACCAATCCATGAGCACGGGAGATGTTTCCATCTTCTGAGATCTTCTTCAATTTCTTTCTTCAGAGACTTGAATTTTTCTCAAACAGGTCTTTCACTTGTTTGGTTAATGTCACCCCGAGGTACTTTATGTTATTAGTGGCTATTGTGAAGGGTGTTGTTTCCCTAATTTCTTTCTGAGCACTTTTGTCTTTTGTGTACAGGAGGGCTTCTGATTTTTTGAGTTGATTTTCTATCCTGCCACTTTGCTTAAGGTGTTTATTAGCTGAAGGAGTTCTCTGGCTGAATTTTTGGGGTCACTCATGTATACTATCTTATCATCTTCGATTAGTGACACTTTGACCTCTTCCTTTCCAATTTGTATCCCCTTGATCTCCTTTAGTTGTCTTATTGCTCTGGCTAGGACATCAAGTACTATGTTGAAGAGATATGGAGACAGTGGGCAGCCTTGTCTTGTCCCTGATTTCAGTGGGATTGATTTAAGTTTCTCTCCATTGAGTTTTTGTTGGCTGTAGGCTTGTTGTATATTGCCTTTACTATGTATATGCCGTCTATCCCTGATCTCTCCAAGACTTTAAACATGAATGAGTGTTGGCTTTTGTCAAATGCTTTTTCAGAGTCCAAGGAGATGATCATGTGGTTTTTCTACTTCAGTTTGTTTATGTTGTGGATTACATTGATTGATTTCCTTATGTTGAACCCCCTTTGCATGCCTGGGATGAAGCCTACTTGGTCATGGTGGATGATATCTTTGATGTGTTCTTTGATTCGGTTTGCAAGTATTTTATTGAGTATTTTTGCATCAATATTCATAAGAGAGATAGGTCTGAAGTTCTTTTTTCGTTGGGTCTTTGTGTGGTTTGGGTATCAGGGTGACTGTCACTTCATAGAATGAGTTTGTTAGTGTCCCTTCTGTTTCTGTTTTGTGGAATAGTTTGAGGAGAATTGGTATTAGCAATTCTTTGAAAGTCTGGTAGAATTCTGCGCTGAAACCATAGGGCCCAGGGCTTTTTTTGGAGGGGAGACTGTGAATGACTGCTTCAATTTCCTTGAGGGATATAGGGTTATTCAGTCTTTCTACCTGATCTTGACTTAATGTTGGTAGATGGAATCTATCAAGAAAATTGTCCATTTCATTTAGATTTTCAAATTTTGTGGCGTATAGGCTTTTGTAGTATGACCTAATGATTGTTTGGATTTCTTCAGTGTCTTTAGTTATGTCCCCCTTTTCATTTCTGATTTTGCTGATTTGGATAGATTCTCTCTGCTTTTTAGTTAGCTTGGCTAATTTTTTGTCTATCTTGTTGATTTTCTCAAAGAACCAGCTTTTTTTTTCATTGATTCTTTGAATAGTTTTATTTGTTTCTAATTGATTGATTTCAGCCCCGAGTTTGATTATTTCCAGTCTTCTGCTCCT
>JAEOAE010003300.1:0-10689 GCA_036365155.1 Meriones psammophilus | reverse complement strand
GTTGCCCATCAGGATCAGCATCTGCTTTGATAGTCTGTAGGGCAGAGGCTTTAAGAGGCCCTCTGTGGTAGGTTCCTAGGTTGTTTGCTGTTTTCTTCTTCTTCTGATGTCCATCCTCTTTGCCTTTCGGGATGGGGATTGGACATTTTAGTTAGGGTCTTCTCTCTTGCTTAGTTTCTTTAGATGCACAGGTTTTAGTGGGTTTGTCCTATGTTGTATGTCTATATGAGTGAGCATATACCATGTGTGTCTTTTTGCTTCTGGGACAACTCACTCAGGATGATCCTTTCCAGATCCCACCATTTCCCTGCAAATTTCATGATTTCCTTATTTTTCATTGCTGAGTAATATTCCATTGTGTAGATGTACCACATTTTCTGCATCCATTCTTCAGTTGAGGGGCATCTGGGTTGTTTCCAGCTTCTGGCTATTACAAATAAAGCTGCTACAAACATGGTTGAGCAAATGTCCTTTTTGTGTACTTGAGCCTCTTTTGGATATATGCCCAGTAGTGGTATGGCTGGATCTTGAGGAAGCGCTATTCCTAGTTGTCTGAGAAAACATCAGATTGATTTCCAGAGTGGTTGTACAAGTTTCCATTCCCACCAGCAGTGGAAAAGGGTTCCCCTTTCTCCACAACCTCTCCAGCATGTGTCGTCACTTGAGTTTTTGATCTTGGCCATTCTCATGGGTATAAGGTGAAATCTCAGGGTTGTTTTGATTTGCATTTCCCTAATGGCTAGTGAGGTTGAGCATTTCTTTAAGTGCTTCTCTGCCATTTGGTATTCCTCTACAGAGAATTCTCTGTTTAACTCTGTTCCCCCTTTTTTAAGTGGATTACTTGGTTTGCTGCTTTTCAGCTTCTTTAGTTCTTTATATATACTTGATATGAGTCCTCTGTCAGATAAAGGGTTGGTGAAGATTCTTTCCCAATCTGTAGGTGGTTGCTTTGTTTTGATGAAGGTGTCCTTTGCTTTACAGAAGCTTTTCAGTTTCATGAGGTCCCATTTATTGACTGTTGCTCTTAGAGCCTGTGCTGTTGGTGTTCTGTTCAGGAAGTTTTCCCCTGTACCAATGAGTTCTAGGGTATTTCCCACTTTTTTTTCAAGCCGATTTAATGTGTCTGGTTTTATGTTGAGGTCTTTGATCCACTTGGACTTCAGTTTTGTGCAGGGTGACAAGTATGAATCTATTTTCATTTTTCTACATGTAGACATCCAGTTGGACCAGCACCATTTGTTGAAGAAGCTATCTTTTTTCCATTGTATGGTTTTGGCATCTTTGTCAAAGATCAGGTGTCCATAAGTGTGTGGGTTTATTTCTGGGTCCTCTGTTCTGTTCCATTGATCCACCATTCTGTTTCTATGCCAGAACCATGTAGTTTTTAAAACTGTTGCTCTATAGTACAACTTAAGATCAGGGATGGAGATACCTCCGGAAGATCTTTTATTGTAGAGGATTGTTTTAGCAATTCTGGGTTTCTTGTTATTCCATATGAAGTTGAGAATTTTTCTTTCCAGGTCTGTAAAGAATTGTGTTGGTAATTTGATGGGCATTGCATTGAATCTGTAGATTGATTTTGGTAAGATGGCCATTTTTACTATGTTAATCCTACCAAGCCATGAGCATGGGAGATCTTTCCATCTTCTCATATCTTCTTCTAATTCTTTCTTCAGAGATTTGAAATTTTTTTCATATAAGTCTTTGACTTCCTTGGTTAGGGTTACTCTGAGGTACCTTATGTCATTTGTGGCTATTGTGAAGGGTGTTGTTTCCCTAATTTCTTTCTCAGCCCTTTTGTCTTTTGTATACAGGAGGGCTACTGATTTTTTTGAGTTAATTTTGTATCCGGCCACTTTGCTGAAGGTGTTAATCAGCTGTAGGAGTTCCTGGTAGAGTTTTTTGGGGTCACTCACGTATACTATCATATCATCTGCAAATAGTGATAATTTGACTTCTTCCTTTCCAATTTGTATCCCCTTGATCTCCTTCAACTGTCTTATTGCTCTAGCAAGGACTTCCAGCACTATGTTGAAGAGATATGGAGAGAGGGCAGCCTTGTCTTGTCCCTGATTTCAGTGGGATTGCTTTAAGTTTCTCTCCGCTCAGTTTGATGTTGGCTATAGGCTTGCTGTATATCGCCTTTTACTATGTTTAGATATGTGCCTTGTATCCCTGATCTCTCAATACTTTGAACATGAATGGATGTTGGATTTTGTCAAAGGCTTTTTCAGCATCTAGGAGATTATCATGTGGTTTTTTCTTTCAGTTTGTTAATATGGTGGATCACATTGATGGATTTCCTTATATTGAACCACCCCTGCATACCTGGGATGAAGCCTACTTGGTCATAGTGGATAATATCTTTGATGTGTTCTTGGATTCGGTTTGCAAGTATTTTATTAAGTATTTTTGCATCAATGTTCATAAGGAGATTGGCCGAAATTCTCTTTCTTTGTTGAGTCTTTGTGAGGTTTAGGTACCAAGGTGACTGTGGCTTCATAGAATGAATTTGGTAATATTCCTTCTGTTTCTATTTTGTGGAATAGTTTGAAGAGAATTGGTGTTAGCTCTTCTTTGAAGGTCTGGTAGAATTCTGCGCTGAAGCCATCTGGTCCTGGGCTTTTTTGGATGGGAGACTTTTGATGACCGCTTCTATTTCTTTGGGGGATATAGGACTATTTAGTTGATTTACCTGGTCCTGATTCAGCTTTTGGTAAGTCAAATCGATCAAGAAAATTGTCCATTTCATTTAGATTTTCAAATTTTGTGGCATATAGACTTTTGAAGTAAGTCCTAATGATTGTTTGGATTTCAGTGTGTCTGTAGTTATATCCCCCTTTTCATTCCTGATTTTGTTGATTTGGGTGGTGTCTCTCTGCCTTTTAGTTAGCCTGGCTAAGGGTTTGTCGATCTTGTTGATTTTCTCAAAGAACCAGCTCTTGGTTTCATTGATTCTTTGAATTGTTTTATTTGTTTCCAATTGATTGATTTCAGCCCTGAGTTTGATTATTTCCAGCCGTCTACTCCTTCTTGGTGTGTCTGCTTCTTCTTTTTCTAGGGTTTTTAAGTGAGCCATTAGGGTGCTTGAATGAGCTGTCTCAATTTCTTCTTGAAGGCACTTAGTGCTATGAACTTTCCTCTTAGCACTGCTTTCATTGTGTCCCACAAGTTCGGGTATGTTGTGTCTTCATTTTCATTGATTTCTAGAAAGACTTTAATTTCTTTCTTTATTTCTTCCCTGACCCAGCTGTCATTTAGTAACAAGTTGTTCAGTTTCCATGTGTGTAGGCTTTTTGTTATTTCTGTTATTGTGGAGGTCCAGCTTTATTCCATGGTGATCAGACAAGATACATGGGATTATTTCAATCTTCTTGTATCTGTTGAGGCTTGCTTTGTGACCCACTATATGGTCTATTTTGGAGAAGGTTCCATGAGGTGCTGAGAAGAAGGTAAATTCTTTTGTGTTTGGGTGTAAAGTTCTGTAAATGTCTGTTAGGTCCATTTGATTCATTATTTCTGTCAGAGACATTGTTTTTTTGTTTAATTTCTGTTTTGTTGATCTGTCCTTTGTTGAGAGCGGGGTGTTGAAGTCTCCCACTATTAATGTGTGGGATCTATATGTGCTTTAAATTTTATCAATGTTTCTTTCAGAAATGTGGTGCCCTTGTATTTGGGGCATAGATGTTCAGGATTGTGATGTCTTCCTGGTGGAATTTTCCCTTGATGAGTATGAAGTGTCCTTCCCATCTCTTTTGATTAATTTTGGTTGAAAGTCTATTTTATCAGATATTAGAATGGCTACTCCTGCTTGCTTCTTGGGTCCGCTTGCTTGGAAAGTCGTCTTCCAACCCTTTACCCTCAGGTAATGTCTATCTTTGTGTCTTAGGTGTGTTTCTTGTATGCAACAGATTGCTGGGTTTTGTTTACGTATCCATTCTGTTAATCTGTGTCTTTTTTATTGGAGAGTTGAGTCCATTGATGTTGAGAGAGATTAATGACCAGTGGCTGTTAGATCTCTTGATTTTGATGTTGGCTGTGGTCATCAGGTTGTGTGCTTGGTTGCTTTTTTGTTTTACTGAAGTGAGGTTATTTATTTCCTGTGTTTTCTTGAATGTAGCTAGCTTTCTTGGGTTGTATTTTCCCTTCCAGTGTCTTCTGTAATGCTGGATTTGTTTGTAGGTATTGCTGAAATTTGTTTTTGTCATTGAATATCTTGTTTTCTCCATCTATGAGGACTGAGAGTTTTGCAGGGTATAGTAGCCTGGGCTGACATCTGTGTTCTCTTAGGGTCTGCATGATATCCGTCCAGGCCCTTCTGGCTTTCATAGTCTCTGTTGAAAAGTCAGGTGTGATTCTAATGGGTTTGCCATTATATGTTACTTGGCCTTTTTCCCTTGCAGCTTTTAGTATTTTTTCTTTGTTCTGTATACTTACTGTTTTGATTATTATGTGGCAGGAGGATTTTCTTTTCTGGTCAAATTTGTTGGGTGTTCGGTAGGCCTCATGTATTCTAATTGGCCTCTCCTTTAGCTTGGGGAAATTTTCTTCAATGATTTTGTTGAAAATATTTTCTGGGCCTTGGAGAAGGAACCTTTCAATCAGCAAATGGAGAAAATAAGATGTTGCATGTTAAGGTCAAATTTAAACAATATGTATCTATAAATATAGCCCAACACAGGGTGCCAAAACAACCACCACCACCACTAAAATACCAGGATTTACAATCACTGTTTATTGATATCTCTTAATATCATTGACCCAAATTCACCAATAAAAAGACACAGGCTCACAAAATGGATGATAAAACAGAATCCACCTTCATCTAAATACATTAAACACAGCTTCACATCAAGACAGACATTATCTCAAGGTAAATGATTGGAAAAGATATTCCAAATAAATGGATTAGAGTACCAAGCTTGTATAGGAATTTTAATATCTAACAAAACAGGCTTCAGAAACAAACTAATCAAAAGATGGCAAAGGACACAACATATTAAAAAAAATCCAGCAATATAACATTTCAATACTTAACATTTATGCCCCAAACATAAGAGTACCCAAGTTATAAAAGAAACCCTTCTGCAGCTTGCATCAGATCCTAGCCCTCAAAAACTGATAGGGGAAGACTTCAATATATCACTCTCACCAATGGACCGGTCCTCCTGACCAAACTGAACAGAGAAATGGTCCAGATAACTAACATCAAAACACTAGCCAAATGATGTTTACAGAACATTCACCCAAGCACAAAGATTGTTCTGTCTTCTCTGTAACACATATATTGATCTCGAAAATTGATGATATACTTGAACAGTGGAAGTCTCAAAAGATATAAGAAACTTGCAATAACCTCCTCCATCCTATTAGACCAATAAGGTTTAAAGCACCACATCACCAATAACAAAATCAATAGAAAGCTTACAAACTCATAGAAATTGAACAACTCTCTATTGAACAAAAAATGGATCAAAACGGAAATAAAGAAATTAAAGACTTTCTAAAAGTCAATGAAATGAATACACAACATATCAAAAGTCATACTACACAATGGAATTGTTTACCAGAAGACAGTTCATAACACTAAGTACAATCAGAAAAAATAATCATAAATATCTCTTAGTAGCAACTTAACAGCACTCCTAAATACTCTAGAACAAAAAGAAGTAAACAAAACTAAAAGGGTAGACAATGAGAAACTACTGAACTGTGTCTTCAGTGGTAAAACTGAATGTTTCTACAGGAAAAGAAAGGTAGATCCTATCAAAATTGATAATGATTAGATTTGAATATTAGAGATCTCCTGAATAAGCAGAGGTAACTGTTCATCAGACATTGTGGTCATTCAGTCCAAACTAACTTAATAAAGACTAAAGTTTTCTTCTTAAATAAGAAAAGATACTTTTGTTGTTTCATATTAAAAACAGTTAAGAGGTTTAAAATGTTTGAAGTAAATTCAAAGGAATAAACTTGTTTGAATTGGAATAATTTAGAGTGAATATAACATATTTGACAAGCGTGGTGATAGACAGTGCATTTAATCCCAGCAGAGACAAGCAGTTATCTATTAATTAGTTGCTTTCTAAATTCAGGAGTTACAATGACAGGGTGTTGGTGGTTCATAGCCTTAATCCCAGCATTTGGGAGGCATGTGTCTTTTACATACCACATGGGAGGCAGAGGCAGATATATAGGATTTACAGTGATTTTATTTAAAAGCTGCTTGTAAAAGGCACGCTGAAAATCAAAGTGAATGCCCATTATTATCTAGAAGTAAATACACTTTAAGGTATATTTGTAAACTTTCAAAGATTTTTTTAACTTTAATTGAGATATTATACTTTTTCTATTTCCAAAAATACATTTTGCCATATAAAAGATATAACATCCCTAAAAAGGCACAACCCTCACCCCAGAATTAGGGATGGGGCAGGGTTTTGATTTAATCTTTTCAGGAGAATAAAATCATCCAACTAAAGAATATGGAGACCACTGGACACATGAAACTTCTGAAGAAAATGAGAGACCACCAAAAGAAAATGTCAAAAGAGAAGGAGTAAACTGGCCAACTGGTATCACTCACCTTCATGTTGTCTCTTCTGCCTTCTACAGACATAAGTGCAAATTGTCTTTATGTGATTGCTAAACAACAATCTAAAATTTCTATCTCATATAAGAAAAGCCACCTGGTAAGAAACAGAGGAAAACAGAAAAATAAGGGATAATTCTATTGTCATGAATCTCATAATCTTCTGGCATGATGGGACTTCTGTACTTACCACAAAGTTCAATAATCAAGAATGTGTACAGTATTTGTGAAAGAATGAGAGGGTGGGAGAAAAAGCCAAAAACATAAGCCTAAAATATGGTCAAGTTTACATGAAAAGACATAAGGAAACTCTAACATGAAAAATGTCCACTGGACCAGAGATACCTTTGATTTTCTAATTAATACAAATTAAATAAACACAGATTTCCCAACTGTTATAAGACAAACACAAAGTGACACCTAAACTCTTATATTTCTGACCCTCCAGCTACTAATAACCTTTTTTACATAGAGTCCTTTTGCTCTGGAAGTCTTTTGGATAATGAAGGTTATCATAAAGATGGGCGATGGCTTGCAGTCCCTCATGTCCCCTTGTGGGTTCAGGCACAGCCCAGCCCTTTTGGACACTCACGCACACAAAAAAATGTTGGAGAATAATTTAGTATCTGTTTCCTGCTGCATGAATTAGGTCATAAGTGGAATCTGCCCTATCCACTTATTTAAAACCAGGCACACTTGACAAAATTCTGCATCTCAGAAATTCCTTTTGTACCCTCGAATTGAATTTCCCTAAATCACACCATTGTGACTAGTGGTAGTTGAAAGGTAAACAACAACTACAACAACAACAAAACGTAATCAAGTATTGCTGAAAGATGACCACCACCACCTCTTTTCTTCCAGTTTCAAATGATTTATAAAATGTGTTACACAAAACTGTATGTGGAATACAACGTTCATCATTTCTAGAAATAAGACCTTCAGTTTTCCAATTTGTCCACTGCAATACCAATGCCTGTGTGTGCACACTAGGTAGCCAAATTATAAGCACAACTTTCTACTGCTCAGGTCACAAAATCCTCACTTCTCTGGTCAATAAACACTCAGGAAGGGTTGAAGGCCAAGGGTCTCTGCCGAGATCACCACATGGAGACCAACAGAACCACAGCCTGAACCACAGTCCATCTATTTCAAAGCATATCAGGCTGTGAGAGATCAGCAGCCTTCTCTTCCTGGCCTGGGGACAATGGCCCCACACTCAGCATGACATGGCCTCTGGTCTCACTCACAGCTCTTTAGAGCTACATCAGAGGAAAATCCCAGAGCAAACCCATCAACTACCTCCCACTATTGCTCCTGACTGCTATGCCTGCCCAGAGTCCCTCATTAGCTTGAACAATAAAGCTGAGTCTCAGGAAAGTAGTAGCCCCTGTACCAGTGGATCAAAGATCAAATGATGCAGATAACAGAGGCATTCTCGCTTTGCCCTAACCCCTATGGGTACACAGAGCCCTAGCTTTGTTCTAAAAGAATGAAAATCCCAATTATTCGATTTTAAAACCTGCTGGCACAGAAAAGGCAAAGAAAGCACCCATCTGATTCTGCTACTCACCTCACCTCTAAGAGGAAAAAGCTCCAAAAGCTCACCAGTTCAGATGACAGCTCGGGGGATAGGCTAAAGGAACCCAAGGTCAAATGCTTCTAGCTCAAAGTTCAAAAAGCCCAAAATCTACAAAGCTAAAATTCCTTCCACTTTTACCCTCTGTCTTAAATATATTTCAGCTGAAAGTTCCACTTACTCTTTAATATCTGTCAGCTGGTTTCTTGCTTTGCCTCTTGACCTAGAATTAACATTATTAAATCCTGTGCACAGAGAGCTTTTGAATTAAAGGCATGTTCTAGGGCTGACGGAACCATACCGTAATCACCTGTTTACAATAAATTGTAAATTCTTGGAATTAAGATTTGTGTTAGGGCTCACCCACACCAAACAAAGCACGGGTTTTTACAGTTCACAATCTCAGGGATCACACTGGGATCAAATATCCTGCAACATCTTCATCTTGGAAATGTTTTAAAATACAATCTTCCAGTGTACCAGGGCAACTGCTCATCTTCCCAGATACAAGCCATTTATGTTGCACATTCCATTACAGACTCACTGTCCAGTGCAGTCACCTCTACCGCATAGGTGGGAAGTCCTTCATCAAAACTTCAGTCAAAGCCAAAGAGTAACAACCTTTAAAGAAACAAATGTCCATGAATTTGAAAGAAAGGAGTAGTTAATGGGAGCTCAACAAAAATGAGATATAAAACAAAAAGGATATGGCTGTACCTAGGAATATTGGAGTAGAAAGTTTAGTATAGATAGACGAGAGAACATAGTCAGACGCAGGGAAATCTGGGACAGTCTAGAGTTGACATGACCCTGAGCTATGTGAGACGAGAGGAGAGAGGGACGTGGAGAGCCAAAACAAAGGGCCAGGAGGATAAATGATAAATGAAAAAGACCAGTAACCAAAATGGTTAGAATACATAAGGAAGGACAGCTGGGAGGAGGGCAGCTCAACTCCTGGGCTAGAGATCTGTGTTTGACACCCATACCTTGTAACAAGTAAGGACTGAGGGATGCTGGGAGAACCTGACAGCCACGTCTTCTTTGATTGTTAAGTAGCCACTTTAATGATTCATCCCAGCATTTGAGACGTAAGAGTAGAGTGAAATGAGAAGGTTGAAATGATTTCTTTATAATCTCAAACTTTTATTTTTAAAAGTTGAAAATGGCTTTATGGTCCAATATTCTTCAGGGAATTCAAATATGTATTAGAGCACACAAAGTATTACACCTTTTCTCTCAGGTTGTGCATTTTCAAATGGGGGAGGGAAGACCTTTCTAGGAGCATCTCCGTGACGTCATCGCCCCGCCCACTGGAAGTCACTCATGTAGAGGCAGAATGTGCAGTTTGCAGTCTCCTTCTCAGAGGCCGCCCAACTTGTCTATGGGAAAGGAATCCTGGGGTCTTGCCCCCCCCCTTTTTTGTAATTGCGGCCCTCCCAGTCAAAGCAGCACTGCTCTCTCGGGAAGGCAGAAATGCGCTCACCCTGATACATATTTTTAAAGATTAAACAACAACAACAACAAAAGGCGGCGCAGTGGCATACACCTGGGATCCCAGCACTGGGGAGGCAGGGGCAGGCTGGTCTCAGTGTGTTCCAGACCAGCGTGCTCCAGAAAGCGAGTCCAGGACAGACAGGGACACAGAATCCCGATTTCTTTCCCAGGTGCCAGGTTGGATCCCCAGGGACAACAGGGTGGTGCACTAACGTCTGGTTCCCTCTGATGATGTGCGGTGATGCGCACGTGTCCATGAAGACAGAGCGCTCCTGCACCTAATAGCTAGATTTATATATGTGTTAATTTTAATACTATATATTTTAATTTAGTAAAGAAGAAATGTGTTGAGAGCTCACATCCTCTAGTCCTGTGGCATCCTTGGATGAACCACTGAAAGATAAAGGCCTTATTCCGCCCTAAGCATGGAGAGACCCTGTGCCAAAATTAAGCTTAATGGAGTGGAGGGGAGGGTGATGCTAAGGCATTTACCTGGGCCCCTGCACCTGTATCCAACCTATAAAACTCTAAAAGTTGTTGCTGCAGGCTATGAAGGACACAGGTTTTCCCTTAATTTAGAAGGAAAAAAAAAAAAAACCTTGAGAGAATTTATTCCAAATATTAATACAAACAAGTAATAGACCTGTATTATACATGCACAACAATTTCAGTTCCTCTCCTCTGCTCACACACACAAAAGGCTTATACTGTACATGATGCTACTTCACTCTTGGAGGAAAACATGGCTGTGCTTTGAGCTGGTTTTGTGTTTCTGGGTTTTCTGAAGTGCTGTGGCAGTTATGATCCCACAGGTAATGACACATAGGGTGATCATGTGTAGCCACTCAGGTACATAAAGGAGCAAGGTGCAGCAACTTTGATACAAAGGATAAGGACCAAACAAGCCATTCCCGGATGTGTAAATGGACAAACACACACACACACACACACACACACACACACACACACACACACACACACTTGAGGACCCTTCATTTTTTCTCAAATAATAAGGGTTCCAGGT
>JAEOAE010000714.1:0-11059 GCA_036365155.1 Meriones psammophilus | reverse complement strand
TTTTGAGTGTTCTGAGCCATTTTGTTGGATGGGTTTTGAGGCCTGTATCATTTCATGAAGGTGGTTTTAAGTGCTCTGAGTCTTTTTGTTGAAGCAGGTTTTAGAGTGCTCTGAGTAATTTCTGCTAGCGGTTTTAATTGCCTTGAGTCATTTCTGTTGGAAGGTTTTTTAAGTGCTCTGGGAGTCATTTTGTTGGAAGTTGTTTTTAGAGTGCTCTGGGAGTCATTTCTTTGGAAGCGCGCTTTTTATGCTCTGAGTCATTTCCATGGAAGCACATTTTTGGGCACTGAGGACATTTCCTTGAAGCAGGTTTAAGTGCTCTGATTCATTTTTGGTGGGTGGTTTTTAAGTGTTCTGGGGTCATTTCGCTGGAAGTGGGTTTTAAGTGCTCTGGAGTGAATTCCTTGGAAGAAGAATTTTGAGATCCTTGAGTCATTTTGCTGGAAGGGTTTTTGCTATGCTCTGAGTCATTTCACAAGAGGCTTTTAAGTGCTCTGGAGTCATTTCGCTGAGCGGGTTTTAAGTGCGTGGATCATTTTGAGCGGTTTTTAAGTGATCTGGTGTCCTTCTGTTGAAGCGTGTTTTTGAGTGCTCTGAGTCATTTTTTGGAATGGTTTTTAAGTGCTCTGAGTCATTTCGTTGAGTTGCTTTTAAGAGCTCTGAATCATTTCTTGGAGGGGGTGTTTAAATGTTCTACTATCCTTCATTGAAACAGATTTTTAAGTGCTGTAGTCATTTCACAGCTTAGTTTTAAGTGCTCTGAGTCATTCCCATTGGAAGGGGTTTTAAGTGCTCTGGAGTGTCCTTTTTTGAAGGAAGGTTTTTATGCTCTGAGTCATTTCCTGTGGACACGGGTTTTTAAATTTTCTGGTGTCCTTTCTTGGTAGTTGGTTTTTAAGTGCTCTGAGCCATTCTCACAGTTTAGTTTTAAATGTTTGGGCCCTTTCGCTGGAAGTGGGTTTTAAGTGCTCTGGAGTAATTTTGTTGGAAGCGGTTTTTAATTGCTGTGGAGTGATTTCGCTTTGCCGGGTTTTAATTGCCTGGGAGTCATTTCAAAGTGGGCTTGTAAGTGCTCTGAGTCATTTTGTTGAAACTGGGGATGTAAGTACTATGGATTCAATTGCTGGAAACGGGCTTTATGTGCTTGAGGTCATTTTTTTGAAGTGGGTTTTGAGTGTTCTGGTGTCCTTTCGCTCGGGCTATTTTTATGCTCTGAGTCATTTTGTAGGAAGTGGGTTTAGTCACTCTGGAGTCATTTCGCTGAAGTCTTGTTTTAAGTGTTCTGAGTCATTTCTTTGAAATGTTTGTTTTAAATGTTTTGGTGGAGTCATTTCGCAGCGGTTTTTACATTCTGTGGATCTCATTTCATGGTAGGGAGGTTTTAAGTGCTCCTGAGTAATTTTGTTTGAAGCAAGTTTTTAATTGTTCTGTTGTCCATTCGCGTTGAAGAGGGGTTTATGCTCTAGGGTCGTTTCCTTGGAAGCAGGTTTTAAATGCTCTGTATTCATTTCATTGGAAGGTGTTTTTAAGAGCTCTGGGGTCATTTCTGCTGGAAGGGTTTTTATGTGCTCTGAGGTCATTCTGCTGAAGTGGTTTTTCAAAGTGCTCTGGAGTTATTTCGCTGGATGCTGTTTTTAAGTGCTCTGATTCATTTCGCTGGAAAAGCGGGTTTTGAGTGCTCTGAGTCATTTTGTTGTTGGGCGCTTTTGAGTGCTTTGAGTCATTTCGCTGGAAGCAGGTTTTTAAGTACCTGGGGTCATTTCGCTGGAAGCGGTTTTAGAGCACTCTGAAATCATTTCCATTGAAGCAGGTTTCTATGATCTGAGTAATTTCGTTGGAAGCAGGTTTTAATTGCTCTGCAGTCATTTCTCAGTTGGGTTTTTAAGTGCTCTGAGTCATTTCTGGATGCGGATTTTAAGTGTTTTAGTATCCTTTCTTTGGAAGCGGGTTTTGAGGTTCTAGAGCCATTTCATTGAAGCAGGTTTTTATGCCTCTGGTGTCCTTTCTTTGGGGCGTTTTAATTGCTCTGGAGTTATTTCATTTGAAGCTGGTTTGTTAGTGTTTGGGCTCCTTTTGGAAATGGGTTTTTCAGTGCTCTGGAGTCATTTCATTTGAAGCAGATTTTTAAGTGCTCTGGATTCATTTCATTTTGAAGCAGGTTTTAGAGTCCTCTGAGTAATTTCATGAACGGGTTTTTAATTGCTGTGGAGTCATTTCGCAAGGGGGTTTTAAGTGCTCTGAGTCATTTCATTGGGGCGCAGCTTGTCTGTAAAGCTCTTTCGCGCTGCAGGAGTTCGCTGTGATGGCGGGCAGAGATTTTCCAGGAGAGACTGGGTGACCTGGGATTTCAGATCCGCAACCCTGCTTCCTCGTGGGGTCCTCGGCGACTAGGACTCCCAGTCTCAGGTACCCTTGTGCCCACGGATCAGCCTGGGAAAGTGGCTGGCCCGCTTCCCGCCAGGCCCGCCCGAGACCCAAAGTGCCCGCATTGGGATTTCTTCCGGTTCTGTCTGGGAAGCCGTTTAAGGGACCCGACCGATTCCCACGCCAGGAGCCTCCTCACCTGGGAAACCCGATCGATGTAGTTTCAGGGTCGAGTTCAGTCTCCTGGCCTCTGCCCGGAAAGTGCTGCCCTGCTGCTCAGACGTTGTTGTTTTCTCCGGCGCCGCCATCTTGGCCCCTGGATACTGTTTTTTTATGTGCGTTGAGGTCATTTTTTTTTGGAAGGGTTTTTGTGTTCTGGTGTCCTTCGTTGGAAGCGGTTTAAGCGCCTGAGTCATTTCGTTGGGAAGCGGTTTTATGTGCTCTGGAGTCATTTCGTTGGAAGAGGGTTTTTGCTGTTCTGGAGTCCTTTCAGTAAGTGGGTTTTTATGCAGGGCTCATCAAGCCCTTTTAAGCATTCTCCTGTCCTTCGTTGGAAACAGGTTTTTATGTGCCGGGGCTCATTTCCATTGGAAGCAGGTTTTGCCCCTGAGCTCATTTCGTTTGAAGGGGTTTTTAAGTGCCTGGAGTCATTCTGCTGGGCAGCGGTTTTTACGTGTTTTGATTCATTTTTCTGGAAGGGGCTTTAAGTGTCCTGAGTAATTTGTTTGAAGCAGGTTTTAAATGCTCTGTAGTCTTTTCAGTTGAAGGGTTTTAGGTGCTCTGGAGGAATTTGAAGCAAGTTTTTTTAGTGCTCTGGAGTCATTTCCTGGACGCTGGTTTTTAGGTGTTCTGGGTCCCTTCTTGAAGCGGGTTTTTAAGTGCTCTGGAGTCATTTCCTTGGAAGCGGTTTTAGAGTGCTCTGATTCATTTTGTTGGAAGGGTTTTTATATGCTCTGAGTCATTTCGATGGAAGCATTTTTTTAATTGCTGTGGAGTGATTTTTATTTTGCGGGTTTTTTGAGTGTTCTGGCAGCAATTTCTGTTGTAAGCGGTTTTTAATTGTTCTAGGATCCTTTTTTTGAAGCGGTTCTTGCGTGCTTCCAAAGTCATTTCTGAAATTAGCTTAGTATGTGTTTGCGTCCTTTCATTGGAAGCTGGTTTTTAAGTGCTCTGGTATCCTTTCGCTTGGAAGCGGTTTTTAGTGCTCTGAGTCATATCAGCAAAGCGGGTTTGTAAGTGCTCTGGAGTCATTTCGCTGAAGTGGGGATGGGCACTTGATCATTCTCATTAGAAATGGTTTTTGGTGCGGAGGTCATTTTTTGAAGTGGTTTTTGTGTTCTGGGTCCTTTTGTCCAAGGGATTTTAAGTGTCTGAGTCATTTTCTTTGAAGGGGATTTTATGTTCTGGGTGTCCTTTTTGGAAGTGGTTTTTTAAGTTCTGGGGTCATCGCAGCCGGGTTTTACTGCTCTGGGAGTCATTTCTTTGAAGTGGGTTTTTGTGCTCTGAGTCCTTTTCGCTGGAAGCGGGTTTGGCGCTCTGGAGTAATTTCTGATGGAAGTGGGTTTTTAATTGCTCTGGAGTAATTTGATGGAAGCGGTTTTTGCTGCTCTGAGTCATTTTGTTGGAAGCGGTTTTTGCCGCCTGGAGTCATTTCTGCTCGGTTGTTTTCTAAGAGCCTGAGTTATTGCGCTGAGGTGGGTTTTAGAGTGCTCTGAGTCATTCTCGCAGGGTGTATTTTAAGTGCTCTGGAGTCATTTTGTTGGCGGGTTTTTACGCGGCTGTGATTCATTTCATTGAAGGGGGTTTTAAGTGCTCCTGAGTAATTTTGTTTTGAAGCGGTTTTTAAATGTTCTGTTGTCCATTTGTTGGAAGGGGTTTTAGTGTTTAGCCGCCGCTTTTCTTGGAAGCAGGTTTTTTAAATGCCTGGTGTCATTTCTTTGAAGCGGTTTTTATGTGCTCTAGTCATTTCACAGTCCTTAGTTTTATGTGCTCTGAGGACATTCACAGCTGGTTTTTAAGTGCATTCTGTGCCATTCCATTGGAAGGTGGGCTTTAAGTGCTCTGAGTCATTTTTGAGGCTCTGGAGTCAGTTTTTTGAGTGCTCTTGGAGTCATTTGAAACACTGGTTTTAGTGGCTTTAGTGCTCTGAATCATTACTTTGAAGGGTTTTAAGTGATCTGCGTCCCTTTTGTTGGAAGCGGGTTTTAGAGTGCTCTGAGTCATTTCTTTGAAGCGGTTCTGTGCTCTGGAGTCATTTCCTGGGAAGCAGGTTTTAGAGTGCTCTGAGCTATTTCTTTGGAAGCGCTGCTTTTAATGCTCTGGGTCATTTCGCTGAAGCCCCTTTAAGTATTCTCGTCCTTTCAAAACGGGTTTTATGTGCAGGGTTCATTTCACAACCAGGGTTTTTGTTCTGGAGCCATTTCACAGCGGGTTTTAAGTGCTCTGGGGTCATTTCACTGGAAGGGTTTTTGGTTGCTCTGAGTCATTTCCTGAGTTGGTTTAGAGTGCTCTGGAATCATTTCACTGAAGCTTTTTAAGTGATATGGAGTCATTTTGTTGGAAGCGTTTTTATGCTCTGAGTCATTTGCGAAGTGCTTTTTACATTCTCCTGTCCTTTCGCTGGAAGGGTTTTAAGTGCTGGGCCCATTTTTGCTGGAAGCAGGTTTTGTGCGTCCATTCATTTAGCTGGAAGTGGGGATGTGTAAGTACTCTGGATTCATTTCATGGATACGGTTTTTTTGTGCGCGGAGGTCATTTTTTTGGAAGCGGTTTTTAAGTGTTCTGTGTCCTTTCAGCTGTGCTTTTTTTAAGTGCTTGAGTCATTTTTTTTGGAAGCTGGGTTTTAAGTGCTCTGGAGTCATTTTTGCTGGAAGAGGGTTTTAAGTGTTCTGGTGTCCCTTCGCTAGGGGTGGTTTTTAAGTGCTGCGGGCCCATATCGCTGGAAGTGGGTTTTTAAGTGCTCTGGAGTAATTTTGGAAAAAGTTTTTTATGCTCTGAGTCATTTCGCTAAGTCGGGTTTTAGTGCTGTGGAATCATTACTTAGGGAAGGGTTTTAAATGATCTGCGTCCTTCTGTTGGAAGCAGGTTTTAGAGGCTCTGTAGTCATTTCTTTGGAAGGGTTTTTAGTGCTCTGCAGTCATTTCTGTTGGAAGCTAGGTTTTAGAGTGCTCTGAGTCACTTGCAGTTGCTTTTAAAGTGCTCTGATTCATTTCAATTGGAAGCCCTTTTAAAGTATTCTCCTGTCCTTTCGTTGAAACGGGTTTTAAGTGCTCTGGAGTTCATTTTGCTGGAAGCTGGTTTTTAAGTTTCTGGAGTCATTTCGCTGGAAGCGGTTTTTAAGTGCTCTGGAGTCATTTTGTTGAGGCGGTTTTTAAGAGTTCTAGTATCCTTTGTTTGAAGCAGATTTTTAAGTGCTGGAGTCATTTCAGCGGGTTTTGGTGTTCTGAGTCATTTCTTTGGAAGCGGTTTTAAAGTGCTCTAGAGTCATTTAGTTGAAGCAGGTTTTTAAGTGCTCTGAGTCATTTCTTGAGTTGGTTTTAAGTGATTTGGATTCATTTCTGTTGGAAGAGGGTTTTTAAGTGCTCCTGAGTAATTTTGTTTGAAGTGGGTTTTTAAATGCTCTGGCAGTCTTTTCATTGAAGCGGTTTTTAGGTGCTCTGAATAATTTTTGAAGAAGTTTTAAGTGCTCTGGAGTCATTTCTTTGGACGCTGGGTTTTTAAGTGTTCTGGTGTCCTTTCTTTGAAGCGGTTTTTAAGTGCTCTGGGGGTCATTTAGTTGGAAATGAGTTTGTAAATGTTTTTAGTATCCTTCGTTGGAAGGCGGGTTTGGTGCTCTGAGTCATTTCGCTCTGGAAGCAGTTTTAGAATGCTCTGGAATCATTTCTTTGAAGCGCTTTTTAAGTGCTCTGAGTCATTTCTGGAAGCGCTTTTTAAAGTATTCTCCTGTCCTTCGCTGGAAGTGGGTTTTGGCGCTCAGGGTTCATTTCGTTGGAAGCTGGTTTTTAAGTGCTCTGGAGTCATATATTGTTGGGAAAGGTTTTAAAAGCCTGGAGTCATTTCGCTGGACGCGGTTTTTAAGAGCTCTGAGTCATTTGTTGGAAGTGGGATTTTAAGTTCTGGAGTCATTTGCTGAAACGGGTTTTTAAGTGTTCTGAGGTCATTTTTTTCTCGAAGTGGATTTTAAGTGCTCTGAGTCATTTAGTTGGAAGCAGATTTTTAAGTGCTCTGGAGTCATTTTGTTGGAAGCGGGTTTTTAAATGCCTGAGTAATTCATTTTGAAGGGGTTTTAAGTTCTGAGTCGCCTGTTTGAAGCAGGTTTAAAATGCCTGGAGTCATTTCTTTGAAGAAGGTTTTTAGGTGCTCTGAGTCATTTCGCTGGAAGGGGGTTTTAGTGCTCTTGGACATTTCCATTGAAGCACGCTTTTAAGTGCTCTGAGTCATTTCTTTGAAGCTGGTTTTAGAGTGCTGAATCATTTCACACTGAAAATGAGTTTTTAAGGTTTAGTCATCCTTTGTTGGAAGCCGCTTTTTAAGTGCTCTGAGTCATTTCGCTGGAAGTGCTTTTTAAGTATTCTCCTGTCCTTTCGCCAGCGTGGGCTTTTAAGTGCTCAGGGTCCATTTTGTTGGAAGGGGATGGTTTTTCATTCTCATGCGCCTTTATGAGTCATTTTGTTGGAAGCAAGGTCCTTTTAAGTGCTCTGAGTCATTTTGCTGGGTTTTACGGGTTTTAAAAGAGGGTGTTCTGAGTCCCTTCACAAGTGGGCTTTAAGACGGGTACTATGGATGGGTTTTTTCTGCTGAAGAAGTTTTTTACGCGTTTGTGAGCCATTTCGCTGAAGGGGGTTTTTAAGTGCTCCTGAGTTTTTTTGTCCTTGTTGCAGGTTTTAAATGTTCTTTGTCCATTTGTTGGAAGCGGGTTTAAGTGCTCTACGGTCGCCTTGCTGGAAGCAGGTTTTTAAATGTCTGAGTCATTTCGCCAGTTTGTTTTTGACTCATTTCAAGTGAGCTTGAATCATTCTCCTGTCCTTTCGCTGGAAACGGGTTTTGCGTGCCTTGAGGTCAATTCGCTGAAGCGGGTTTTTCAGTTCTGGAGTCTGAGTTATTTATGCTGAGCTGCTGTTTTTAAGAGTTCTGGAGTCATTTGTTTGGCCGGCAGATTTGAGTGCTCTGAGTCATTTTGTTGGCTGTTCTGAGCTTTTTTGAGTGCCTGGAGTCATTTAGTTGGAAGCGCGGTTTTAAGCCTGGAGTCGGCCTCTGTTGGAAGCTGGTTTTAGAGTAATTTGAAATCATTTATTGGAAGCAGGTTTCTATGATCTGGAGTAATTTCATTTGGAAGCAGGTTTAAATTGCTCTTGGCAGTCATTTCACTGAGCTGTTTTTAAGTTTAAGTGCTCTGAGTCATTTCTTTGACGCTGGTTTTATGCGGATTTTTATGTTCTAGTATCCTTTCTTTGAAGCAGGTTTTAATTGTCCTCCGCAGTCATTTCAAGGAAGCAGTTTTTTAAGTGCTCTGAGTCACTCTTTCTGATGATGGATTTTAATTGTTCTAGAGTCCTTTTTTGGAAGCTGGGTTTTATGCTCATTTCGAGTCATTTCATTGAAGCAGCTTTTACGTGCTCTGGTCCCTTTCTTTGGGGAGGTTTTTATGCTCTGGGAGTCATTTCATTTGAAGCGGGTTTAGTGTTATTAGTGTTTGCATCCTTTAAATGTTGGAAATGGGATTTCAGTGCTTGGAGTCATTTCAGGGCCATGCGAGGTCAATCTTAAGTGGCTTCTCAGCATCCTTTCTTTGGAAGCAGGTCCCAAGTGCCTGAGCCTCATTTCTGCCTTTGAGCCTAGTATTTATGTGATCTGGGTGTCCTTTCATTGGAAGTGGGTTTTAAGTGTTCTGCATCCTTCATTTCATGGAAGCGGTTTTTAAGTGATCTGGGTTTGGCTTCATTGAAAGGGTTTTTTAAATTGCTCTGAGTCATTTCCTTGAGCGGGTTTTAGAGTGCTCTGGGATCATTCAACTGGATGCTGTTTTGCTGATATGGAGTCATTTTGTTGGAAGTAGTTTTTACGTGCTCTGAGTCATTTCTTGCCAGCGGGCTTTTAACTATTCTAGTGTCCTTCTTGAAGCTGGTTTTGGCGTGCTCTGGCTCATTTGTTGGAAGCAGCTTTTAAGTGCTCTATTTATTTAGTCTGGAAGTGGGGATGTGGGCACTGGAGTCATTTCGCTGGATACGGTTTTATGTGATGTTGAGGTCCAAAGTTTTTTTGCCAGCGGGTTTTTATGGATCTGTGTCCTTTCATTGGAAGGGGTTTTTATGTTCTGCTCTGGAGCTGGTTTTTTTGGGTCACTCTTACTAGGGTTTTTAAGATCTGGAGTCATTTCTTGGAAGAGGGTTTTGAAGCATTTTTTAGGTAAGTGGGTTTTGTTGCGCTATTGGTAGCTACATCGAAGTGGGTTTTTAAGTGCTCTCCTGTCCTTTCACTTTGGAAGAAGTTTTTAAGTGCTCTGATTTAGCTGGAAGTGGACAAGTACTCTGATCCATTTCAAGTCGGGTTTTTAGTGCTGTGGAGGTCATTACTTTGGAAGCAGGTTTTAAGTGCTCTGAGTCCTTCACAGCTGCTTAAGCGCCTGAGTCATTTTGCTTTTAAGGGCTCTGCAGTCCTTCTGTTGAAGTATTTTAGAGGCTGCCTGTCCTTTCGCTGAAACGCCTGCATTTTAAGTGCTCTGGAGTCATTTCGCTTGAAGCCCTTTTAAAGTAAGTCCTTCGCTGAAAACGTTTTTAAGTGCTCACGGTTCATTCATTTCGCTTTTTAAGCTTCTGAGTCATTTCCTGTTGGAAGGGTTTTTAAGTGCTCTGAGTCATTTGTTGGAGGCGGGTTTTTAAGAGTTCTAGTATCCTTGTTTGAAGCAGATTTTTGGCGCTCTGGGAGTCATTTCGCAGCCGGTTTTAAGTGTTCTGGAGTCATTTCTTTGGAAGCGGTTTTAAAGTGCTCTTAGAGTCATTTAGTTGGAAGGGATTTTGTTTGGAGTCATTTCGCTGGAAGTTGGTTTTTAAGTGATTTGATTCATTTCGCTGGAAGAGGGTTTTTGCGCCCTGAGTAATTTTGTTTGAAGCAGGTTTTTAAATGCTCTGCAGTCTTTTCCATTGGAAGGGTTTTTAGGTGCTCTGAATAATTTCTTTGGAAGCAAGTTTTTGCGTGCTCTGAGTCATTTTGGACGGGTTTTCTTTTTTTTGTGTCCCGGGTGTCCTTCTGGAAGCGCTTTTGCTGCTCTGAAATCATTTAGTTGAAATGAGTTTGTAAGTGTTTTGCATCCTTTCGTTAGCGGGTTTTTAAGTGCTCTGGAGTCATTTCTGGAAGGGTTTTAGAATGCTCTGAATCATTTTGGAAGCTTTTTAAGTGCCTGAGCCATTTCGCTGAAGCAGCTTTTTTTAAGCATTCTCCTGTCCTTTCTAAAGTTTTAAGTGCTCAGGTTCATTCTGCTGGAAGCAGGTTTTATGTGCTCTGAGTCATATTGTTGAAGTAAGGTTTTAAGTGCTCTGAGTCATTCCTTTTGGACGCTGGTTTTTAAGTGTTCTGAGTCATTTCTGCTGGGGGGATCGTAAGTACTATGGATTCCATTTCGTTGGAAACGGTTTTTTTGTTGAGGTCATTTTTGAAGTGGATTTTACATTCTGGTGTCCTTTCGTTGAAGCAGATTTTAAGTGTTTCCGAGTCATTTCGTTGGGAAGCTGTGTTTCAAGTGCTTCTGCAATCATTTCGCTGGAAGAGGGTTTTAGGAGTGCTCTGAGTCATTTCATAGCTGGTTTTTAAGTGCTCTGGATCATTTCAGTTGGTATGGGTTATTAAGGTTCTAGCATCCTCTTCCAAGGGTTTTTAAGGCTCTGGAGTCATTTCTTTGAAGCAAGGTTTTATGTTTGGAGCCGCCTGGGATCTGGTTTTTGTGTTCTGGTGTCCTTTCTTTTGAAGCGAAGTTTTAGAGTGCTCTGAGTCATTTCACAGCGTATTTTAAGTGCTCTGAGTCATTTGCCAGCGGTTTTTACGTGCTGTGGATTCATTTCGCTGAAGGGGGGTTTTTAAGTCCCTCCTGAGTAATTTTGTTTAAGCTAGGTTTTTAAATATTCTTTTTGTCCATTTGTTGAAGGGGTTTAAGTGTTCTACGGTCAGTTTTGAAGCAGGTTTTAAATGCTCTGTAGTCATTCTTCATAGTTATTTTTAAGAGCTTTTCTGGTCATTTCTGCTGAAGGGGTTTTTGTGTGCTCTGAGGTCAAATCGCTAGCGGGGTTTTTCAGTGCTCTGGAGTTATTTGATGCTGTTTTAAGTGCTCTGGAGTCATTTTTGCCGGCCGGTTTTGAGTGCTCTGAGTCATTTTGTTGGTGCGCTTTTGAGTGCCTGGAGTCATTTCTGTTGGAAGCGGTTTTGCTACTCTGGGGTTTCGTCACAGCTGTTTTAGAGCACTTGAAATCATTTCATTGAAGTAGGTTTCTAAGGATCTGAGTAATTTCATTGGAAGTAGGTTTTAATTGTTGCAGTCATTCTGTTGAAGGGTTTTTAAGTGCTCTGAGCTATTTCCCTGCTGGATGGGATTTTTAAGTGTTCTAGTATCCTTTCTTTGGAAGCAAGGTTTTTAATTGCTTGCAGTCATTCTGTGAAGCAGTTTTTGCGCCTGGAGTCATTTCGTTGACCGGATTTTTATGTTCTA
>JAEOAE010001286.1:0-10697 GCA_036365155.1 Meriones psammophilus | reverse complement strand
CAATCCAAACCCCCAACCCCTAACCCAATTTCTAACCCAAACCCCCTAACCCTCTAACCCTAAACCTAACCCTAACCCTAACCCAAAACCCTAACCCTAACCCCTAACCCAACCCCTAACCCAAACCCCTCAACCCCCTAACCCTAACCTCACCCAAACCCCCAACCCTGACTCTGACCATGACCCCTAACCATAACCCAAACCCATAACCCTTTAACCATCCCCCTCAACCCCCTAACCCTAACCCTAACATTAATTCAAATTTAGAATTGGAAAAGGATGACCATTCAATTTACTCGGAGGGATTCATCGGAAATTTTGGTTTAACCCTGGGTTTCTTCTGCTTTTTTTCCCTTTAAGATTGGGGGGGGGTTGGGAATGTTTGGGAACCCCATTTTGGGGCCCATGTTTTTCCCTTTTTTCGGAAAACTCAATACCCAACATAAACGGGACTAGGTCGCGACGAAACACTTGTCCTTAAAAACCAAGGATCATCTCCCAAAATTTGTTTACCCATTTTAAAAAATTAAAACAGACTGTGACACTCAGTCGATGCCCCCGGGGGTTTTCCCAAATGCACTGAGTCGGGGGAGTGATCCAAGTCTATGTTGCCTTGCCTCTCCCATTACCAGATGGGAAAGGTTTAAAAACCCCTTTGCACCCCCTGAATTTTTATCTATTAACAAAGGGTATCACCTCCTTTAATCTTCCTTACCCCCAAACCCAGAGGGACTTGTTCCATTGCACCTGGGGGGTATAAGTCATCTAAAGCTTTTGATCGTTTATTTCCCCAAAGAAGGAGCTCGTTTGGATCGAGCTTGGGGCCCTTTTTGTCCCAACCCCTTAAAAAGGTTTTGGCAGTTTTCATTTATTAAAAAAAAGGGGGGAGGGGAGAGTTGGACCAGACCCCACTGGGTTTGGCAAAAATTTTCCCCTAAAAACCAAAACACTCCGGGTTCGAAAAGAGGTTCCCAAATTTATGAAGAACCCCACACGTTTGGGCCCGAATCAAGAGGGGGGTAAAGAGGAGAGCCAATCGGGGTATTGACACGCCACTTAGGGGGGACCAGGGCTTATATAAACAGCCCCCCTTCTGGGCCCTGGCGCCCCTCCCTCCCCTCACCCCCTCTCCTCCGGGGGCTTGCCCCCCTCTGGCCGCGCCCAGGGGAAATGGTGCCCCAAAATTAATGCGGGCCTCCCACCTTGAGGTGGCCGGGCCCCGGCCTTC
Source organism: Meriones psammophilus (assembly GCA_036365155.1). Lineage (NCBI taxonomy): Eukaryota > Metazoa > Chordata > Mammalia > Rodentia > Muridae > Meriones > Meriones psammophilus. Next base: position 9,469 of record JAEOAE010001286.1, on the reverse strand, counting down.
CTCTCCTCCTTTTCATCTATTGACTGTAATAAAGGCTTGTTGAGGAAGGACTTTCACCCCCGGGGCGTTTTCTGCTGGCGAGACAATCATGCCCCTTTAACACCCTGACACACCTGGCCCTGACTCCTGAAGCCCTGGCCCTGACGGGCCCGGGCCCGGGCCCTAAACCCCCTTGGTCCTTGTCCGGGACAACCCCCCTGGCCCTGACAGCCCTGGCCCTGATCCTGCGGCCCTGGCCCCGGGACTCTGAAGCCCTGGCTGTGGCAGCCCTGGCCGTGTCCCAGATAGCCCGGGACCCCAATCCGGGGCCCCCTTTGCGCCCCCCCCTGGCCCTGCCCTTTGGCAGCCCGGGCCCTGGCCCTGGCCCTGCCCCTTGGGCCCCCAACCTTGCCCCCCTAACCAAACCCCCTAACCCTAACCTCTAACACCAAACCCCTAACCCCCAACACTAACCCTACCCCCACCCCCGGGACCCCCGGGCCCCCCCCCCAACCCCAAACCCCCTTTGCCCCTAGCCCCCTAGCCCTAGCCCCTAGCCCCCTAGCCCTAGCCCCCTAGCCCCCTAGCCCCCTACCCCCCCAGCCCTACCCCCCGGACCCACCCCCAGTCCTATCCCCAGCACTGGGCCCCGAGCCCCATCCCTACCCCCTTTCCCCCAGACCAGCCCCCACTAGCCCCACCCCCAGCCCCACCCCCCAGCCCCCGGGGCCCCTAGCCTCAGCCCTAGCCCCACCCCCCGGGCCCTATCGCCCCACCCCTCCCACCCCCCAGCCACCACCCTTTAGCCCTAGCCCCCCAGCCCTAGTTCCCACCCCCAGCCCTACCCCCTAGCCCTAGCCAAACCCCAGCCCCTAGCCCCTAACCCCAGCCCCTAGCTCCAGCCATAGCCTCCAGTCCCACCCCCCGAGCTCCAGCCCTACCCCCTACCCCGGGGCCAACCCCTTAACGCTGCCCCTCCCCCCTGCCCCTGCCCCTGCCCCTATCCCAACCCTAACAATAACCCTAACCCCTAACCCTAACCCCAACCCTTAACCCCCCAAACCCTCAACCCTAAACCAACACTAAAACCTAACCCCAACCCTTAACCAGATTTTTAAATCTTAACCCAAAACCTAACCCAAACCCCAAACCCTTTTAAACCCCTTAACCCTAACCCCCTAACCCTAACCCCTTTTGACCCCTGACCCTGACCCTGTCCCTGACCCTGACCCTGACCACTAACCTCAACCAACCCTAACCCTAACCCAAACCCCAAAAAACCTAACCCTAACCCCTAACCCTAACACAAACCCCCTGATTTTAACCCCCCAACCCCTTAACCCTAACCCCAACCCCAAACCCCAAACCCCCAAAAAACCCAAACCCTAACACTGACCCTGACATGCCCCCGGGACTCCTGACTTGCCCCAAATTAACCCTAACCCTAACCCTAACCCTAAACCTAAACCTAACCCTAACCCTAAAACCAAAACCCCATACCCTAAACCCTAAACGTTAACCCTAACTCCAACCCTAACACTAACCCTAACTCAAACCCCCCTCCCCCTTAACCCTAACCCTTTAACCCTAACCCTAATCCTAACCCCAACACTAACACTAACCCTACCCCTTAACCCCTAACTCCTCCCCCCCAACCCCTTTTAACCCCCAACCATAACCCCAAACCCCTAATCCCAACCCTTTTAAACCCCCCAACCTTTTTTTTTAAAATTTAAAAACCCCAATTTAATTTAATTTTTTTTTTAATTTAATTTAATTTAATTTTAATTTTTCCCCTTTTTTTTAATTTTTTAATTTAATTTTAAAAATTTTTTTAATTTTCCCCCTTTTTTAAATTTTAATTTAATTTAAAAAATTAATTTTTAATTTTAATTTAATTTGTAATTTAATTTTATTTATTTTTTTAATTTAATTTAATTTAATTTAAAAACCTAAAATAAAAACCCCAACCCCAATTTTAATTTTAACCCTTTTTTAACCCCAACCCTCAAACCCCCAACCCACCCCCAGCCCCTAGCCCCCCCCCGGGAGGGTTAGCACGCGGGGGCCTGAGTCATCGGGGGCGGTAAAGATTGAGCAGCCAATCGGGGGCATTGACACGCCCCCTTAGGTGCGCCCCGGGGCTTATATAACAGCCCATTTCTTTTACCCTTCCCCCCCCTCCCCTTTCGCCCCCCTTTTTCCCCCCCCGGCCTTGCCAGTTTTGGGCTGGCCTGCGGGACTGGGGTGTCCATGGGGCCAAATGGGGGGCCCCCCGGCCCTGGGGGAGGTGGCCGGGCCTGCTCTCCCCTCCCCATCGATTGACTGTAAAAAAGGCTTGTTAGGGAAGGACCTTGTGCCCGAAAAGGTTTTTCCCCGGGGCGAGATGGCCACGGGTTTGCAACATTTTCCCATAGCCCTTGGCCCTGACTCCGAAGCCCTGGCTCCGGGCCCTGAGAGCCCTGGCCCGGGCCCCTTAAAGCGCCCGGGCCCCCGGGTCCGGGGATGGGGCCCGGGCCCTTGGCATCGGCAGCCCCTGGACCTGGCCCTGACCCCCCCCCTGGCCCGGGACCCTTTGACCCCCAAACCCTTTGGACCCCTAACCCAAACCCCCCTTAACCCAACCCCACCCTCTAACCCCAAGCCCCAGCCCCCCAGCCCATCCCCGAGCACCAGCCGCAACCAGCCCAGCCCAGCCCCGAGCAAACCCCAGCCCCTAGCCCAGTCCAGTCCTACCCCCAGCCCAGCCCACTAGCCCCTAGCCCAGCCCCTAACCTCCTAGCCCCAGCCCAGCCTGCCCCCTAGCTCCACCCTACCCTTAGCCCCCAACCCTAACCCTGACCCTGCCCCTGAACCTGACCCTGCCCCTAACCCCCAACCCCAACCCTAACCCCAAACCCCTTTAACCTAACCCAAACCTAACCCCAACCCAAAACCTAACCCTAACCAAAAACCCCCTAACCCAAACCCAAAAACATAACCCTAACACCTAACCCTAACCCCCCCCAACCCCCTAACCCTGACCCTGACCCTGACCCTGACTCCTAACCCAATGAACCCTAACCCCTAACCCAACCCAAACACAAAACCCCTAACCCAAACACTAGCCTACCCCTAACCCCTAACCCTAACCTCACCCAAACCCCTAATCCTAACCCTAACCCAAACCCCTAACCCTAACCCCAACCCCCAACCCAAACCCCCAACCCAACCCCAAAACCCAACTCCAACCCAGCACTAACCCTAACCCTAACCTCTAACACTCCCTAACCCAACCCAACCCAACCCCAAACCCAAACCCCTTAATCCTCCCCCAACCCCTAACCCCTAACCCTAACCCTAATACCCCAACCCCTAACCCTGAAACTGACCCTGCCCCTTTCCCCCACCCATAACCCTAACCCTAACTCTAACCCTAACCATAACCTCTAACCCAACCATAACCCCTAAACCAACCCTAACCCTAACGAATTCAAATTTAGAATTGACAAAGGAGTTTCAAAAAGTTTTCATGTTACAGCTGAGAATTAACCGATTTGAATAATAAAAAAGGGCTAGAGATATTGTTCCCAAAGTCAAAATTTTTTTGTCTACTTATGCCTCATGTTGATTAATCCAGAAAACGTCCACAAAAGGTGGGATGGATGTTCCCAATTTCATTTTTTTTAAATTTTGCTGTTTCGGATATTTGCACTGAGTTGTGTTTGTTTTCCCTGACTGGAAAAGAAGACCATGTTATTCAACAGCCTAGAGGCATGGAGTGCCTGGGGAAAGCCCAAAACAAAAACCCCAAGGGGCCAGCCTATGTTTTTAAAAATTTGGACAGTTTTGTCATCCAAAAAAAGGGGACCCATCTAACGGCTCCCATAAACCTCAAAGTCGGGGTATTATTAAACATGCTCCCCGCACTTAAAATCCTACTTAATAAAAAAAAAAGGGAGAGTCCAGGGGCTTCCCCTAGTGCCAAGAGGACCGCTTCCTTGGCCCCCTTTTACACTCAATTTTTTTAATTTTGGGACAGTTTCCTTTCCCGGTGACCATTTTGGGGCCTAAAGCCCAAGGAAATGATCAAATGGTGGATGCAATTAAATGAAAAGGCCCGATCCTATCTAAAGATCCAGGGACTGTCGGGTTTTCCCCCACAGGAAGAAAAAATCCATTCGGGGTACTGAGCCCACCAAAGCTGGTGACAGCAGAATTTTTCCAAAGATCAGTGCTACCACTAAAGATACTGCAAGGATGACCACCTTTAGTGGTTTCATTGCCCAAAATGGCTTTTTACCCGGGTTTTCTTCTGCCTTTTTTTACTTTAAGTTTGGGGGGGGGGTTGTTTGGGCACTATGTTGGGTTAGTTTTTTTACCTGGTTGTTCTGCAACTAAAACCCCAAATAAACGTGACTAGGTCGCGAACAAGAAACACTTGTGGCCTTGAAACAAGGATCATTCCCAAAATTTGGGTTACCCATGAAAAATTTAAAAACAGATTGGACACTGGCATGCCCCTCGGGGGTTTTACCCATTGCCCTGAGCGATGAGGATCCAAGTCAATGTTGCCTTTGCCTGTTTTAAAGGAAGATAGAGGATGACAGCCCTGACCCGGGAATTTTATTCCATTGCACGAATGGTGTCACCTCCTTTAATCTTCTTACCCCCTGAACCCAGAGGACATTTCCATTGTACCTGGTCGGTAAGGAAGAAAAAACCCCTGATCGCACGCCCAAAGAAGGAGTCTGATCGCTTGGGCCTTTTTTTTCCCCGTTATAGGCTTTAAGGCGTTTTCATTATTAAAAAAAGGGGATGTGGAGAGCTGAGCCCAAAACCCAAATAGGTGGGCTGACTTTTTGCCCTAAAACTGTAAAAACCTAGGCACCCCCAGAAATTTGGGCGAAACGGGCACGCGGGGCACGAGTATTCAGGTGGGTAAAGAGGAGAGTCAGGTATTGACACGCCACTTAGGTCCCATCGGGGCTTTTTAAAACAGTGCCACTTTTCCCCGGCCCTCCTCCTCCTCCTCCTTCACTGCCCCAGGACGTTTTCTGTGTCCGTGGACAACGGGAGCCCCACCCCCTCACATGGGGGCCAGCCCCCCTTTCTTTCTTCCTTTCATCACTGATTAAAAAGGCTTGTTGGGAAAAACCCCCGGCCCACGCGGGCTTCTGCAGGCAAGACAATCACGGGTTCCACCTTGACAGACCTGGCCCCCCCTGACAGCCCTGGCCCTGGCCCTGATAGCCCTGGCCCTGGCCCTAAAGCCCTGGCCCGATCCTGACCCCCCCTGGCCCTGACTCTGACAACCCAGCCCGGGCAGCCCTGGCGGGCCCTGATAGCCCTGAGGCCCTGGCCCTGGCAGCCCTTTGATCTCTCCTGGCCCTGTCCCCATGGCAGCCCTGGTCCTGGCCATGGTTTTGACTCTGACCCAACCTTGATCCAAGCTAACCCTAACCCAAAACCTAAACCCCAACCCCAACCCCTAAACCCTGATAGTGCCCCTGACATGAACATGAAAACCCTTGAACCCCGGGCCCTGATGAAGCATGGGGGCCCTGAAGTTTGGTCCCCCTTTGGCCCTGGTCCTGGTTTTCCCCGCCCCTTTGGCCCCTTGAATTCCCCGAATGACCCCAACCATAACCCTCCCCTAACCCCTCCCCGAAATTTCCCCCTCCCCCTAAAATCTAACCCTCCCCCTAACCCCAACCCTCCCCCCAACCCCAAACCTAACCCCTAACCTTAACCCAAACCTCTAACCCAACCCACACTGACAGCCCTGACCCTGACCCGGGAAGCACGGGGACCCGACCCTGAAAGCCCTTCTTGACAAGCCCTGGCCCTGGCCTCCCAGCCCTGGTTTGCTCATAGCCCGGGGTCTGGCAGCCGGGCCCCTTGGCCCTGGCGGCCCTGGTCCTGGTTTTGACCCTGGCCCTGGCCCTGCCCCTGACCCAACCCTTTGACCCCAACCCCTAACCCAACCCGAACCCTAACCCTACCCCTTAGCCCCAGCCCAGCCGCAGCCAACCCTTGTTAGCACTCTAGCCCAGCCCAAACACCATTCCCCTTTGCCCCCATCCCCAGCACCAAAGCCTTGCCCTTTTTTTAGCCCAGTCCAAACCCTCCCAGCACTAGCCCCTAGCCTCAGCCCAGCCCCCCAGCCCAGCCCCCAGCCCCCCAGCCCCAGCCCAACCCTAGCACCAGCCCAGGCCCTACCCTAGCCTCAGCTCTAGTCCTGCCCCCCCCCCACCCCCCAGCCCCACCCCCCAGCCCCACCCCCAGACCCCAGCACAGTCCTGCCCCAGAAAAGCCCCACCCCCAGCCCCAGCCCTAGCCCCACCCCTAGCCCCCTAGCACCCACCCCAGCCCTAGCCTCCAGCCCCACCCCTAACCCAGCCCCTAGCCCCAGTCACCCCCGGCCCAGCCCGCCCGCCCCACCCCTAGCCCAGCCCTAGCGTTTAAACCCCCAACCCTGACCCTGACCCTGCCCCCGACACTGACCCAACCCGCCAACCCCCAACCCTAAACCAAACCCCAACCCTAACCAACTAACCCTAACCCTAATCCTGACTTTAACCCCTAACACTAACCCTAACCCAACCCCCAACCAAACCCCTAAACACCCTAACCCTAACCCCTGACCCTGACCCTGACCCTGACCCCAACCAAAACCCGAACAAACCCCTAAACCTAACACTCCTAACCCTAACCCTAACCCCAACCCCCTAACCTAACCCCATCCCAACAACACCCAAACCCCCAAATCCAAACCCCCTAACCCTCCCCAACCCAAACCCCCCAACCCCAACCTAACCCCCAAACCCCCAAACCCCCAAACCAACCTAACCCAAACCCCAAACCTCAATGAAAGCCCTGGTTTACCCTACATCCGCCCGGGCCCTGACACCCCTGGCCCAGCCCGAACCCCTGGCCCTGGAGGGGAGGTCGGGCCCAGGTCCGGGTTTTTTGACCCGGCCCTGGCCCTGCCCCTGACCCAAAACCTTGACCCAACCCCTAACCCAACCCAAACCCTAAACTGCTTAGCCACCTACCCCCACCCCCTAGCCCAGCCCTTGCCCAGCCCCCCACCCCCAGCCTCCAGCCCCAACCCCCCCAAACTCATCCCAGCCCCCAACCCAGCCCTAATCCAGCCCCCCCACAGCCCCAGCCCCAGCCCCACCCCCCAGCCCCAGCCCCAGCCCCTAGCCCCACCCTTAGAACCCCGCCTAGCCTAAAAACCAGCCCAACCACCAGCCCCACCCCCCAGCACCACCCCCAGCCCCAGCCCAGCCCTAGCCCCCAGTCCAGCCCAGTCCACCCCCCTCGCCCCATCCCCCCAGCCCCAGCCCCACCCCCCCAGCCCAGCTCCAACCCCCAGACCATAACCCATAGCCGAAACCAGCCCCTGCCCCCTAGACTCATCCCAGCCCCACCCCCAGCCCATCCCCAGGCCCAGCCCCAGCCCCCCCCCAGCCCCCACCCCCCAGCCCAGCCCCCACCCCCTGTCCCAGACCCAGCTCCAGCCCCAGCCCCCCACCCCCAGCCCCAGCCCTTTTAGCCCCCAGCCACCACCCCCCCTAGCCCCACCCTTTAGCCTCCACCCCCCTTTCCCAGCCCCAGCCCCTACCCCCCAAGCCCGGCCCCTAGCCCCCACCCCTAGCCTCCAGCCCCACCCCGCCCCAGCCCCAGCCCAGCCCAGCCCAACCCAAACCTGACTTGATCCTGCCCAGACCCCAACCCTCAACCCAAAACCCCAACCCAACCCAAAAACCTAACACAACCACCTAACCCTAACCCCTGATTTTAACCGCTAAACCAACCCAACCCATAACCCTAAACATAACCCCATCCCTAACCCTGCCCCTGACCCGACCCTGACCCTGCCCCCCAACCCTAACCCAAAAACCCCTAACCGAATATAACCCTAACCCAAACCCATAACATAACCCCCCCCTAACCCTAACCCAACCCTAACCCTAACCCATAACCCCAACCCCAACCCCAACCCCAACCCTAACAACAACCCTAACCCTAACCCTAACTCTAACCCAAACCCCTCAAACCCATAACCCTAACTGCTCAACCATAACCCTAACACTAACCGAACTCAACCCCTAACCCCTAACCCTAACCCCAACCCCAACCCAACCCAAACCCTATCCCTAACCCAACCCCCCTCTAACCCCCCCCCACACTGACAGCCCTGCCCCTGACCGACAGCACTGACCCTGGCCGGACAGCCCGGGCCCGGGGCAGTTTGGCCCGGGCCCCTGGCCCCGGCCCTGGTTTTACCCGGGCCCTGGCCCTGCCCCTGCCCCCAACCCCTTTGCCCCCCCAACCCCTAAACCAACCCAACCCCAACCCCATAGCCCAGCCTAGCCCAGCCCCCCACCCCCCCACCCCCCCAGCACCGTTTAGCCCCACTAGCCCCTGCCACCACCACCCCCAGCCCCCAGCCCCCAGCCCCAGCCCCCAGCCCAGCCCCAGGCCACCCCCATCCCCCAGCCCCAGCCCCAGCCCACAGCCCAGCCCAGTCACCCCAGCCCCAGCCCGGGCCCACCCCCCCAGCCCAGCCCTACCCCCCCAGCCCCCAGCCCCAGCCCCATCCCCCCAGCCCCCGGGCCCCAGCTCCCGTTCAGTCCCCAGCCCCACCCCCAGACCCACCCCCCACCCCCCACCCCCACCCCCCAGCCCCCCAGCCCAGCCAGCCCCACCCACAGCCCAGCCCCAGCCCCAGCCCCAGCCCAGCCCTAGCCCCTGCCCCATCCCCAGCACAAATCCTGACCCCAGCCCCAGGCCACCCCCCCAGTCCCCAGCCCCCCCACCCCAGCCCCAGCCCAGCCCCCCACCCCCAATCCTAGACCCAGCCCCAGCCCAGCCCCCACCCCCTTAGCCCAACCCCAGCCCTAGCCCCGCCCCTTAGCCCCAGCCAGCCTCCAGCCCCCCAGCCCAGCCCACCCCCTACCCCCCAGCCCAGCCCCAGCCCAGCCCCAGCCCCAGCCCCAGCCCTACCCCCAGCCCGCCCTCACCCCAACCCCCAACCCAACCCTGACCCTGCCCCTGACCCTGACCCTGACCCTGACCCTGACCCAGACCCTGACCTAACCCCCTTAACCCTAACCACAGATGGCCCTAAACAAGCCCTGGCCCGGGCCCTGACACCCCGGCCCTGGCCCTGAAGCCCGGGCCCCGGGCTCTGACAGCCCTGGCCCGATCCTGACAGCCCGGGGCCCTGACTCGACAGCCCTGGCCCGGGAGCCGGCCGGGGCCCTGATAGCCCTGATGGACCTGGGCCGGGCACCCTTTTATGCCCTCCGGCCCTGGCCCGGGCCCTCAGACTGGCCCGGGCCCTTTGCCCTTTGCCCCTTTGACCCAAACCCTTGCCCCACAACCAAACCCCCAATCCCCCCAAACCCCCAACCCTAAAAGTGACAGCCTACCGAACTCAGACTGACCCAACCCCTTGAAGCCCCTCCCTCCCTGACAGCCCCCCTGTCCCCCCCGA